>CAKXYN010000045.1:13772500-13980000 GCA_935064755.1 Tragelaphus eurycerus | reverse complement strand
GAATGCGGCAGTCTTCTCGTGAGTCTTACAAACATAAATGAAGAAGCAGCTGTGACTGTAAGTGATAGAAATACCCAAGAAGCATGTTTGCTCTTAAGTAGCCTATCCGAAACCCATTATGAGATTTTTAAATTCCCCACCCTCTGCCCCTTCCCCGATCTCACACTCTCTGCCCTCTTCTTCACTCCTCCTCCCCTCTCTTTTCTCTTTTCCTTCAGCTTCTTCATTCTCCAGCCTCATTTTAGGTGTTGAATCCATTAGACTTGAATGAGCAATTTCCACCATCTGGTAATAGCACTACTTTTTTCTAAATTCACTTGACTATAACTCTTAGACAAGATCATTTCAATTCCAGATAGTATCCCAGATGATCAGTTTGATAGACCCAACATTATTTTTTTAAGAAAAATATATCATAACAAGATCAGCACTGGTTATAACAACTTAATCTATTTTGAAAGCATCATAAATGTTTCATTTGTGTATGCAAACTAAGAACAGTTGCCATTTTGTTACTTCATACACACACACACACACATGTTACATAGTTAGACGCATAAGCAAATTTGAAACAAAGTTGTCTCACTATACCAGTTTATCAGCACCAAACATGAGCTAGGAATAAAAATAGCCATAAAAGTCATTTGGGGAAATATTTCTTTGTAAATCTTATAGAGAGTAGAAAGAAATTTTTAGCCAATGTCATTTTTTTTCTGTATGCTAGCATTTAAATTGAATTTTATAAAATTTTAAAAATGCATTTTATGTTACATTTTTGCACCTGAAATTTTACTAATTGAAGTTTCAAATTAGAAGCATGATGTTACCTGCATATTTGGAAGTTTAGATATAAAAATTGTCTTCAAAAATTTAGAAATAAAAATGTTCTATTCATGGGTATCATAGGTAAAAACAGGCTAAATGTTCTTTATAATATGGTCCACCTGGATACATATGAGGCCATCTGATAGATCAATATATGTGTGAACAGGATAACACATCCCAAGTGCAATTAGAACATCAGATTGGAAATTCTTTATTCTACAATTAAAACACAAGACTTAAAAGGAAAAACAGCACATTTCCAATTAAATCAACTAAGTACAAGTTAGTTACTACCATGTCCCATTTCTAAAATAGTAGCTTCCATTGGCACGCTTTAGGAAGTAAATATTTACCCAGAGAAATGTAATTTCCTTTTCATTTATTTAGAAGCTGCATGAGCTGGTCTCTGCTTTCTAATTTTCTTTTTACTAGTTAAGGTAGTAGGGAGATTTCTCATTTTCTTCATTTTATATTAGAATTGCATAGTTGAGTTTGTGTGCATTTGAAGGAGAAAGACAATATTTTCTGTGATGTTAATTAGCAACTTTCTTATTTCCACTATGCTTTTTTTAATTAAAAATAAACCTTGATATAACATCGATGCTTATTTCCAAAGTTATTTTGAATAGCATCTGCTGATGAGAAGCATGCAAAAAACTTTCATGCCGGTAAATGTAATTACTAATAATTTCATCATGATTGCTATGACTACAATTTACTTATTCTTAATTTATTTTTATAATGAACTGCTTCACTAAAATGACAAATGATTCCATTAGTTAAGAAACTAAAATGTCAATTTACATGTGGTCTTTGGTGACTAATTTGCTGAGTTAAGGTTTTTGTTTTCGTTATGATAATAATATTTGGCTATGCTCTGTGAGCAAAATTTATGAGGTCTTAAATATTAATTTTTCGATTTACTGAAACAAGGTAATTTTCAGCTTTAAAATGTTAGCAGTTTCTCTTTCAGTGTCTTGAATGCACAAGTTTTAGGCACAAACTTCTGAAATAATGTCATCCAAAAAAGAATGCTCACTTTGTTCCCTGGGATCAAAACAATTCTTTTTCACTAATGACTGCAAATATCAGCTCATTTCTAACACAGTTTCCAATGGCAAACATTACTCAGTTGTCAGAAAAGAAAAGGGATTACATCAGCATTCAGAGGGGAAAAACGTTCTGTTCCTTCTCACTCCATAGTCTATGTTCAATCAGCCTGGAGCTAATGGAAACCATTCAGTGCCGAGAAATAAACACACACAGTTGGGCCAATAGTCCAAAATCAAATCTAGTCTATAAGGTGGACAATACATAGTTAGTTCCATTACTGAACCCTCCCTTGGGAGCTACAGCAGCTTCAGAGCCCTTCTCATTACACACCAGCACCATCTGTAGCCAGCCTGAGCCTGATTTGGGGATGGATAAAGTGCATGGAGGAAAAAAAAAAAAAAAACAGATTCAGGATCAGGAGCCAGAGAATCCTATTTCAAGTTTAAATTTTGCTTGTGAAAGATCATTTGGTTTTAGACTCAGCAAACAGTGGGCCTCATCACTCACAATGAGGGACGCGTGTAGCAAGGATTACTTCAGATCAGGGAGATTGAAGGTAATTGCCACTTTCCACCGGGATGTCTGCCTCTCGTAGAGCTCAGGAGACATACAGCAAGGTCCCATTAGCTTCAGAGCTTCTATTGCACTTCAAATGGTGAATTCCCTTTCCTGGTGGCATTTGTTTCAGTGTTGTTGTTAAAGTGCATTATTTAATTCTAAATTGTAAATGGAAAGAAGGCCAATGGCTTTGGCATCCTTAAGATCCATAGACACTTTGTGTCTGTGTGGTGTGTGGAATTTAAGAAAGGCTCGGGCTCAAACATAGAGCAGAAAGTTTTTATTTAGTAAAAATGAACCATGAATTCTTACTAACAGGAGCAGATGATGCTAGTTGTTTCTGTTTAGAAGCTAAAAATGGAAAACATTATTACCAATTTTAAAATATGTTACAAGATTATGTGCAGTCTTGGATATCTTCATCTAAAATATGCCACCTACCAGCCCCTAGAAGTTGCTTTATCAATATTTTCTCTTGTCATTTTTACTCTACCTCCATTCCCCAAGCAACCTCCAGCTTCATCTGATATCAAAATGTCTCTGGAAATCTGATTCTCCTCCTCTGTTTGAATCACAGAGAACTGCAAATGATTGTAGTTTTTTGACTTTTAAATGTTTGTTCTATATATCTGTCTATATCTATATCATCTTTTAAAGTGTTAGCCATTTTCAGTCATGTCCAACTCTTCTGCTCCATGGACTGTAGCCCACCAGGCTGCTCTGTCCATGGAATTCTCCAGGCAAGAATACTGAGTGGGTAGCCATTTCCTTCTCGGGGAGGGGGTGGGGGGGGAATCTTCCTGATTCAGGGATCAAACCTGGTTCTTCTGCATTGCAGGCATATTCTTTACAATCTGAACCACCAGGGAAACCCTGTGTCTATATCTGTATATAGAGAGAGAACACTACATACAAAGTGTCTGGTGATGTATAGGCAAGGTGAATTACATTCATTTGAGGGGATCAGAGAAGGCACTCTGTGACCATTGTTCTTACCTTGGCTTCCCTTCAATCACTGAGTCGGGAAGATCCTCTGGGGAAGGGAACGGCTACCCACTCCAGTATTCTTGCCTTAGGAATTCCATGGATAGAGAAGCCTTCAGTCCACGGGGTCGTAAAAAGTTGACACAGCTGAGTGGCTCTCACTTTCACTTTCCCATGCAAGCAGAGGCTGTACTTCTTGTAATCTCAACTCTGAAAGTAACCACCCCCCAACCCAGAACAACTCTGCAGTCCTGAAATTGTACGCCTCACCTCCTGCTCAGCACACACCACAGCAGGGAATCACTCATCACCAGTCACACCCTACTCTGGACCTCCCCTGCTGCTGGAGGTATTTCCAAGCTGGCCAAACAGCAGCTCCTTTCCATGATTGCCGTGGCTGCAGGAGCAATAATGGTCCTCCCTCCAGGCATGGTAGGGATGATAAGGGCCTCAGCCATGACCTGGCAGTATCTCTAGGTGGCAACCTAACACCCTGGAGTGATAAGCTGATTCTCAAGCAAGATCCTACAAATGTTTGGATATATCTTTTCCCACCCATCCTTATACTTTGAGATGCATCATTTTGCTGTAGACAAAAAAAAACTTAAATGGGCAAAGTCGTTATTGCTAATGGTATTCCATCTTATGAGACAGAACTCTGAACTTCTTTAGAATTTGACTTTTCATGTTCTTGAACTTGGCTGTGAAATGTCAATGGTCCTTCTGAATGCTGTTGATAAGTTCCATTCATTTTTCTTTTTAGATCTGATGAATCTCCTTAACCCTAGATTTTGGTAAAGACATTTTTAAGAACCTGAGCTCTCTAGTAAGATGGATCTGAATCAGATCTTATTTTTATAATTTTCTGGTTGTAGATTTGTATTAATTACTTACTTTTTTAAACCTCTGTTGCTTCAACTAAAAATAGGTATAATAATAGCACTTGAATCATAAGATTATTGTAAGTATTGAATAAATTATGTAAATATCTTTATCAAGTTAGGAATCAATGAAAAGTATCATTATTGCTATTAATAACAATAATAATAATATAAATCCACATTGCAATTTGTCCCTTGATTTACATTTTGTTCAATAGTTTCTGGTCCTCAATAGTACTTACCCAGTACAAATAATTCCCATTGTAATACCCAAGATGATGTCCTTGAATATCTTCTTCTCTCAAAAAGACAAGTATTATCATTTACCAAATAGTTCCTATTGTCAAATACTGAGCTAAGTACACTACAGACAAATCAGTTTTAATCCTTAAAGCAATTATATAAAGTATGTTATTATTACTACCATTTTTACAAAAGAGGAAACCAAGACTCAGAAAAGTCAAGTTTACAGAAATCAAGTGGCAGTGTTGGGACTTAAATCTCTTTGTCTGTGGCAGAGATTGGCATTAATATTTCAATATTCATTTCCTATTCTCATGGCCACACAGACTATATTTTCCAGCCTTCCTTGCAGCAAGAATTCTCCAGGTAACTGGATTTTAGCCAATGGGATATAAGTGAAAGTCATGTGAACAATTCAATTCCTTGCCTCTTTAAATCTCCCATTTAAAATCCTGTAGGTTTCTCCCCACTTTGACTAGTTGGGTATCAGTACCACATGGTGAGGCAGAGCCTTCATCAATGTGGATCCTTGAATAACAGCATGGGGTAAAGGACTTCCCACCACTCACTCACTCACATTGCCAGCTCAGCTGGAACAAACTTGCTCTATGTTCAAGACATATGCTTTGTAGTCTTTTTTTTTTTTTTCAAATCACAGTCCAACATTACTGTGACTAATACAGTGTCCAATTCCAAAGTAGCCTGCCTCTGTTATTATACTATACTAGCATAAGAATTAGCCCAGAAAAGTGTCTCAGTTTGCTGTGTCATAGAGGAATTGTTGAAATGTTTAAAAGGTATGTTATCTCTACTTTGGAATAAAGGTATTCAAGATTTTAATTAATAATTTGAAAGTATTATAAAATGAAACCCTTAAATTAGAGAATTATACATTTCAAAAGTTAAGATGTTTTCCAATTATTCAAAATGATATAAAAATGAAATAGAATAGCTTTAATCATGGAAATCAATCCCTAAAGCTTTTTAAAAGGTTGTTTAGCATTAGTGATTGTATTCATGATTTTGTACCTGTCTTTGTGATTGACGCATTTTTGATCTGAATTAAATTTTGATATCCCACACAAAGAATTGACTACACTTTTTAAGGGCTTCCCTGGTGGCTCAAATGGTAAAGAATATGCCTGCAATGCTTGAGACCTGGGTTTGATCCCTGGATTGGGAAGATTCCTTGGAAAAGGGAATGGCTACCCAATCCAGTATTTTTGCCTGGGAAATCCAATGGACAGAGGAGCCTGGTGGGCTACAGTCCATGGAGTCACAAAGAGTCAGACACAACTAAGCAACTAACACTACACACTACATTTTATAAAATGTAGTATTCTGTCAAAAGTATCTGCATGTTGGAACTATTACGATAAACATTTTTTAAAATATTGCCTTCTCTTAGGTAATGTACGACTTCCCTGGTGGCTCAGAGGTTAAAGCGTCTGCCTCCAATGCGGGAGACCTGGGTTCGATCCCTGGGTTGGGAAGATCCCCTGGAGAAGGAAATGGCAACCCATTCCAGTATTCTTGCTTGGAGAATCCCATGGATGGAGAAGCCTGATAGGCTACAGTCCACGGGGTTGCAAAGAGTCGGACACGACTGAGCGACTTCACTCACTCACTAGGTAATGTACACACGACATCTTTAAAATGGATAACCAACAAAAACCTATTGTACAGCTCATGGAACTCTGCTCAATGCTGTGTGCTAGCCTGGCTAGGAGGGGAGTTTGGGGGAGAATGCATGCATGCGTATGTATGGCTGAGTTCCTTTGCTCTTAAGCTGAAACTATCACAACACTGTTAATTAATTATACCCCAATTTAAAATGTTTTTGGTATTAAAAAAATAAAATTTTAAAAAATATTGCCTTCTCTTAACATTGATTAGCAACAATCATGACAAGCAATGAATGATTCTATTTCACAATTTATTTAGAACTTTCAAAATACGTTATTTTAATCTACAAATGTCCAAATTCAAATTTTGGTGTCATGGAGGGAAGATCCTATAGAGTTCAGTCAAGATAAACATTTTTGAAATTAGCCCTGTTTTTATATATTGTCTTCCACATTTATAAGCTGTGTAACTTTGAGAAATTTACTTAAAAATCTCTTGGCTTCTTTTTTTCTTTTTCTGTAAAATAGGAAAAGTGATTATACCTCCCTCAAAGATTAGATGTAGGAGACTGGCAAGAAAAGTATAATATATCAACTGACACATCATAAGTGCTCAATAAATACTGTCTTTTTAAAGACTATAATTATTATTAGCCCTAAAAGTTTTCAGAAGTATTTTATTTAACATAATCTTTACATTATTAATATTGTGCTATGTCAGACATTTCAGATGGAAAATGTGTGAACTATATTAGCATCCGCTATGGCTTAGGAGACATATTGTGAATGAAAATTGTGTCTTTCATAGATATTTCCAAGAGATTTGGAGTTTTTATTTCAGATTCCAGGAAGCAGAGATTTAATGGCTAATATTTAAATGACAGGAAAGGAATTTTTCCTTTGGGGTCAAAGATTTCTCCTTTTGTACATGTAATGATGCCAAAGGATTGCAGAACCCCATTCCTCTAGCTTAATCTGATCCCAAATGATGATGAAATAGAAATTCATTAGTTCTCTCTTCTCTTGAAAAAAGGGAATGACTTAGAAAATAGTGAGTTTCTACCCTTTATTTGGAGATTCATTTTGTGTGTGTAGCAGTGGGGAGGAGGGTATTCTTGTTTTATTGTTACTGTTTTTACTTTTAGAGGGTAATATATTTCAGTTCTCAATCTTCTACCCCAAACCTACTTGTCTTGCTTTCAAATGCACTAATCGTTCCTCTTTAAACATAACTCAAGGCACCTCTTGAATCCTGCCTATATCCAGGTTACAGTCACAAAAAGAGTAGATCAACAGATTTTATGTACCAACTGTGAGAATTTTCTAACCACAAATGCCCTCCCTCCCCATATTACCCCACTGCCACATTAAGAATGATTTTTATAGAAAGTAATTCTGGATGATTTGGCTGTACTTCTCATAGAGTAATTGCGATTCTTCATTTAGCCTCTGTACATCCATGTTTCCTCACAGCCAACTAAACCGTGCACTTCCCCTACTAAATTCACTCCTTTACCCTAAACACAGCGCTGTTTACTGTGATTCTGTTTCTGTTTATGGCATCATCATCTTTTTATTAGTTCCAAATAGAATCTTTAGTCTTCTTTGACTCCTTCCACCCCTAGTTCTAAAATCTGACACATCTAACTCTAAAATATCATTCACATTCAGCCTCCCCCTCTCTCTGTTCACAGCTTCTTCCATAGTCTTGGCTTCACTCACCTCTCACCTAGACTAATCTTTTTGTCTCCATTCACTTTCAACCCATCCAACACCTAATCTACTTACTCCCTTAGCATAATTCTCTTTCTAAAGCATGGCTATGACACTGATATCCTCTGTTTAAAACACTGGGATACTGTATTAAGAAACCAGTGCACGCTTTGTTCTCACCGCATTCCCCTTTCTGCTAAAACAAAATCTTTCCAAGCTGTTAGACTTGGGTTTTATTGAAAAGAAGTTGCAAGGTAGAAAGCAGGAATTCCTTGAATTTAACTGCTTTTGCCAACTTTTGCTTTCTACAGCTAAGAACATTGAAAAGATTGTTCTCCCAGGCATGTGAGAGGAGAGTTTCTTTGTGGAACCAAGGTGTCCCACACAACACCGAACATCAGATTATCCTTCTCTTATAAAAGCTTTGTTTCTTGGGGGACTAGAGAAAGATTCACTGTGGTTGATGTTGGCAATGGACTTGGTGGTGGAGCATGGTGTCAGAGGAGCAGGCACCAGCCACCTTTGGGCAGAATCTCTGTCGAAGATGGGGTCCTCTGGAAACAGATTTGAAACAGAGTTTTGTGTGCAGGATGTTTGTTAGAGATCAACACCCATACTAAAGAAAGGAAGAGGGACAGAAGAAGGGATTGGGTGGTGGGAGCAACTTAATTGTGATGCAAAGCCTTGGTCAACCCAGCATGGAGCTCTTGGGTGAAAACTTCTATCAGAGGCTGCCCTGGGAAGGATATGATATTGGGTGAAGAGTTTCTTTGGGCCTGAAGCAGAAACCTTAAAGGAGCTGAGAGCTGGAAGCTGTCTGCTGATCACCCCCTCATGCTTGAGTGACAAGCCCTTCTCTTTCTTCCTCTTAATTATCCAGCACAAACAAGGGAAAGAGTAAAGTCTTTTCAGTCTTCCTGACTTTGAATATCATAGATGGAAACAGTCAAGACAAAAAATTCATGAGAGCTGAAGTCCAGCATTAGGGTGGCTGGCAGTTTGGCCAAAACTGCAAACCCATCAGTAGTCAAGGTGAGAGCCAACAGGGGAATTCGTGGGCACACATGAGCATTTCTAAACATTTTCAAAATTATTTAGGAAAGATAAACCTATTTTAAAAACTAGGGATTCTGAAGCCAAGCAATCGGAGATTGAATCACAAAAATTTGAACTTTATAAGTGCTATTCAAAAGAGCAAGTCTGCGATATTTGGGTTACAGTATTTATATATCTGCAAGTTTGCCTTCCTAACTAGATTTTAAATTTCACAAGACTGAAAATATCTCTTTGTGCTTTCAAGACATTAAATACACATGATGATGAAAATGAAAGGATTTACATTTATATTTGGGGTCTCAAATTCTCATAGTTGATTAATATATTTAGATTGCATATTCTTCTACTGTCTAATGAAGCAGAGTTGGTTATTTTAAAAGGATTGTATTGTCAATAAGCATGTGCATACAAGCTATAAGTTACCTACAATATGAATAAATTGTATGTATTACCTCAAACAATCCTCTCTCTTGAGTGTGTATGCTGCTGCTATTGCTGCTAAGTCGCTTCAGTCACGTCTGACTCTGTGCGACCCCATAGACGGCAGGCTCCCCCGTCCCTGGGATTCTCCAGGCAAGAACACTGGAGTGGGTTGTCATTTCCTTCTACAATGCGGAGAGGATAAAAGAAGATATGTACTTGTGTATGTGTAAAAGAGAAACATAGAATAAGAGTTATATATATTCTGAAGTCTACCTCAGAAATCCACTCCTGAAGTAAAAATGTTTAGAAAACATTGATCAAATTCTATGAAATAAAGAGAATAAAAAGTTGGGTGTCAAAAACTAATTGGTGTGTCAGTCAGTGAGCATGCAAAATGATTAAGACAAAGGAGAATGAAATGAGCTCCTAGTCGTATATAATAACTGACATTTGTGAAGTGCTTTCACTCACATTTTTCCCAGTTGACCAGCTAGGACATGAATCATAATCTTCCTCACTTTACATATGAGGAAACTGATGTCAGATGCCTAGTTGAGGACAGAAATATGATTTTGAACCTGTGATAACTGATACAACATCCTCTCTCCTATGATGTGCTAATCAGCTACTGATGCTGAATTGAAAATGTCCTTAAATTTGTATATGGTAAATAGTATTCATTCATCTTTTCATTTGTTCAATACACAAGAATTTAATGAGCCCAGGGATCAAGGACACCAAGTGGTGGGCAGATACAGATAAAATAGACCGGATTCCTGCCCTGAGAATGACTACATTCTGAAGCATACAATTCCTCGGAGATAGGGAGGCGGGATGTTCTAAGATGTGCTTTTATGATAAATCTAGGAATAAGAATAAATAAGGTTTCATGAAAATGATCTTGGGAGAAGCAGCCTTAAGTAAAGCAGCATATGGTTTTCTCCTTCTGGAGTACTGGAGTATGCAATATCAGATCTTTATGTGGATGAACTAGTTGGAAACATAAGGGAAGTCATACCCTTGAGGTTGCTCTCTGCACTACTGAAGAATTAATTCTGCACACAATGAGGGCTAATAATTTTAAGCTAAAGAATCACAATTTTAGAACCAACATCATGACTGTGCAGCAACGTGGAAACTGCTTTCATTTAAGAACATGGGTAGCATAAAGGAAAGTTAAGCCATAGCAATGGTCAGTGGGAAGAAATGTAGCAGTCCAAACTATCAGTGGGTAAGTCTAGAGGGAGGCTGGGTGGATAGTTTAGGAGTTATTTAAAAGGCAGTCTCTACTGGATTTCCTAATAGGTTTCAAATAGGAAAATCTAGTGAGTAGGAAGTGAGATGTATTTTCTCTGTGATATAGGAAAACAAACAAGGATAGATTTATTGATGGGAAAATGAGCAAGTCCATGTTTGCTTTATCTGTCAATGAGGCTAGTTCACCTGTTACAGAGGGGGAAATGGCCAAGTGGGAGAGGCATTCTGACATTGCCTCTGTGTGCAACAAAGAGCAGCAGGTAAAAAGATCTCTGGTATCATGGCCTGTCTGAAGGTCTTTGTCATACACTTGCAGCAGCAGTATTACACAAGTCAAGGCAATCCCTCTTCAATGGTTCTTAGCTCTTCAGTGCCCAAGCCAAAAGTGCCAGGCTGTGTAGATCCTCTCTGGTGTTGGGTTAATTTGGCAGAATGATGGGAGTTGAAACAGTATTCCATGACTTCTGAGCCGGGTACAACAAAAAGCATGGAGAATTGGAGCTGAGACTGGAGATTTCAATGAAAAAATTGGCTGGAGTGGGAGTAGAGATGAGAAGAACCAGAAGAGCATGTCATGTCAGAAAGAGTACATTGTAATTTACAGTGCCTGAATTCATTCAATGTTTCCGCGGTAGTCTTATACGGCATTGTATTATGCAGAATAACATGTTAGAGGTAGAAAGGACTTTAGAGACCATCTATTCTCATCCCCTCATTTTACAGATGACAAAAGTGCACCCTAGAAATCAGGCAGCTAGCTAGGGCAGACATGAGAGATGAAACACTGACTTCACCCAGAGGTCTGCCCACCCCCAGTAAAGCTTAAATATTAACAAAGAGTTGTTAAACGCTTGCTAAATGCGAGGCCATTGATAAGCACTGATTGATATATTAAATATAATCCCTATTCTCAAGGAATTTGCTACCTAGTGTCCTATTGAGATTTCATATTATATATCAAATGAAACAATTATTAAGGTGACATTCTGAAAAACCAGGAATCCATACTCCCTTTAAATTAAGCAAGGTTTGTCATCAAAGGGTTGAATAGCTGCCCTTTTTCTTGTGGAATCACAATTTTCTAGCACCAAGCATAGATAGTGGCATAATATTTACGTCCTAGGACCACAAATGATAGTTTCTATTAATAGTGCCTACTGAAAACAAAATAAATAAACTGGAAAGTTATTTCACATCTTTACTTTCCTATCTGCAATATTAAACTGTGTTCATTGTTTCCTTAGCTTTTCCTGCTAACTACCAATTTCTGGTGAGGATGGAATTAAAATTGTGTGCAAAATGCATCATTTTTTTCTCAACAATAATTTTTATGTTCTTAACCTCTGGTGAAATGACCCCTACCCATGGCATCATTTTATAGGAGACAATCAGGAGTTTTACAGGGAAAAAAAACCCCAAATATTTTATTAAATTAATTTTAAAAGAAATATTTGAACATGAAAATATACATAGTATAAATATTTTATATGGGAAATAGCAATAAAAATTAATATTTAGTTATATTATTCTTGTGCAAGGGGAAAAACCTGCTAACTAATTTGGAATCCAATGGTTCTCCACCTAGAATATTCAAGATAGCATATATGGAACAATTTTGCTGTACCATATTTTAACATTTGCTTATATTAACTCTGTTTTACAGTTTTAAAACCATACTAATAATTATGTTTCTCACATATTTTCTTGAGTGCTCACATACTTACAGAGATATAATATATAAAGGTAAATGTGAAATTCACAAAACCACTACAAGCAAATTGTAAAGAATATAATACAATACATATTAAAACTTAATGAAATGTGAGAGGGAGATCATTACCACCATGTCCCTTTACAATATGTAACTGGGCTGGGGAAGTCACCCATTACACTGGCTCTTCTATGTGGATGAGTGCAGTCTTCAGGAATGGCCGAAGTCTTCAGGTGTAGCTTTCAAAATACTCTTTAGCACTGTCAAAGATGCCTTAACAGTCTGAGTAATTTAGTTCAGATCTTCAGAGTTCTTTATTTCCATGAAATAAAATCTCCTCTGGGAAACATCACACTGAAATCATTCCTAAGAGAATCTCTTTCAAATTTTTCATTTATTTATTTATTTTGATCCAAACTTCTTGCACAGAAAAGAAAGTGATTAAAAATAAGGCTCTGTGATAGATGTCAAAGTTCTGACTGTCCTTCAGTTCTGTTCAGTTCAGTCGCTCAGTCATGTCTGACTATTTGCAACCCCATGAACCGCAGCACACCAGGCCTCCTTGTCCATCACCAACTCCTGGAGTCCACCCAAACCCATGTCCATCAAGTTGATGATGCCATCCAAACATCTCAACCTCTGCCATCACCTTCTTCTCCTGCCTTCAATCTTTCCCAGCATCAGGGTCTTTTCTAATGAGTCAGCTTTTTGCATCATGTGGCCAAAGTATTGGAGTTTTAGCTTCAACATCAATCCTTCCAATGAACACCCAGGACTGATCTCCTTTAGGATGGACTGGTTGGATCTCCTTGCAGTCCAAGGGACTCTCAAGAGTCTTCTCCAACACCACAGTTCAAAAGCATCAATTCTTCGGCGCTCAGCCTTCTTCACAGTCCAACTCTCACATCCATACATGACCACTGGAAAAACCATAGCCTTGACTAGACAGACCTTTGTTGGCAAAGTAATGTCTCTGCTTTTTAATATGCTGTGTAGTTTGGTCATAACTTTCCTTCCAAAGAGTAAGCGTCTTTTAATTTCATGGTTGCAATCACCATCTGCAGTGATTTTGGAGCCCAGAAAAATAAAGTCAGCCACTGTTTCCACTGTTTCCCCATCTGCCATGAAGTGATAGGACTGGATGCCATGATCTTTGTTTTCTGAATGTTGAGCTTTAAGCTAACTTTTTCACTCTCCACTTTCACTTTCATCAAGAGGCTCTTTAGTTCTTCATTTTCTGCCATAAGGTAGTGTCATCTACATATCTGTGGTTATTGATAATACTGTCCTTACATATGTGTTTTCATGGGGTAATCAATCAGCACTGAGCATTCTCTGAAAAGTATTTAACCCCTAAAATGGCTCTTGAAAGTGCAAAAAGTAGTTGCTCAGTCATCTCCGATTCTTTGCAACCCTTTGGACTGAAGCCCGCCAGGTCCCTCTGTCCATGGGATTTCCCAGACAAGAATACTGGAGTGGATTGCCATTTCCTTCTCCAGGAGGATCTTCCCAGGGCAGGTATCAAACTTGTGTCTCCTGCGTCAGCAGGCAGATTCTTTACCACTAAGCCACCTAGGAGAGTCCCACCCTGCAGAAACTAAAAGCGCTACAACTGATTATTACTAAATAAAGTTTGATAAGGTATTCCTTTATTTAGCACTTGGTCACATTCTGCTGCCAATTACTCTTAGTCACTGACTCAAATACGAATTTTAGATGCTGATTTCAGAATAAGTGTATAGAGCTGTATGCCTCAGTTCCTGGTCACTTCAGTAGACCTAAGGTGCTGGTAAGAGATAGACAGAAGACAGAATCCATAAGCAGAATTCTACCCTGCTCATTATGGGAAGCCAGAAAGTGATACCTGATGCTGAAGTCTCCTTGTCCACAGGCAGTAAAGCCAATCTATTGACATCAGGTTGTGGTGAAGGAAAGTACAGTGTTTATTGCCAGACTCTAAGCAAGGAGGCCAAGCAACTAGCACTCAAAAGGCTCAAACTCCCCTCAAGCTTTCAGGACAATGTTTTTAGATATCAGGTAAGGAAAAGTGTTGCAGCTGTGTGGTCAGCTCATGGACATTCTTCTGATTGGTTGGTGGTGAGTAATCAGGAGGGGAAGTGACATTATCAACCTTCTGGTTATAACCTGTCTGAGTTCTACATGCTTGTGGTTCACATTCAGTCAGCTTTTTCCACTGGTAAGGGTTTCGGTATCTGCAGAACAGCTCAAAGGATATGGCTCAGAATATTATCTGTAGTCCTTGTGGAGAAACTAAAGGTCCTTGATTTTGTTTACACGCTAAACTATTATTATTTTTTCTTGTTTGCTTGTTTTTCTTGGTTTCTGCATTTTCCCGATTCTCTGATTATATTTATTTTTTGAAATTTGGGGAAGGCCTGAGAGGCTAAAGTTTTTCTACAAACCAGAGGAAGGTGGAAGACCTGGTGTGGGGTCTGTCACAGGAAGGCCCCATAGGATCCTGCTTGCTTATATTCTTTTTGTGGAAATAAAAACAGGTATGTGAAATATCCTAGCAGATCATTTAATTAACTCAAACTACAAAACAAGCCTAGCATGGTTGTTGGAAATGCTTCACAGTGAATAACTATCTAAGATGTAGTCTAAATAAAAGTGAGGACAATTTATTTTTAGTTCATGTGACATTTAAAATGTGTAAAACTTTCTAGGTAATTGCTTGACCATGCTTCCAATCACATGTGCCATTTCTCCTGGGCAAAAATTTCAGGAACAAGGGGAAGAAAGTAATTCTGCTAGTGGATCCCTCATTCATAACCCCTCTTTTTGAGACTATATTGCCAAATTCAAAATCATGCAGAGAAGTTGAATTTATTGAATTTGTTAGCAACATGGCAATAAATAATTATAGCAAATAATAAGCTAAAGAAGGTGACTTAAGTAATAAGCTAAGAAGGCTTTACTGCTTTTATATATTCCTTCCATCATTAAGATAATATCCTAGGCTTTCAAAATGGAGTGAAACAATGTCATAATTATTTTTATTTGGCTTGTTTTTCATGATTCTTATTTAGATCTGGGGTCATGTAGAAAATTGTAAAAATTACATATATATATAATATAAAATGTATATTTGTACACATGTATCAAAAAGAACAATTCACTAAAACATACAGCTAACAGAAAGATATAATAAAAAACAGTGGGATTTTTATTTTGTCAAAACCTTGTTAGTCATGTTTTGGTTTTGGATTTGTAGTCCATGGAGTATTTTATACTTCTCAAATTTCTTCTGTTCACTTGTGACTCTCAAACCTAATAGAAATCTTTTTCCCCTTCAAGTAATACTTGTCTGCTTCTAGAGCTACCAGGGGAATACTTTTTAAAAAATTGTTCAAACCAGCTAGAGCAGTGCACAAATACACACCGAATAGGAACATATTGAAAAACAGCCTTCGCAATAACCAAAATCATCTAAAGGCTCATTGTTAAAAAAAATACAGAGAACAAAGTAAAAGGAGTGCCTTAAGGGCTTAGTTTCAATTTCTGCTATAATCCACCATTTCAGATAGAGTTAATTCACTAGACTGTGTACATATGGATAATTTAATTCCACAGATAATCTAGAATATTTGTCTTGGGATAAAATGTCAAACTTTTCCCACTAAACCTTTTCACCTCACCTTTGGACAAGTGGTCAGATGGGGGAAATTTGTAGTTGTCTCTCGTTTGCCTAACTGTATGCCAAGGACAAAGCAAACAGAGGGTGAAGCAAATCTCCCCATCCCTCTCCTATCTCAGTTATGTCTTGCCCAGGTTGGGGGAGGGAAGTAAACCCTGAAGTAGTAAAATGCAAAAGTCAGAGGTTTTTTAAAAAGACATTTAATTTATTTTAATAATAGAGGGATTGTTATAATATTTTAATGTAATGTAAATAAAATTAAGCCCTTCACATTGAAAGTGGATACCTGGTTGCTCTGTTTAGAAAGGCAATGTTGAAAAAAACTTAGGATTTTAAGGCAAAAGTCATGTGTTTCAATCATAGCTCCACCATTTGCTAACTGAGTAACTCTCAAAAAGTTAAAAAAATCCATGAATCTTGTATATTATCATATGTGAAATAGATCACCAGTCCAGGTTTGATGCATGAGACAGGGTGCTCAGGGCTGGTGCACTGGGATGACCTGAGGGATGGGATGGGGAGGGAGGTGGGAGAGGGGGTTCAGGATGGGGAACACATGTACCCGCATGGCTGATTCATGTCAATGTATGGCAAAAACCACTTTAATATTAGCCTCCAATTAAAGTAAATAAGTTTTTAAGACATCCATGAATCTGAGTTTTGTTATCTATAAGATGTAAATAATAATAACCTTCTCAAAATGTTGTTATAAGGATTAAGTAAGATCACACACATGAAAAGTTGTTTAAACCATAACTGCTGCATAGTTGTTATCAGTCCACCCTAAAGGAAATCAGTCCTGAATATTCATTGGAAGGACTGATGCTGAAGCTGAAACTCCAATACTTTGGCCACCTGTTGGGAAGAACTGACTCATTTGAAGACCCTGATGCTGGAAAAGATTAAAGGCAGGAAAAGAAGGGGATGACAGAGGATGAGATGATTGGATGGCATCACTGACCGGGCATGAGTTTGAGTAGGCTCGAGGAGTTGGTGATGGACAGGGAGCCCTGGCGTGCTGCAGTCCATGGGGTCACAAAGAGTAAAACACAACTGAGCAACTGAACTGACTGGACTGAAAGTATAGAATGTGAGAACGCTAATATTGGTTGTGCATGAGGCCAGGGTATTTCAGAGTAAATGAACTTCAAAATATTGTCAGCAGCAGTCAGTGGAGCTCACTATAGGCTCCTATTTTTACAAACTCCTTTATAATCCAACATGTTCTACACATAGTAGCTGCTCACAAAATCATTTCCTGATAGATAGACTGAAATCCAGGACAGTAACCAAGCATCTTCAATCCATCCTGTTTTCTGGCCAGCTAGGAATGGATAACTAGACAAGAAAAAATAATTTCCTTTTGTAAAAAAAATATGATTTATATGTAAAGTGTAAATATATTTATGAATATATATGAAATATATATTTCAAGTGGAAATAGTATAATGAAAACAATTTTTAAGTAGTAGTCACTTTTCAATAATCAAGATGCCAATTCTTTTATAAATATCATTTTCTGTGAATTGTTATATGTGGTGTATATACAGAGGTCAAAGGCTATGGAGTTCTAACTTTATACTTTTCTTCAAAAACCTTTATATACTCCTGAAATGAGTCCCTGAATTTGGAAGATATATATCTTCCCAGGCAATTTTCTTGCTTTATATAAGAAGAGAAAAATCAACAAAGTTTAATTTAGAAGAAATTACAAGTGGTCTCATTTTCATTTATTTTGTGCATATTCAAATAAAGGATTTACTTTTTAGCTGCAATCAGCATCACCAAAGTGAATCACCTCCAAAGAGAGTTGCTAGACAAAAAAATTCCACACCTGGCATAAGTATCATAGAATTAACAAATTGCTATTCCTTAGTGTGCTCATCAGACCACTTTCAGTTGCAAGTTGCAAGAATCTCAACTTCAATGAGCTTAAGAAACAAAAGAAAAATTCATTGGCTCTTTCTACCTCTGTCTTTTTTCTCAATGTTATTGTTGTTCAGTCACTAAGTCATGTCCAACTTTGCAACTGGATTACAGCACACCAGGTTCCCCTGCCCTTCACTATCTCCCAGTGATTGCTCAAATTTATGTCCATTGAGTCAATGATGCCATACAACCTCCGTCACCCACTTCTCCTCCTGCCCTCAGTCTTTCCCAGCATCAGAGTCTTTTCCAATGAGTTGGCTCTTCCCATCTGGAGGCCAAAGTATTGGGGCTTCAGCATCTGTTTTCCAATGAATATTCAAGGTCAATTTTCTTTAGGATTGACTGGTTTGATCTCCGTCCTTCCAAGCAATTCTCAAGAGTTTTCTCTAGCACCACAATTTGAAAGCATCCATTCTTCAGTGCTCAGCCTTCTTTATGGTCTAACTCTCATATCTGTGCATGGCTATTGAAAAAACCACAGCTTTGACTATATGGACCTTTGTCGGCAAAGTGATGTCTCTGATTTTTAATATGCTGTCTGTCATAGCTTTCTTTCCAAGGAGCAAGCTTTTTTTTTTTTTTTTTTCTAATTTCATGACTGTAGTAAATGTCCACATTTTGGACATTCTGGATTGGACATTTGGTGATTTTAGAGCCCCCAAAATAAAATCTGTCACAGCTTTTTCCCATTCTATTTGCCATTAGGTGATGGGACCAGATGCCATGATCTTAGTGTTTTGAATGTTGAGTTTTAAGCCAGCTTTTTCATTCTCCTCTTTCACCTTCATCAAGAGGCTCTTTAGTTCTTTGCTTTCTGCCATTAGGGCGGTATCATCTGCATATGTGAGGTTGTTGGTATTTCTCCCAGCAGTCTTCTTTTCTTAAATTGGAGGATGATTACTTTACAAGATTGTGATGACTTTTGCCATACATCAACATGAATTGGCATTAGGTATACATATGTCCCCACTCTCTTGAACCCCGCTCCCACCTCCCTCCCATCCCACCCCTCTAGGTTGTCACAGAGCAGTGACTTTGGGTTCCCTGTGTCATACGTCAAACTTCCACTGGCTATCTATTTTACATATGGTAATGTATATATTTCATGCTTTTCTCTCATATCACACCACCCCTCCTTCCCCCTGTGTCTCCATTGCTGCCCTGCAAGTAGGATCGTCAGTACCATCTTTCTTTATTCCATATATATGCATTAATATACCATTTTTGCTTTTCTCTTTCTGACTTACTTCACTCTGTATAATAGGCTCTAGATGCATTTACCTCATTAGAACTAACTCAAATGTGTTCCTTTATATAGCTGAGTAATATTCATGAGAAATGTTGAACTGAACTGAACTCAATATTCCATTGTGAATATGCACCACAACTTCTTTATTCATTCAGCTGTCAATGCACATCTAGGTTGCCTCCATGTCCTATGTATTGTCAATAGTGTTGCAATGAACATTGGGGTACATGTATCTTTTAAGAAATATCCATACTCATCTCCATAGTGTCTGTATCAATTTGCATTTCTACCAACAGTGTAAGAAGGTTGCATTTTCCACACCCTGTTCTCCCAACAATCTTGATTCCAGCTTGTGATTCATCCAGCCCAGTTTCTCATGTTGTACTCTGTATAGAAGTTAAACTAGCAGGATGACAATATACAGCCTTGATGTACTCCTTTTCCAGTTTTGAACCAGTCAGTTGTTCCACATTTGGTTCTAACTGTTGCTTCTTGATCTGCATGCAAGTTTCTCAGGAGATTGGTATAGTGGACTGGAACACCCATCTCTTGAAGAATTTCCCACAGTTTCTTGTGATCCACACAGTCAAAGGCTTTAGTGTAGTCAACGAAGCAGAAGTGGATATTTTTCTGGAATTCCCTTGCTTTCTCTATGATCCAACTAATGTTGGACGTTTGATCTCTGGTTCCCCTGCTTCTTCTAAACCCAGCTTGTACACCTGGAAGTTCTTGGCTCACATACTCCTAAAACCTATGCTGAAGGATTTTGAACATTATCTTACTAGCATGTGAAATGAGCATGATTGTACGGTAGTTTCAACATTCTTTGGCATTGCCCTTCTTTTTCACACTATACTTTATCCTGATTCTCTTTTGCTGCCGTAATTCTTCTGTCTTGGGGTAGGACCATAACCAGCAGCAGCACAGGATCCACATACTAATACCTCTGCTACCAGAGAAAAATAGAATGTTCCCTTTCCAAGCTCTCCAGTTATATTTTTACCCTGGAAAAACCTCCTGAAGCCTTAAGAGGCTCTCCTTGGGCCAGTCCTGGGTCAAGTGTATGTGTGTGTGTGTGTTGGGGGGCAGAGTCTAAGACCAGAAGAAGTGTGGAAAGTAAAAGAATTCTGGGAAGAAAGAATTAATAGTTTTGATATTTAGTATAAAAACAAATTACTTTCACTTGTAAGGACAATTTTAGAAATTCCATCAACTTCTATAATAATTTGAATGAGTATTTTTAGCTAAACAATATAAGAAGAGGAAATGCTTTGAGTTATTATTAAAACAACTATAATATCATTATAAAGGACAGTACAGCCTTAGATATTACTTTAGATGAAGGAAAATTTTTATATATAATTGCTGAATTTAAACAAATTCTCTAACAATGAAATCAAAATGTGATATTGAGAGTTATATGGTCCTTTGACATCTTAGAAGACAAACTCCATTACTCCTTCTGAGAAAATTAACTCACTCAAACATTTCAGCATCATATTCCTTAAACATCACATTTCATATCAGCAGGACTAGAAAGACATCATGACCTCTAAAAAAATACTTCAAGTAAGTACTGTTTCTCCAGATTAAACCATCAAAATATTAAGGAGATGAATATATATCAAACAAAGGCTTGAAAGAGAGCTGAGTTGTAACCACCTCCCTATTTTGATAGTGGTCAATTATGGGTCTCTTCTACAGGTTAAGCAAATTGTATTAGTTTCATTACTGCAGAAATTTTCAGAGACTTTGATGAGCTACCATGTGACATTTCCAAAACTATGTGACTCACAGAGCATTTTTAAAAATTGCCCCCACCCCCAAAATACTTATTATCCTCTTCCATACAGTGATACTGTTCAGTAACAGGTTCCCATATATTTATGACCTGAAGCTTGCTCATCTTACATATTTCTTTGACTTTTAAGTAGGATCAGATATTTAATAAACTGTTATAATTAAGAACATCATCTTGTTAAATCTTCCAAAAATATTTATAAAATTCATGTGACATGTAATTTTTGCATTTTTAATTTGTGATTTCAGAGGAGCATAATAGAATATTTAAAATTAGGGTATGAATAATCTCTACTATTTAAATGGCTAGAAAATATATAGATAATGGTTTTCAACACAACACTCCTCTTTTAGCTCTGAAGTTTGCTAAAGATAAAAGAAAGCTAAGAATCACTATATCTTGCAAACTCTCCTATTCAGCCATCCTCTGACACTCCCCACAACCAACACCAAAGATACAGTTGACCACAGCATTGCTCAGAGAAACAAGCAGAGTCAGACATGCTAAAATGGTCTCAGACAACTCAATTAAATCTTTGAATCTTGGTTTTTCTCTATTTAAAAACAAAGGGCTTAGAATATTATAGCATGTATTCAATATATTATATTATTGTAGAGAATCAACAGGTAATATATGGGAAGATAAACAAGTTATGCTATATAGCTAATAATTTTTTATTACTTTGCTACAGTCACCCTGTAGAGTACATCATGAGAAATGCTGGGCTGGAAGAAGCACAAGCTGGAATCAAGATTGCTGGGAGAAATATCAATAACCTCAGATATGCAGAGGACACCACCCTTATAGCAGAAAGTGAAAAGGAACTAAAAAGCCTCTTGATGAAAGTGAAAGTGGAGAATGAAAAGTTGGCTTAAAGCTCAACATACAGAAAACGAAGATCATGGCATCTGGTCCCAATACTTCATGGGAAATAGATGGGGAAACAGTGGAAACAGTGTCAGACTTTATTTTTCTGGGCTCCAAAATCACTGCAGATGGTGACTGCAACCATGAAATTAAAAGATGCTTACTCCTTGGAAGGAAAGTTATGACCAACCTAGATAGCGTATTCAAAAGCAGAGACATTACTTTGCCAACAAAGGTCTGTCAAGTCAAGGCTATGGTTTTTCCAATGGTCATGAATGGATGTCAGAGTTGGACTGTGAAGAAAGCTGAGTGCTGAAGAATTGATGCTTTTGAACTGTGGTGTTGGAAAAGACTCTCGAGAGTCCCCTGGACTGCAAGGAGATCCAGCCAGTTCATTCTGAAGGAGATCAGCCCTGGGATTTCTTTGGAAGGAATGATGCTAAAGCTGAAACTCCAGTACTTTGGCCACCTCATGCGAAGAGTTGACTCATTGGAAAAGACTCTGATGCTGGGAGGGATCGGGGGCAGGAGGAGAAGGGGACGACAGAAGATGAGATGGCTGGATGGCATCACCGACTCGATGGACATGAGTTTGAGTGAACTCTGGGAGTTGTTGATGGACAGGGAGGCCTGGCGTGGTGAGATTCATGGGGTCGCAAAGAGTTGGACACGACTGAGTGACTGAACTTAACTGACTGAACTGATGCAGGCTCTCTAACCTTCAGTCATCCTACACACTGGTGAAGACACACTTCATAAATTGGATTACTTCTCTGTTGGGAAGGCCTGTTGGATGTCTGCTGCTTCCCCTCCAGGTTCCCTCTCCAGTCTCTCTATCCTGTCCTTTATCCCAGAGGCTGACCTGTATTGACTACATCAGACTTTTCCCTGTCCTCTGGCTTCTGGCAGGGTTTGCCAATGGTGAGCACTGATAGGAGATGACAGGGGAAGGTATTAGTCCTCTGCTTCTTTCTGCCACAGCCTGGCTGGCCACCCAGGGCAGAGGTCCTACTCCACTAAGGTGTTCATGTCAACAGCACCCTCTCTTGCTTCACATTCCATTATCTGTTCTCTTCTCAGGCTTGGTCAATCCATTGGTTGTAATATTCAATGTAAGTGCATCTTTAAATGGAGGCCCAGGGACATCTGCCTTTGGCCTAATGTTTTCAAGAGCCCCACTCTGATTCTCCATATTGAAGGGAGTCTTCAGGGCTAAATAGACGTGGCCATTCAGGCCTGCTTTTCCCCAACAAAACCATACGCAGAACCTCAGAATTTCCTGCCCACACCAACTTGTGACCATATTTATCCTTTTCCCTGGGTCATCTCTCCCCAAGGCAAACTATGCTGTGGATAAGTGTACTCTAGAGCCAGAGAAATAGACAAAGGGTGCTGTATGTGAATTGTGGCCAGAGTGTGGACACAAAAGGTAGAGGTGCCACACCAAAGTATGAGCATCTTTTGCTAGTTCTTTAAGGTGCTGACATCTTGCCAAGCCATGCATCTACAGGGCCACATCCACCTAGTGAAAACACTTTCTTCTAATTTGCAAAACTGTGCCATATGAACCAGTAGTTCAGTTCAGTTCAGTGCTCAGTTGTGTCCAGCTCTTTGCGACCCTGTGAATCGCAGCACGCCAGGCCTCCCTGCCCATCACCAACTCCCAGAGCTCACCCAGACTCACATCCATCGAGTCAGTGATGCCATCCAGCCATCTCGTCTTCTGTCATCCCCTTGTCCTCCTGCCACCAATCCCTCCCAGCATCAGAGTCTTTTCCAGTGAGTCAACTCTTCGCATGAGGTGGCCAAAGTACTGGAGTTTCAGCTTTAGCATCATTCCTTCCAAAGAAATCCCAGGGCTGATCTCCTTCAGAATGGACTGGTTGGATCTTCTTGCAGTCCAAGGGACTCTCAAGAGTCTTCTCCAACACCACAGTTCAAAAGCATTAATTCTTTGGTGCTCAGCCTTCTTCACAGTCCAACTCTCACATCCATACATGATCACAAGAAAAATCATAGCCTTGACTCAACAGACCTTTGTTGGCAAAGTAATGTCTCTGCTTTTGAATACGCTATCTAGGTTGGTCATAACTTTCCTTCCAAGGAGTAAGCATCTTTTAATTTCATGGTTGCAGTCACCATTTGCAGTGATTTTGGAGCCCAGAAAAATAAAGTTTGACACTGTTTCCACTGTTTCCCCATCTATTTCCCATGAAGTGATGGGACCAGATGCCATGATCTTCGTTTTCTGAATGTTGAGCTTTAAGCCAACTTTTTCACTCTCTACTATCACTTTCATCAAGAGGCTTTTTAGTTCCTCTTCACTTTCTGCTATAAGGGTGGTGTCCTCTGCATATCTGAGGTTATTGATATTTCTCCCAGCAATCTTGATTCCAGCTTGTGCTTCTTCTAGTCCAGCGTTTCTCATGATGTACTCTGCATATAAGTTAAATAAGCAGTAGTAGCCTTGGATCTATTTAAACTAAGATATTTTTTTAAAAATTGTGCTACCCTAAACCCTAGGGATTTCTTGCAGGTGTTTTGTGGGATATTGCCCATTGGATAGAGTTCTTTTAATCTGAGTAGTAAGGCTCTGATCACTTTTTTAAGTTTTATTAGAATAGCTAGTTCTGTATTTAAACAAATTTTGCAGTGTTGTACTCTATAATCTAAAAATACACCTAAACCTCAATGCCTCCTGTTTCATAAAATCATGCACAATAGCTACAGAAGTGTCACATTTACAAGACAATTTAGGATTTCTTGGCAAATTATTACAATTATCAGAAACTTTAGTAGTCAAGTGTAAAGGAGTCCCAACTTTGTAGGAGACATACAATAAAAAATACAAACTAATAAATAAACAAAAGAATTTTATCTTTCCTTTAACTTTAGCTTCAGAATAATCTTGTAAGGCATTACAAAACAAAAAGTCTGTTGATCTAATGCACCCTGCTGCTGCTGCTGCTGCTAAGTCGCGTCAGTCGTGTCCGACTCTGAGCAACCCCATAGACAGCAGCCCACCAGGCTCCACCATCCCTGGGATTCTCCAGGCAAGAACACTGGAGGGGGTTGCCATTTCCTTCTCCAATGCATGAAAGTGAAAAGTGAAGGTGAAGTTGCTCAGTCGTGTCTGACTCTTAGCGACCCCATGGACTGTAGCCTACCAGGCTCCTCTATCCATTGGGTTCTCCAGGCAAGAGTACTGGAGTGGGTTGCCATTGCCTTCTCCTAATGCATCCTAGAAATGTCCAAATTCATTTTGCATCAAAAAGATACAGCCACTCTAAAAAAAAAAAAAAAGCTTTATCAGACAAAATATTCTAAGGAAAGATAACAACTGTAAGTGCTTAGGAGCTATACTTAACAATTGTTTGAAAACTTATAATTAACCTACTCTAACTCATCTCTGGTTCCAAATCAGGAAAGGAGTATGTCAAGGCTGTATATTGCCACCCTGCTTATATCATGTGAAATTTCAGGCTTGATGAAGCACAAGCTGGAATCAAGATTGCCTGCCGGGAGAAATATCAGTAACCTCAGATATGCAGATGACACCACCGTTACAGCAGAAAGTGAAGAACTAAAGAGCCTCTTGGTAAAAGTGAAAGAGGAGAGTGAAAAAGTTGGCTTAAAATTCAACACTCAGAAAACTAACATCATGGCCTATGGTCCCATCACTTCATGGCAAATAGATGGGGAAACAGTGGAAACAGGGACAGACTTTATTTTGGGGGCCTCCAAAATCACTGCAGATGGAGACTGCAGCCATGAAATTAAAAGACACCTGCTCCATGGAAGAAAAGGTATGACCAACCTAGACAGCATATTAAAAAGCAGAGACATTGCTGACAAAGGTCCATCTAGTCAAAGCTGTGGTTTTTCCAGTAGTTCTGTATAGATGTGAGAATTGGACTATAAAGAAAGCTGAGCTCCACAGAATTGATGCTTTTGAAATGTAGTTTTGGTGAAGGCTCCTGAGAGTCCCTTGGACTGCAAGGAAATCCAACCAGTCAATCCTGAAGGAAATCAGTCCTGAATATTCATTGGAAGGACTGATGCTGAAGCTGAAGCTCCAATACTTTGGCCACCTGATGCAAAGAACTGACTTATTGGAAAAGACCCTGATGCTGAGCAAGATTGAAGGCAGGAGGAGAAGGGGACAACAGAGTATGAGATGTTTGGATGGCATCACCGACTCAATGGACATGAGTTTGAACAAGCTCAGGGAGTTGGTGATAGACAGGGAAGCCTGGTGTGCTGCAGTCCATAGGGTCACAAATAGTCAGACATGACTGAGTGATTGAACTGAACTGAAATCTTAGAAGTTAAAGGGTTATGATTTGATTAGTCTGCCCTTTTTATTATAATCATGTTTAACAAAATATGTTAACTTACAAAGTGATTGATAAAATATTTGATAGTAAAATATGTCATTTTATAGATAAGGGCATTAAGTCTCAAAGATTTTCAGAATATTTCCTGAGGCCATACACTAAGTTATAAATGGCAAAGCCAATTTCAGCACTCAGATATTCTGACCATGAATTCATTAGATTCAGATCTCAACTATGACGTCTAAAACCAAGATAAATCTAGTTGCTTTTTTTAATCTTAGAATCAGTTATCATATTTTACAAGTGGAAATTTATATTTTAATATGTGTATTACCATTTATTTTATTTTAAGTTTTTGTTAAAATGTCATAATAAATATGCAACATATTCTTTTAAGCAACTTTAAAGAACTATAATATCAATGAATTACTTTACAGAAAGAATTATTGAATAGAATTTCCAATTAATGTTGAAGAAATACTTTGGTTCAGCAACATCCAGTAAGTGAGCACATAAATAATTGCTTATTAAAGACTTTATGTATGGAATATTACAACCTCTAAGTATTAGCAATTCTATAATGAAAACATTATGATTTACTTGCCACTACCATTAGTAATTGACACCATGGATTATATAATATTACTTCCTGCCAGTAATTTTGATTGAAGCCAAGAAGAAGTGGTCATGAAATATACATTTATAACTCTATATGACTACAGTACAATTACTATGAATGGTTGATGAACTCTTTAACTTTCTGTTACTCATTGACAAGCTGTATTAAATTTCATTCTATGGCACCTGTCAAGGGAAATACAAAACTCTATTTACTGGGCCAATTAGAAAAAGAAAGAATGTTCAATCAAATTTATGAGAGGTCTGAATAAGTTATATCAGATTTATCCTTGGGTAGGGGAAGAACATGTTCTTAGACTTTTGCACTTTTGATATAGGAAAGAAATTGATTGGATTTTCAGGTAATAGTAATTTTTGCAGGGTCATAACATACTGGGGGCCCCTCCTTTGTAGACCACCTGAAGGTCTGATCCTTGGGGATCACAGGAGCATACGATGGTATTGCAAAGCCAAGGTGATAAGGCCCATTTCTTTCATATTCAGGTGAGGACAAGGCTGTTCAGATAAATTTATCCATTAAGGATTCTTATTCATAAATAAACTGAAAGCAGAAAATCTATCTCCAATCAAGAATTTGTCTAGGTTAGAGATGTATCTCTCTCACATGCGAGAAAACAAAAATATGGCAAATCAACAAACCACATGCAATTCCTGAAGCTTCTGATATCTCTTACAGAAATACTACTATATGGACTATGTATTGTCACTTATTATTGTCTGAACACACACATTTTTAAGAAGGAGGAAGGGGGAATCTATACCCTCTAAGTATAAACAGCGGTGGAATTCAAGGTCTTTCTGAAAATGACCTAAGAAACTAATACGTAAGCCAAAGAACTATAGAAAAAAACATTTTTTTGGCCCATGGCCCCTTTAAATTTCTTCCTCAGCTAAACAGACATCTAGTAATTTAGAAAAGAACCCACCTCCTTGTTAGACTAGCTGAGGGACAATCCCCTGTTGTCATTTTTATTGTCTGCCCTGGAGAAGGAGGCAGCTTGGGATGCCTAATGGAATCTTGATTCTATTTCACAGCTACAGAGCACAGCCAGAGGCCCGTGGTGCTTTTGTGAGCCAGAATCCACGGAGGCTAATTTTGGCTGAATAGAGGCTAAAGAGAATTCATTTTTCCTTGTTACATTTATTTCACTAAAATTGTTCAAACTCACGAGATATTGCTGGAAGGACACCAGCAAGCACTTCTTAATTGGGGCCCCCATTCAGCAGCAAAAGTGACTTTGCAGGGACCAGCCACAGAGGTGATGAGAATTTCAGGAGCCCTAAATGCATGGAAATTAACCTGAACACAGGAGACATCAACATTATCTCTGCTTAGATGTGGAATATAATCTCAAGGCTTCTGTTTTACATTCTTGCTAGAAACTGTAACCATGACTCTCATCTTTCAGTTGCTACATATGAAAGATTTCATGTCTGGAGATCCCTAGTAGCTCCTGCTGGGCATGCTTAGGGAGGTAATTTCTATTTGCATCCCCCATCTCCCAACACTGAGAGTCTCCAGAGATAACTAGCAGCAACTGAGTATTAACCAGTTTGCAGTAAACCAAATGGGCAACAGAGATACAAGAATCATTTTGCCTTTCTCTCCCACCTCAAATTTTAATGAGTAAGAAAAATCTTACATTTATGTGTTTAAATGTGTGCAATATTCCAGTCCTACAAATTATCTCAGTGTTATTAGCACAGAATCCTATCCTGAATTTTAATTTTGCACACATCCTGATTACTACTTATATTTCTAACTTTGCATGTATTTTTAGCTCAATAATTAATAAGGATAGCCATTAAAGTTGCTAAAATCTTGCAGAACAAAATTCTATAAGAGCTTGCTAACTCTTGGTATTATTCTTACCATTTTTTATGGATTCCAGCATCTTTGTTTAAAGGCAGCAGCATCCTCAGAAGGTACCCAATCAAAAATATTATCATTCACACTTTACAGGTGGAAAAATTAAAGCTTATGAGACACTGATGAAATCAATTAATGGAGGGATTTCTATCTTCTATTTCAAAACTCACTCTTTTGGAATCAGCAATAGAAAATAAACCTAATGTGTCTTTTTCCCAAAATGAATTTAAAACAGAAGTTGAACATGGAAAGCCGTATTTCACAAAGGAAACTTGGGGAGAAATGAATCTCCCTGTAACAGGTACTCCACGATGTTTGTTGTCCAGAGGGTTCTGAGGGTAGTTAACCTAAGTTCACCTGCATTAAATATTGACCCTGAGGGGCAATTTGAGGCCTTGCTAATGGGGCAATTTGGGGCCTTAATGATGCAGACAAAAAGGTCCACAATCCTACTTGATGAAGTGAAGAGGCTCATTAGCATGATTTTCAAGGGTGGTGCTCAAAGAATTAGCTTGCCATCCAAAGCCATGTCTAAACTGGTCAGATAAAGAGCTCTTCATTTAGCTAGAGTGCTCTATTTGACCAGTGCCTCCAAGTTCCAATGCATTTGCCATTCTTTCCTTTTAGAGGAGTTAGTTTTTTTTATCTCTACCTAAATGAGGAGATTTTTTTTTTACTTTCTGCAGAACTCTTAGAGCGTAAAAAGTGTGTCTTTTTAAGCAATACAAAATAAAAGAAGAGTTAATGTAAACTTACCCCAAATGACCAATTATCCCCACTAAAGCAAAGTTCTGTGGTAAAAACAATGGGATTTTGCTTAAGCTCCTGGATTTGTGGAAAAGATGCCGATTTTCAATACACAGGGAAGGCACATTTAGGAAATAAGGCAAGCCAAACCATTTTTAAATATAAAACAACTGACCAACAAATACCACCACATACTAATTTCATTGAAATGCATGGAACTTTCACAAGTGCTCAGTGAATTTAAATCTGTAATGCCCTAAGTAGACAAATCCACACTAAAATACATACCACACACACACACACACATCTAGCATGCAAACCCACATGTCAATATTAACTTAGTCAAATAGAAAAGCCAGCTGTACATAAACTTAGTGCTTCATCATTAGAAATCCACATTCATTCAACAAATATACAGTAAGAATTATCAACAGGGCTGGAGAATTTTTCTTGTTCATAGAAAATGTGTTTAAAAATTCTAAGAAATAGAGTATTCAATGAATAATGGAAAATATCTTACAAATATTTAAGTTCATCAAATAAATATATAACTGCTTTATTCTTGTATAATTGTCTGTAATATATTGGCACGCTGTCTAATTCAATTACCAAATACAAGGATAGACTGTTCTTTGACTTACTCTTTACTGCTAGACTAGATAGACTGAAACGCCCTCAGCTGTGCCCTAGGCTCTTACTGCCTCAAGCTACTGCTTTAGTGATGGATACGAGGGCAAAATAAAGAATGAAAATTCAAAATGTGACACTTTTAACTAATCAACTGCAAGATAATTTCTTTTCACCACTGGTAAAAGTACCCTCTTCCTACATGTGGGCTCTGTATTTGACTATAATCTTTGGAACAGGCATGTTTAAAAAATGGAATAATGTAATTATTATCAAAACTAATTTGTACCTCAAACAGCCCAAATTAGATTCAATAAGCGCAGCAGAAATTACAGTGATTTAAGTTCCGCTGTTTCATCCTACTAAATTTTTAATTGTGGCAAATATGTTCTGCTTCTGCGATGTAGAATAAAGAGGGAGGGGGAATTGGCATATATGCCTGACATTCCTCCATATAAAAATGTTTTTGTAATCACTTTATTTAAATAGTAACATTTTATTTTTTTAAGCACTTAGTTTCTTGATCAGGATCCATATTCATGGGGTCTTGCTATAATCCACTTTACCACTTAATGTTGCAATTCAAATGTTCAGTCAGAAGCAAAGCCCTCCAGAATAAAGCATGAATATTACCGTGTGGGGCTGTAAAGAGAAGACTATTAGAATATATCACCAACACACTAGGGGACCATTTAGTCCACTGCTCTAAATACATCATTTAATTACAATGGAGACATTACTTCATGTTTCTACTGATGTAAGTATTATTAGAATTCATGATATTCGCAGGCTACTGTGGGCCATTACATTGGCCATAAGCTATTCCATAAGATTTACTACTAAAGGCCCGCAAGGGTATTTGAGCATTCATGGATTCTGTGGCAGTAGGCTTTTATCTAAGACACATAAGTGAGAGACAACCAAGTTATTATCTCTAAGAAACATAGCTTAATATTTTGGATTCTAAAGGTTAAGGTACCATAAATCCTGAATTACTCTGAGATATCACATAAAAAGACATTTTTATTTTATTTTACTCTATTCCGCCTCTTAAAGTATTTTATGATGGCAGTTCCTAGAGTTGTACCATGTTGTTTACATTCAGTCCCTGGATGCATCAAAGCAGACACAGCAATTCTTCTCAACTGTAGTAATGAAAGCAAAAATATATTTGGGGGAGGGGGTGTGTGTGTGTGTGTGTGTGAAGTTTCTGGCCTAAAAGGAAGGGAGAGGGAGAGGTTAACAGAATACTTCATTTTTTTAAAGACATACTCAATTTCCATTTGGGGAGACCTGCTCTCAGTGCTTTGATTGGTCCTTTTCATGATGGGTGTCCTTGTGTTGGGCTGAGCTGAGCTGATCTGCCTTTGAATGCAAAGCTGGGATCCTCTTTGCTTAAGGGACTACATAGGGAAGCCAGGATTGTGCAGAATCCACTCCAAGAAGCAGCTTCTGAAGGCTGCCTGCTTTTTAAACAATGAAAATTGCAACCAGAAAACTCAGTAAAGACTGATGAAGGACTTAGTAAGTTTTGTCACAAAAATATGCAGAGAAGAAAAACTTTCTTATAAAATAGAAACTTATAGATAACTTCCCAACAAATCAAAGATCAGAGGTTTGGGAAAGCAATGCTCTGAAAAGGCAAGTGAAACATAAAACTCAGCCAAACAGTTGAATTTGCCTGCGTAAGAACAATGCCAGCTTCATGTTTCAAGTGTTTTTCTTGGTATTGTAAGGCGTATGTTAGGTTTCTGAATCTGAACACATGAAGTACAACATAGTCCTTTTGTGTTTTCCAGGACAACTACTAGACAGATTCATCAGCAGTGGTAGCTTCATTGAGACGTGGTTCTAAATTGAGAGAGCAGCAAACAGCTAGAAGGGTCTATTGAGGGTACGGAAGTTGTTACTGAGAGACTGGAGGAGCAGTTGGTTTGAACGCCAAAAGCCAACTGGAAGTTGGGCAGACAAGTCAGATGTCTGGTCTCTGAACTTATAATATAGATGCCACTCTTCTGGGGGCATATTTTTTAATCATCTACCTTTCTCCCTAACTTCCTTTTCATGCCAAACCAGTCAAGTTCCAGAATGGCCCTTTAAGTCCCATTCTCGGTCCTTAAGATTTCTCCCAATAGAAGAATTTCTACCACTGCTACATAAACTGTCTCCAGAAGAGCTACTCACTGGTCCAGAAAAAGTTTCAATTTCTCCAGAAAAAGTTTCAATTTTACCATTCATCATTCTTTTTGTTTTATATGAATTACACAAGTATTAAAATGTTATGTTTAAGACAATGAAGTAAATAAAATAAGCAGTACTATAGTGGACAAAATGGACTATTCTTCATTCAGTTCAGTTCAGTTCAGTTCAGTTCTGTCGCTCAGTCGTGTTGGACTCTTTGTGACCCCACAGACTGCAGCACATCAAGCTTCCCTATCCATCACCAACTCACAGAGTTTACCAAACTCAGGTCCATTGAGTCGGTGATGCCAGCCAACCATCTCATCCTCTGTCGTCCCCTTCTCCTGCCTTCAATCTTTTCCAGCATCAGGGTCTTTTTCAATGAGTCAATTCTTCTCATCAGGTGGTCAAAATATCGGAGCTTCAGCTTCAGCATTGGTCCTTCAAATGAATATTCAGGACTGATTTCCTTTAGGAGTAACTAGTTGAATCTCCTTGCAGTCCAAGGGACTCTCAAGAGTCTTTTTCAACATCACAATTCAAAAGCATCAATTCTTTGGTGCTCAGCTTTCCTTCTCTATTTTTCATTAAAATCTAAAATATTTAATCAGTTTAATTAAATAAAAAAGCATGAAATATATGCACTAGCATTATTTATAATAGTCACATATCTACCTTTTCCACCTTAGAATATACTAAAACATTGCCCTTTTGAACCAAACTTCTAGATTTAACCACTTCCTATTTTGCATAAAATGTATAATGCATAGATTTTAATCTCAAACATACTAAATATGAATGGTATTTTAAAAGCTGAGTATTTGAATTCACAGGTTTGTGAGAATAAATAAGTTTTTAAGAAAATTAATACTATTTTTCAATGAAATTGCCATACTGTGAAGACCATGCACAATTTCTAATTATGTAAGTATTAGCCTTTGATATATAGCTATTGATAATAGTGTAATATTATATGAGTTGTGTGCCCAACTAACATAATAATTAGACTCTCAGTATGAATCTGCATGACTCTATGTGCATTTTGAGTATTATGTCATTTAATCCTCAGAATAACTCCATTACACAGGTATTATTATCATGCTGATTTTATGGATGGGGAAACTGAGGTAGAGAAGACTCAAGCAACTTGCCCAAGGTAACGTAACCAGTGAGCACCAAAAAGCAGAGGTTGAACTTAGCCAACTGACTCTCCAGCCCCATTCTTAATAAAGGTGCTGCACCCCTCACACTCAACTGCATGATCACACAAATGGATAGCTGTTAAGGAAAGAAAAGGCAAGAAACACACAATGTTGAGGTCTTCATAGAAATGTTTCTACACATGCTATGCTTTTTTCAATTACACCATTAACATATCTGACCTGTGTATGATTCACTGATTTTCTTTTCTGAAGCCATATTTTTCCCTATAGATTTTTCCAGCTACACACGTTCTCCAACAATAGGTGACAGCTTTTTATTATCCTTAAACAAATTTCAGTCCCTCCCTTCATGATGTGTGTGAATGCTCAGTTGTTTCCAACTCTGTGTGACCCCATGGACTGTAGCCTCCCAGGATCCTCTGTCCATGGGATTTCCCAGGCAAGAATACTGGAGTGGATTGCCTTTTCCTCCTCCAGGGGATCTTCCTGACCCAGAGATCAAACCTACATCTCTCACATCTCCTGCATTGGCAGGAGAATTCTTTACCACTAAACTACCTCAATCCCTCCCTTTAGAAAGTAATAAAAATCACCATAATCATAACTTTATCCAGATATTCTTATTAAAAAATATTATGGTCTAAGGAGCTGCTGCCCCTCTTCCTAATTTCAAACCAAGTACTTTTTCCTTTTAGGATCCAGCAGCACCTGTAGAATGAGAGGTTGGGCTCAGAGAGGGGTATGAGCACAATTCCAATGGAGAGAGCCAGCCAGGCTTTTAGCAACCTCTGGGCCAGAGATACTGGCAGCCAAAAGACCAGGGCTGAGGATCAGGGCTCCAAGATTTCTGACTGGAGAGAACTTCACCCCTGGTGACCTGGGGACATTCAATAGAAGCAGACTGGGAAGATTTAGGGTTGACCTGGTTCTTATAGAGTGAGCTGAATAGGTAGACTGATGCTTCAGTTCAGTTGCTCAGTCGTATCTGACTCTTTGCAACCCCATGGACTGCAGCCCCTGTCCATCACCAACTCCCAGAGTTTGCTCAGACTCATGTCCATCAAGTCAGTGATGCCATCCAACCATCTCATCCTCTGTTGTCCCCTTCTCCTCCTGCCTTCAATCTTTCCCAGAGTCAGGGTCTTTTCCAATGAATCAGTTCTTCACATCAGGTGGCTAAAGTATTGGAGCTTCAGCTTCAGCATCAGTCCTTCCAATGAATAGTCAGGACTGATTTCCTTTAAGATTGACTAGTTTGATCTCCTTGCAGTCCAAGGGACTCTCAAGGGTCTTCTCCAACACCACAGTACAAAAACATCAATTCTTATGCACTCAGCTTTCTTTATGGTTCAACTCTCAAATCACACATACATACTGGAAAAACCATAGCTTATGCTTACAAAGAGTCTGTGTTAGACTGATGCTTACATTAGACTAGACTAGATTAGAAGGCAATGGCACCCTACTCCAGTACTCTTGCCTGGAAAATCCATGGACAGGGGAGCCTGGTAGGCTGCAGTCCATGGGGTCACTAAGAGTTGGACACGACTGAGTGACTTCACTTTCACTTTTTACTTTCATGCATTGGAGAAGGAAATGGCAACCCACTCCAATATTCTTGCCTAGGGAATCCCAGGGACGGAGAAGCCTGGTGGGCTGCCGTCTATGGGGTCGCATAGAATCGTACACGACTAAAGCAACTTAGCAGCAGCAGATTATATTAGACTGAAGCATAGAAAGGGTCATGTGTGTGTGTGTGTGTGTGTGTGTGTGTGTGTGTGTGCTCAGTCACATGCAAATCTTTGTGTCTCCATGGTCTGTAGCCTGCAAATCTCCTCTGTCATGGAATTTTCCAAGCAAGAATACTGGAGTGGGCTACCATTTCTTCCTCCAGGAGATCTTCATCACCCAGGGGTCAAACCAATTCTTGTGTCTTCTGCATTGGTAGGCAGAGTCTTTATCACTATGACACATAGGAAGCCCTTAGAAAGGGTTAGGATTTCATTAATTTCTTCATCCCATTTATTGAGCAACTGCTATGTGCAAAGGTCTGCTTCAAGTGTCAGGGATACCAGAATGAAACAAAAAAGGCAGAAATCCCAGGCCTTTTGGGTCTGCCATTGTGGTGGGAGTGGTTAAAACCAAAGTTCATAGCAAGTGCCTACAAAACATGTCCCATTGTTCCTGGAAGTATGACTTATTCCCAACTCAGCCCTCCCACCAGATTTTGCCTCCAAAAGGAGCAGCTCTAGTTACAGCTTCACACTTTTAGACATTGCCCCAACCCATTCAGACATGAAGTCCTGGGTCCCCATATTTAGCTCACTAAGCTGTGTCTTTGAAGTCACTCTGTCTTTGCTCAAGGTAAAGAAAAGCCCCTCCCATCTCTTACCCTCAGGAACAGGGATGGGAGTTCAGCACACAAGCTCTTCTTCTCAGCTATAAAGGGTCCACTCTTTTCTGGCTGATGACAGCCTAATACCAGAAGGAATGATTTTAACATTCTCTTTGCATGGAAAGATGTGTTTAGATAGTCTAAAACAGTGCCTTTGTTTTCTTTCATGTAACCCTAAATTTTTAAATTAGGTACCTTCATGCCTATTTTTAGGTTGATAATTAAATTTTTATCCTATATTTAAATAGCTACAAAGAATGTAATTACTGGCATTAGAACAAAACCTGTTTCATTACTCTTTTAATGCATCCCATGAAATCTGTCACAGCAATTTGATACCCATCACAATCCTTTTAAAATACATGAACAAATTCTTCTCTAACAGTTGGAAAATTTACATTACTCTTTTTACTCTTTGAATTTTAAAGTCCCATCCTAATTCCCTCCGTAAGAATTTTGACTAATGTATTACATTGTTATGCTTCAAATTATTTTTGCAGTCACTCCAGTGTACTTCTATGGGTCTAAAATATGTATATAAATAAACAAACTTAACTTTTGTGATCACAAGTTTCCAAATATTTTAAAAAATTATTCTGATTAATCCCTCATTACCATTACTATTATTACATAATTGATCAAAATAACTTGGATATATTACAAATTTTGTTAAATAAGTTTCAAAGATAAAAGTATAATTTTATTGGAAGAAATATTTTGATGAGAATATTTGGCTATTATTTTTAGATAATTCATGGGTCCCCAGGTGAATATTTCTGCTGGAATGACACAGGATTTAGCATCAAATCTATCTATATGTTATACATATAAAAATAAGAAAACCTATCCCATAGCGAGATGATGGTAATGCAAAGACTTTTACAATAGTAATGTTTTCAATTCTTACAACTCTTAAATTAAAAGCCAAAAGTCTTAGAGTAAGCATAACAAATATATTCTAAATTATAATTTGATTAGTCCCTTCTTCAATTTTATTCAAAAAATAAAAAGAAACCATCTGTTTCTTAAAAGGGTGAATTATTCCATTGTTGGAGTAATTCATTTCCTTATTTCTAATAAGTAAACCAAAATTTATTAAATGACAGTCATCCCATTCTTCTTCCACTTAGAGGCATCTGGTTTAATTTCAGATACTCAGAAACAGTTAGAAAAAAGAAAAATACAGTTTATTACTTTCCCCAAATAAGTATTTTTATGTTTTTTACATATTTTTATCAAAATCATGTATCTATTGATTTGACTTATTGTCCCTTTGGAAAATAATTATTTTAAAACTAATGGCAAAGTGAGTATTTATTTTCAAATCAATCAGACTGACTTTCTATTAAAATATCTGACTTCATTTTTTAATTTCAAATAAATGTGCTAATTTGTGCCACTGTGAAAACTGTCTCTCTTTTGAATTCTAAGATAGATGATGGATAGGTAGGTAGGTAGGTAGGTAGATAGATATAAATGAATGACAGATATTAGATAACTAGATAGTATAGTGATTTGAATGGTAGATCCCTGAAGATAACTATGTCAAAACTGTGGAGCCTGTAAACGTAACTTTATTTGGAAACAGGGTCTTGGAAGAAGCAATACAGTTAAAAGATTTTGAAATGAGAAAATTATCATCAATTATCCAGGAAGACCCTAAATCCAATGACAAGCATCCTTACAAGCAGTTGTTGTTGTTCAGTTACTGAGTCATGTCCAACTCTTTGTGACCCCATGGACTGCAGTCCACCAGGCTGCTCTGTCCATGGGATTTCCCAGGCAAAAATACTGGAGTGGGGCACTTTCTCCAGCACCTTCTCCAGAGGATCTTCCTGATTCAAGGATAGAACCTGCATCGCATGCCTTGGCAGGCAGATTCTTTACCATTGAGTCACCAGGGAAGCCCCCTTGTAAGGAATACACAAAGGAAATCCACGTAGAGAAGATAAGGAGGTCATGTGACTATGGTGGCCGAGATCAGTGTGAGGCAGTCACAAGCCTAGAAATACAGACAGCCACCAGAAGCTGAAAGAGAAAAGGAACTGATTCTCTCCTAGAGTCTCTGAAGAGAGTAAAGCCATGCCAACATCTTAATTTTAGACTTCTGCCTTCAGAACTGTAAGAGAAGAAATTTCATTTAAGCCACCAAGTTTATAGCAGTTTTTTAATAACAGTAATTGGAGATTGATAAAGATAGATAGATAGACAGACAAAGTCAAAGAGATTGCTGCATGGATGAAATAAGGCACTTCACTTTCACCTTTCTTTCTTTTGTCCTTATTGGATTCTCCATAGTCTTCATATTCTTTATCAATATTCAGTGGACAGAAAGGGCAATGAATCTAAGTGAAAATAATTATCTAAATTTGGAGCCTGCCAACATGGCCAAAATATTCCACTTCCTATGTCACATGTCACTCTTAATAGAAACTGTCAGGTAATGATGTTAGGAAACAGCTAGATTAGAGGATCTTCTCCGAGAGCAGTATTTTATGAAATTTCTTTGTTTGGAACCTGAATATTTTTAAACCCAGAGGGAAAAAAGTCACCACATTAAGATTCAGAACCAGTTATGAGTTTCTTTAGTAAAGATGGAGAATGAGGATTGCAAAGGAGAAAATGGAAAAGAAAAACCAGCATGACACTTGGACCACAGGTGTATTTTTAGGTAAAATCAATCCACTAAAATAACACATACAGAAGCTGAAGATATGGAGACCGATACTCTTAAAACTATCTATGCTACATACCTCTTGGAAAGTGTTGGTAAAATATATTTAAACTCCTGTGTGAAAACCTCTGGTCGGCAGTAAAGGATCCAAAATTTGCACTGTCTAAGCTTAAACATTTCTAGGAGCCCTCTTGAAAGGAAAAGTACAAAGTTTTAGTATACGTTTAAATATAGGGTCTTGGGAGGTGCTCATGCAGCTGAGAAACCCTGAAGCTCAAGTTTCTTTAACTTCATGGTAACTCCACTTCCAGACATGCGGCTTCTTAGCACTTATTGTATAGTTGGCCTTTGGGACCTCAGTTCAGACACAAAGCATCCTATTTTAACATCCACTTAGAATTTTATTTCTTTGTCATTTTTGATATTTCTTTGTGCAGGCATGTATCTCTCCTCTCTTAGATCACAAGCCATTAAGAGTCATTTTTCTACTGCTGAACGTTCTGCAGAAGCCTGAATATCGGACATGCTGAAAATGTTGGTGACAAAATAAACTGACTCCAGCTTTTAAACCTGTAGCCAGAAATAGCAGTCTGGAACTATTTCTCTGTCCATATTTTCCAAACATCTCTTGGCACTGTGAATGTCCAAAAGACGTCCAAGTAAATTGTCTCAGATGTGATCCAAGGATACACTGCTTGTTCCAGAAACCTCAAGGAGCGCACGAGAGTAAGATAAGAATAAGTTGGAGCCTGGACAAGACATGCTGACAGCCCAGAAGCAAAATGAAGCTTTTAACTTGAAGAGTGACCAGGGTCTCCTGCAGAGACCTCAGAGGGAATTTCTGGAATCTTGGTAGGTTCTGACCTAGAAGTTAGGTGGAGACCATGGTAGCTGGCACTATTCCCTGTATTTGCTCTATGATGACCTTTCTCACAGCTGCTTCTGTTCCCAGGCATAGCCACTCCTGAGGCCTCATGCCTGGATCCAGAAAGAACCCTTCTATGAATAAGAGGCTGCTTCTCCTTTTGTTATTGTTGCTGTTTAGTCACTCAATCTTGCCCAACTCTTTTGTGACCCCATGGACTCTAGCCCACCAGGCTTCTCTGTCCGTGGGATTTCCTAGGCAAGAATACTGGAGTGGGTTGCCATTTTCTTCTCCAGGAAATCTTCCTAACCCAGGGATAGAACTTGTGTCTCCTGCTTTGGTATGCTCTTAGAGGGGCTAACTTCAGTGGTCCTATGAAATTTTTCCTTCATCAATGTATACTTTAACATTATACTATACCATAACTAGGCTTAACACTCTATTGGCATTTTATCATCCATCTCCTCTTTTACATGTATTTATGTTCAGATCGTATCCTTTTCCCTACAGCATCCTTAAGGGTGTAAATTGTATCAGAGCATTTCTGTGTAAACCTATAGCTCTTTGGATGATTATTGACAAGAAACTTAATTGTCTCCAGGACAGAATTTAGTTACAAGTAGCAATTCCTTAACTAATTATACCTTCCTTCTTACAAATACAAGTTTCTGTTGGGACACTGAGGAAGCCAAAATGAATATAAGCACTCTGACTCCTCAGCAGCATTTCCCTCATTTTATAACATATTCCTTCCCGTACTTCCTGACTTAAACTCTTAAGCACAGCAGGGTGGGCACCTCATTGTTAGAGCTTTTATGAATTATGTGTTTTTCAAGTAGATATAGAATTAACAGGTATATCCCCACTTCATCATTTTGGTGGCCCTAAAAGAATTACTGCGTCTTTCACCTTGTGGTTCAAATGAGTTCAAAAGAGGAAGACAGCATTATATGATGGAAAGGGCCTCACGATCTCAATTAGATTAATAGACATTCACCTTAATCCAGTCCCACAGTACCTAACAAGGACTAAGTCTTGCTGTATAAGTAATAAAATAGTAAACACAGATCATGCAATAGCCAGAACACATTTTTATTTGACATGTAAATTCTCAGCTAAAACCTGGTGAAGACAAAAACAGGAATTTTTATTGAATATTTAATAAACATCAGATTCTAGAAATGGATTATCTTATGCTGACATCAGTCCTATGAGTTAGATATGCTAAAGGTTTCATTTTTTTAAAAAGGGAAAGTAAATTGTACTGTCTAAAGTTGTGCAAGTATATTGATGAAGGAAATGGTAACCCACTTCAGTATTCTCGCCTGGAAAATCACATGGACAGAGGAGCCTGGAACTTAGCACAAGCGTGCACATATAGGTAGATAGTAAGGGAAGCAGGATTTGTGCCCTCCAAATGTTCCATATTGGTAACTGACCATTACAAAAGGTTCTGAAAAATCTTCCCAGTTCTATTTACTCAAGGCTAATTTCTATGATAGATGTGCTCATTTGTATCTGACTCTCTGTGACCACTTGGACTGTAGCCCACCAGTCTCCTCTGTGGGATTTTTCAGACAAAAATACTGCAGTAGGTTGCCATTTTACTCCAGTGGATTTTCTTGACCCAGGGATCAAACCTGCATCTCTTGCATGTTTTATATTACAGGAGGATCCTTTACCTCTGAGCCATTAGGGAATGAGAAAGTGACAGATGGGAGGTGGAAAATCTGGTGGTTTCTATTGGCTGTTATTTTCCTGTATAAGACATGATAACAACATCTATGAAGTTCTTGTCAACAAACAGTATAAGCCTAATTGAGGATCCATGGTAAACCTTGCATCACAAAGGCTATTATACTGTTATTTTTAAGTTGGAATTAAATGTCCCTTCTGGGCTATTGTGGCTATAGTTGGAGTAGAATGTTTTAAAGGCCTTCCACAGAAATGTATATATTTCTTTTCCTTTTGGGGGCCTGCAAAAATCAATATCCAGGATATATGTAGGCTTTTTGATTATTCCCATTTCCATGGAAAAGTGGGTGCCTTTGGCAGATTATGCATAGTAAACTGATGGTCTTTTCAATATCTAAATCAATTCAAGGTCACTAGACACAACTCTTAGTAACCATCTCCATGAAAATGATTCCAAAATCCATTGCACAAAGCTTAGCCAAGATAACAGGATGGCTGTCATTTGAAAGAGCAATATAATTTCCATAGGAAAAAATATCATTTGTGGCAGATAACTTTTGTTACTGTTTTGTGAAATGCTTGAATTCTTCAGGAAGCTCTCTTACTTCTATTTATACTTTAAAACAAGGTAGACTGAACTAGTCTAAGAAGTAAACCAACATGTTCTTCCAATGTAAACATTTTTCATGATGGTGGCACAATCTGTCTTGAGATCGGCAGTATACAGTCATTCAGGACGTCGTATAATATTTAAGCCAAAATGAAGACATACAAATAATTGTAAACACTTAACAAAAATACCCAGATAGTATATAGGTTTCATTACTAATACAGGAGTCAAATTACCTAAATACCATAGAAGTAGTTTCTGTTTTCACTTGATGAAAAAATTTGTAATGTTTGTACAGAGTTGTAGGTTAGTTAAACTGGAAAATTTATATCTACTTCATTTCTTTTAAAAATTGATCATATTTCTGATATATATGAAATATCAAACTATGCTTATGTGATGTGTTAGTTTTTTATTGCTACTGTAACAATTTACCACAAACTTAGTGACTTAAAACAACACAAATTTATTACCCTACCATTCTGGGGGCCAGAAATCCAAGATGGGTCATAAACATGATTAAAATTAAGGTGTCAGTAGAACTGAGTTACTTCTAGAGGCTCTAAGTGAGGATCTGCTCATGGTAGAAACTTCTACAACTTCTAGAGCATGACTGCATTCCTTTGCTCAAGGCTGCATCACTCTGATTGGAGAAGGCAATGGCACCCACTGCAGTACTCTTGCCTGGAAAATCCCATGGATGGAGGAGCCTGGTGGGCTGCAGTCCATGGGGTCACTAAGAGTAGGACACGACTGAGCGGCTTCACTTTCACTTTTCACTTTCATGCATTGGAGAAGGAAATGGCAACCCACTCCAGTGTTCTTTCCTGGAGAATCCCAGGGACAGGGGAGCCTGGTGGGCTGCCGTCTATGAGGTCACACAGAGTCAGATGCGACTGAAGCCACTTAGCCGCAGCAGCATCACTCTGATATACTTCTATCACCACAGCTCCTTCTCTTACTTTGACCCTGCTGTGTTATTCTTACAAGCCTTGTAGGGCCCACCTAGATAATCCAAGATAATCTCCCCATCTCAAGATCTTTAGCTTAGTCACATCCTCAAATAAGGTGGCATATACCATATTCCATATTAGGTAACATATTAACAGGTTCTGGGAATTAATATGTTTATATCTTTTGAGGGAGAGCATGATTTGACTAAAAGTGAAATTCAGGTCTGGGATTGAATCCCAACTCCTTACAACTAGGCTTTGAATTCTGGAAAGTGGTTACTCCTCAGGGTCCTCATGGAAAAGTTAAGTGGAGCTTTAAAATAATTCCCCAGAGCACTTCTCTTCATTCTCATTGGCTGGAGTTGTATGTCATGTCAGACCCAGAACCAATCAGGACTTTTGAGCAAGTGTATCAAATCAGTCTACACAGGAATGAATAAATGAATGAGGGTTCAGTTCTAGGCTTGAGGGTATACTGACCCATAAGCTGAAGGAAGAAGGATGAATGACTAAAAAAATTTAAATTAAAATAAAAATACGAAAATTTTCTTAGGAAGGAGGAAGTAAGGATGAATGCTGAATACGAAACTAACAATATCCATTGCTGAGCTTTTAAAACTTAGTCTAAATAATAGTAACAATGAAGAATAACTCTAAACACGTAGTTGCTTTTATTCTATTGATACTTAGCATATTTCCTAGCACACAATAAATATGTATAAGCTACAATTATTATTCAATGACTTTATTAGACAGGTTTTTATACATGCTTTGTACAAGAATAAAATAGTTAAAATTTTTAAAAATAGAGACTTAAATAATCCCAAAATATGATAACTGACCCTTCAGTTTTGTAAAAGCTGGGAGTCTAGCAAACAGAATTGTCTGCCGGTCATATTATGCCACATGTTGCTCCTCACCCCACAATTCCATGAGCAGCCTCAGATTTTGATTTCTATTTGCCCATCAGGTTGTTCATATTAATTTTCAAACACTATCTGGCATTTCTTTCATGTGACAAAAGGCTCTTTTTCACAATTGCTTCTCTGTTCTGTATCTCTCTGTGCTCTCCTTGCTGCCTGACACATGTAATTCTTCCAGTTTTCTGCTGTTATTTTGCCCTTCTTGGGTGATAAATATCACAGGTAGAAATGCTTGTGGGGCTTCCCCAGTGGCTCAGCTGGTAAAGAACCCAACTGTCAGTGCAGAAGATACAATAGGCGTGAGTTTGATCCCTAGGTCAGGAAGATACCCTGGGAAAGGAAATGGCAATCCACTCCAGTATTCTTGCCTGGAAAATCCCATGATCAGAGGAGTCTGGCGGGCTACAGTGCATGGGATCACAAAGAGTCGGACACCACTGAGCGACTGAACAACGAAGAAATGCTTTGTGGTCCACTTGCTCCTGGGATGCTCCTTTTTGCTGCCCTTATTGGCCATTCTCTGTCACTGCAGGTAACCTGCCAGGTCCACATAAGTTTTCCCAAGAGCAGGCAAACTCTTATGTGCTATTTATTATATGAAACTGAGATTCCCAAGCATGAACTCATGATGCAGAAAAGAAGTGTCTTCTTCTCAATGTAATGTCACCAAACAGCCTGGTTTTAGTAAAGCAAGAGTGCTGAAAGACCTTAATCTAACATGTTTTGAACCAGAGTCAGTTCATTTCAGCTGCTCAGTCGGGTCCAACTCTTTGTGACCCCATGGACTGCAGCACTCCAGGCCTCCCTGTATGTCACCAACTCCCAAAGCTTGCTCAAAGTCATAGCCACTGAGTTGGTGATGCCATCCAATCATCTCATGCTCTGTCATCCCCTTTTCCTCCTGCCTTCAATCTTTCCCAGCATCAGGGTCTTTTCCAGTAGGTCAGTTCTTTGCATCAGGTGGCCAAAGTATTGGAGTTTCAGTTTCAGTATCAGTAATTCCAATGAATATTCAGGACTGCTGTCCTTTAGGATGGACAGGTTTGACCTCCTTGTAGTCCAAAGGACTCTCAAGAGTCTTCTCTAACACCACAGTTCAAAAGCATCAGTTCTTCAGGGCTCAGCTTTCTTTATATTCCAACTCTCACATCCACACATGACTACTGGAAAAACCATTGAAGGTGGGAGGAGAAGGGGATGACAGAAGTTGAGAGGATTGGATGACATCACCAATTCAATGCGTTTGAGTAAACTCTGGGAGTTGGTGATGGACAGGGAGAGCTGATGTGCTGCAGGCCGTGGTGTCACAATGAGTCGGACATAACTGAGTATCTGAACTGAACCGTGCTGAACTGATAACCATAGCTTTCACTAGACAGACCTTAGTCAGCAAAGTAATGTCTCTGCTTTTTCATATGTTACCTAGGCTCGTCATAGCTTTTCTTCCAAGGAGCATTCATCTTTTAATTTCATGGCTGCAGTCACCATCTGCAGTGATTTTGGAGCTCCAAAAATATAGTCTCTCACTGTTTGCATTGTTTCCCATCTATTTGGCATGAAGTGATGGCAGCAGGTGCCACAATCTTAGTCTTCTGAATGTTGAGTTTTAAGCCAACTTTTTCACTCTCCTCTTTCACTTTCATCAAGAGGCTCTTCGTTCTTTGCTTTCTGCCATAAGGGTGGTGTTATCTGCATATCTGAGGTTACTGATATTTCTCCCGGCAATCTTGATTCCAGCTTGTGCTTCATCCAGTCCAGCATTTTGCATGATGTACTCTGCATATAAGTTAAATAATCAGGGTGACAATATACATCCTTGATGTACTCCTTGCCCTATTTCTCGTGTTCAGGATACACATTATGTTTGCTTTCAGCTAGTTCAAGTCTCTCATAATAGGAGTCTCAGAATTAGTATGATCAACATCAAGCTCTTCAATGTGTGAGTGTTTTAGCCATTTGAAAAGAAGCAGAATATTCTCAAAGTTTGGAGTCTAAGTGTGTTTTCACTGGAACCCTTGTGAATACCCTTCATTACAATCAAACTATATTTTTTTGCTTCTGTTAGTTTTTTTTTTAACTGAATTACCAAAGTGCTGAGTTTAGGATGAAGGAACTAGGCAGAGTTTGAGCACTAACTTCATTGTATCTACAAATCTGATAATAAACCCCTTATATTTCCTGTAGCCTATTAATAGCTGGATCTATACAGAAAACTAAAATAGGTTTCCTAGTCCACTGGATTTCACACAATAGCACTGTGGACAAATGAGTTCTTAATAAATACTTTTGGGGAATGGTGATTTGCTAGTTAGTGTTATGCCACTTTAAAGGGATAGCAACTTGAATAAGTCACTATATCTTCTAATGACTTGCAAGGGAATCTCTAAGCAATGTTGTACTGCATCTATTGTGTTTTTCAGCATATTATATCCCTGGATGTTTTCCACTCAGATTTGTAAAATCGTTCTTCACGGTAGGTAAAATTCCCTTTCGTGATCCTCCCACACCACTCTCTTTGGCTGTCCCATGCTCTTATTCAAAACTCCCCCAGGGCCTCTGTGCTGCCCTCACACTTTCTACCAGCCAGTCTAAGCTTACTTTCTTCTCAATTCATCCCTTCACGTCTCTTCTTTTCTGTACATTACCCCCACCTCAATCCAAAAACCTGTTTCTCTAAGACATTAGTTTCAGATGTTCAAAAAGTACAATGATGTCTTATGTTTGTAACATTTCCTTCTAAAAAAGCATTTCTACATACCGTTTCCTTATTTGATACTCATAATAATCCTTTTTTGGTTGGTTGGTTATGAGTTTGATACTCATAACCAATCCATATTGATAGATTGGACATTTTCATCCCTTTTACAGATGAGAAAATTGAGGGTCATGGGAATTAAATGAATTAAACTAGGCTGGAAAATAAAGAAGAGGTCTGCTTTGAGACACTTATGTATGTTTTATGCTTCTAACTTTACTACTCCTTCACTCATCTAAATCCTACTAAAATGTTCAATTTGCACAGGCATTGTTGAAAACAAAGTCCTGCCTGTGTGTACATGTTCAGTCATATCCAACTCTTTGCAACCCCATGGACAGTAGCCCACCAGGCTCTCCTGTCCATGGGATTTTCCAGGCAAGAATACTGGAGTGAGTTGCCATTTCCTCCTCCAGGGGACCTTCCTGGCCCAGGGATCAAACCTGAGTCTCCCGTGTCTCCTGCATTGTTAAGCGGATTCTTTACCACTGAGCCACCTGGGAAGCCCCCCAAAAGAAACGGATTTCCCCCCAAAATGCAAGTCACTTTTCCTTTCATGGACAAGTACGGCAATCAGTGTTTTTATTGGCTTGATTACAACTCCTGGGATGCATAGTCAAAGCAGACATTTTTGAACCAGATTATTCAGATAATTTGAAGAAGGCAATGGCACTCCACTCCAGTACTCTTGCCTGGAAAATCCCATGGACGGAAGAGCCTGGAAGGCTGCAGTCCATGGGGTCGCTAAGAGTCAGACACAACTGAAGGACTTCACTTTCACTTTTCACTTTCACGCGTTGGAGAAGGAAATGGCAACCCACTCCAGTGTTCTTGCCTGGAGAATCCCAGGGATGGGGGAGCCTGGTGGGCTGCCATCTATGGGGTTGCACAGAGTCAGACATGACTGAAGTGACTTAGCAGCAGCATTCAGATAATTATCCATATTTGTATGTACATGCATCTCCCCCTTCCTCCTACCAACACAGGTAAAAATGGGTAGAAATATAAAATGCACTATATGCATGCTTTCACCTAAAGAACCAAAATTTGAGGTGTGGTAATTTGGGGAAATCTTCTCTTAAGACTCAAGGGTCTCAAGAAAATTGGTTGTGTTTGGTGACCTTCAGTTGCAGTGTGTCCTCCCTGGAGGATTGAAATTGATTTCTTCATGTTGCTGAGTGAGAACCCAGAGCCAGCACCCTCTGACCCACACATAGCCCAGTAGCATGCCGTGGCCTCGCATGGACACATGTGAGCACTGCGTTTGGAGGGAATCAAAACGGTAGCAGCAGGGCTCTCATCCTGCTACATTGTTTTGAAGTTTTCTTCCAGATTGTGCCTTCATTTCAGTTCATTCTTCTTGCCTGTGTGCTGCAGTATGTACGGCTCAATTCTACACTTGCTTTTTTTAGCTTCTGAGAAACAAAAGTTGGTTATCTACTACCTGATCTTAATTTTATTATAAAAGTCCTAGGACTGAATTTTACAAACAAATCTGAAGTCTGTGTGGTCTACACTATATTCATTATCCAATATAAACTGCTTGAAAACATCTGAAGTTGAAGAGCCCTCCCTCCCCCAAGCTTTTGGCCAGCCAAGATTTTGGAGCAATCAATGGCGATAGCAAGCCAACTTTATACAGGAAGCAGAGAGGAAGCTGTGAAACTAATGAAGCTTAAGTGGCAGAGCCCTCCCTTTGCACAAGTGCCTGGGCTACCCTGGTGGTTCAGATGGTAAAGAGTCTGCCTGTAATACAGAAGACCTGGGTTTAATCCCTGGGAGGAGAAGATCCCCTGAAGAAGGGAATGGCTACCCACTCCAGTATTCTTGCCTGGAGAATCCCATGGACAGAGAAGCCTAGCAGGTCACACTCCGCGGAATCACAGAGTCAGACACAAGTGTGTGACTAACAGTTTAACTTTCTACTAAGACCCAGATAGAGGAGCCTAGCAGTGTGTGCATATGGTCACATATTATCTCTGAACTTGAAAAACTAAGGCATGTAACTACAATTGCTTACAGAGTCAGATTTCTCTCCAGTCTCAATTGGGTATCTGGGTGGCATTGGAAAAGCAATAGGCATTTGATGGCCCTGGATTAAAAGAGGGTGACTTGGAGATACACTTAGTTTGAGCTTACTGGAATATATATGTGTGTGTGTGTGTGTGTGTGTGTATTTATATAATTCTCAGGCATATCTGCGGTGGAGGTAAGTTTTAGTTGATATCCATTTCAACACAGGCATGGCCTCTAGGTGTCCTCCTATGGTCCACGGGGCCAGTGCACCTAGTGCTGTGACAGCAAAGCAATGCCAAAGGTTATATTATGATTGGAAAGTGTCCTTGTGTCTAGCTATGACCAACCTGGACAGCATATTAAAAGACAGAGACATTACTCTGCCAACAAAGGTCCGTCTAGTCAAGGTTATGGTTTTTCCAGTAGTCATGTATGGATGTGAGAGTTGGACTATAAGGAAAGCTGAGTGCCAAAGAATTGATGCTTTTGAACTGTGGTGTTGGATAAGACTCTTGAGAGTCCCTTGGACTGCAACTCATATCAATGGATATGAGTTTGAGCAAGCTTTGGGAGTTGGTGGTGGATAGGGAATCTGAATCTGAATTCAGAACTGAATTCAGATTCAGACTGAACTGAATCAGTTCCGTTCAGTCACTCGGTCATGTCCAACTCCATGTGACCCTATGAACCACAGCACACCAGGCCTCCCTGTCCAACACCAACTCCCAGAGTCCACCCAAACCCATGTCCATTGAGTCGGTGATGCCATCCAACCATCTTATCCTCTGTTGTCCCCTTCTCCTCCTGCCCTCAATCTTTCCCAGCATCAAGTTCTTTTCAAATGAGGCAGGTTTTCACATCAGGTGGCCAAAGTATTGGAGTTTCAGCTTCAACATCAGTCCTTCCAATGAACACCCAAGACTGATCTCCTTTAGGATGAACTGATTGGGTCTCCTTGTAGTCCAAGAGACTTTCAAGAGTCTTCTACAACACCACAGTACAAAAGCATCAATTCTTTGGCACTCAGTTTTCTTTATAGTCCAACTCTCACATCCATACATGACTACTGGAAAAACCATAGCCTTGACTAGATAGACCTTTGTTGACAAAGTGATGTCAGTGCTTTTTAATATGTTATCTAGGTTGGTCATAACTTTCCTTCCAAGGAGTAAGTGTCTTTTAATTTCATGGCTGCAGTCACCATCTGCAGTGATTTTGGAGCCCCCCAAAAAAGTCAGCCACTGTTTCCACTGTTTCCCTATCTATTTCCCATGAAGTGATGCCATGATCTTAGTTTTCTGAATGTTGAATATATATATATATAATTCTAGTCATGTCTATGGTGGAGGTGTTGGTGTTGAGGTAATGTAGGCATGGCCTCTAGGTGTCCTCCTATGGTCCATGGTGCCAATGCACCTAGTGTTGTGACAGCAAATGCAATGCCAGAGGTTGTAGTATGATCAGAAAGTGTCCTTGTGGAAAACTGTTATAGTCATAAGATTTATAAATTTGTCACTGAAGAATTAGAACCTCAACACACAAATATGAAAGCTTTCTCCTGTCAGGAACAGACTTGATGACATATCATATTGGGTTCTAAACACAACCTCTACAGAGTCTTCCCACTTCTTTTGGTGGGAACCACACAAAATAGAATTTATCACAACTCTATTGTTTATAGGACACAAACTACAGCAGTGACAACAAAGAGAGTATAAAAATTCATATATGAAAAATACTTGATAACAAGTCTTCTTGTTTCCAGAATATTACAAATAATGACTTGTGAAGACAAAATATTTTCCAAATTATTAATATTATGAAAAATTTTTTAATTTTGTTTAAGAAACACTAAATAACACTAGTAGTTTCTCTATTAAAATATGAAAGTTTTGTCAAATGCAGAGGCAATCAAAGAGTATTTATTCAATAACTAAAGGAAAAAACATAGCTGTTGTTGTTGTTCAGTCACTAAGTCATGTCCAGCTCTTTGAGATTGCATGGACCGCATCAAGCCAAGCTTCCCTGTCCTTCATGGTCACTCAATAAATTAGTGTAAAAAAGAATATTGTGATTATTTTTCTGGAATTGTGGAAATGTATATATGACCATTTTTTAATTTGTAAATTGTCCTGAATTTTCTTTCTCATTTTAAGTCATTTTTTCATTTTTCCATCACTCTTAACTTTCTCGAGAACTAGGGAGGTGTGCAACAAAAATGCATCTATACCATATTCTAATTATCTAAGTTTTAAACATGCAAACAACTATGAAAAAATATATTCGCCAAGCTTGACAACTCTACCTCCATAATGATAAATTAGGAAAAAATGTAAAAGATATACTGTTTTTAGGTGACTGTAAGGTAATCAACTTTCAGTAACTGAAATTAATTATTGTACATGGCTGAGTATTCTACTAAAGGAATGATGTGTGTGTGTGTGTTAGTCACTCAGTCATGTCTGACTCTTTGCGACGCCATGGACTGTAGCCCTCCAGGCTTCTCTGTCCATGGAATTCTCCAGGCAACAATACTGGAGTGGGTTGCCATTTCCTTCTCCAATAGAAACATAAAGATGTATACAATTCATAAGTTATAGGATTTATTGCCTCAATTATTATCTTTTATCAAAAGCACTATATACATAATAATCAAGTGTCTCAGATGTTTATTTCATTGATAATGATGCCACATTATCCACTTTTTTACTATTTTATAGTTTTCGCTGTTGTCCAGTCGCTGTCATGTCTGACTCTCTTCAGCCGCATGGACCGCAACACGCCAGGCTTCCCTGTCCTTTACCATCTCCCAGAGTTCACTCAAACTCATGTGCATGAAACCCCTCTTATCCTTGTTTAAGGGCAACACTGCTATGGTATCTAAGTTTGTGTTTGTTTATTTTTATTAAAGTGGGCCCTGAAAATGTCTAAGCTTCAGCCTCCACAAAGTTTGGATTTACCCCTGGAGAGAACTTCTGGATAAATATTGCAGGCTACACGTATGTGGTTCCTACAACTCCTTTCCACTAAAATGCCTAACTAGTGATTTTTTAAAGCTATAAACCCCTGAGAGAAAATACTGAAAAGGATCAAACAGCAACAAAGTTTAGAAAGCTTAAAAAAAAATAAAAACTGATGCGTGAGTGGTAACTGAATTAACAGACTAGGGAAAATGAAAACTTCAGGTGTCAGCCAACCTAGGACCCTTTATCTTTTTAATATCCAGCATCAGTGCCCTCCCTTGGGCTTCCCTGGTGGCTCAGAGGGTAAAGTGTCTGCCTGCAATGCGGGAGACCTGGGTTCGATCCCCAGGTTGGGAAGATCCCCTGGAGAACGAAATGGCAACCCACTCCAGTACTCTTGCCTGGAAAATTCCACATAGGAAGGAGCCTGGTAGGCTACAGTCCATAGGACGACAAAGAGTGGCACATGACTGAGCAACTTTACTTCATTGGTGTCCTCAGACAATTCCGCTGGCTCTACCTTCAAATACACCCAGGATCTCATCACTTCAGACCACCTCTCTGAGTCCTACACATTGTCATACATCCCCCAAATATATGTTAAACTGTGCTTCCCCAAAAGATATCTTGAAGCCCTAAACTCTGATACCTATACATGTGACCTTATTTGGAAATGAAGTCTTTATAGATGTAATAAAGTTAAAATGAGATCATACTGGATTTTTTGTAGCAACATACTGGATTAGGCTGGGCCTTAAATCTGAGGACTGGTGTCTTTTTAAGGAAAAAAAAAAATGGAGATACAAAGACAGAGGCATAGATTGGAGCTGTGATGCCACAAGACAAGGAATACCAAGGACTGCTGGCAAACAAAGATTGTTGGACGCTGGAAGATGCAAGAAAGAATTTTCCCCTAGGGCCCTCAGAAGGAGCATGGCTCTGCTGACTGACATCTTGATTTCACCCTCTAGTTTTCAGACCATGAGAGAATAAATTTTTGTTGCTTAAGCAACCTAGTTTGTGGTCATGTGTTATGGCAGTCCTGGGAAACAAGTATGCTGCTGCTGCTAAGTTGCTTCAGTCATATCCGACTCTGTGTGACCCCATAGACGGCAGCCCACCAGGCTCCCCGTCCCTGAGATTCTCCAGGCAAGAACACTGGAGTGGGTTGCCATTTCCTTCTCCAATGAATGAAAGTGAAAAGGGAAAGTGAAGTCGCTCAGTCATGTCGGACTCCTAGCGACCCCATGGACTGCAGCCTAACAGGCCCCTCCATCCATGGGATTTTCCAGGCAAGAGTACTGGAGTGGGGGAAACAAGTATATCTACTATTATTTCTTGCTTGAACAAATGAAACAATTCTTAACTAAGTATTTTGTTTCTCTCCTGGCTCCTCATTCAATGTATTCACAACACAGCACCAGTGACGTCCCTAAAATCTGAATCAGGTCATGTCATTTCTCTGAGTAACACTCTGTTGTTTTGTTGCTCGGTGGTGTCCAGCCCTTTGCGACCACATGGACTGCAGCACTCTTGGCTTCCCTTCCTTCACTTTTTCCCGGAGTTGGCTCAAATTCATGGGTTCATTGAGTTGATGTTGATATCCAACCATCTTGTCCTCCATTGCTCCCTTCTCCTCCTGTCCTCAATCTTTCCCAGCATCAGGGTCTTTTCCAGTGAGTCAGCTCTTTGCATCAAGAGGCCAAATTATTAGAGCTTCCACATCAGTCCTTCCAATGAATATTCAGGGCTGATTTCCTTTAGGATTAACTGGTTTGATCTCCCTGCTGTCCAAGGGACTCTCAAGAGTCTTCTCCAGCACCACAGTTCAAAAACATCAATTCTTCAGCACTCAGCCTTGTTTATGGTCCAACTCTCACATCCATACATGGCTAATGGAAAAATCATAGCTTTGACTATACGGACCTTTGTCAACAAAGCGATATCTCTGCTTTTTAACACCTTGTTCTGGTTCCTTTGGAATAAAAGCCATTGTTGATACGTTTACACTATAAGCAGAGCATGCCTCCAGCTCTCAACCCTGCCACCTCTCTGCCTGGCTCATCACCCCCACAGTCTTCTCTTCACTCCTTATACTCTGTCCACACTGGCCTCTTTGCTGGTCATCAAACACTACATTCTTACCTCAGAACATAGGCGCTGGAATTTCCCTCTTTTGGCAACACTTTGCCCCAGGTTTTACCTTAGATAACTTTTTTGCCTCCATCAAATCTTAATCAAAGTTTACACTCTCACTAAAAATATGACTACCTTTTTAAAAAATTTCTACCTGCCCTTTATCTCCTGACATCCCCAGATCCTTTCAGCCAGTTCAGTTCAGTCGCTTAGTCATGTCCCATTCTTTGTGACCCCATGGACTGCAGCTCTTCAGGCTTCCCTGTCCGTCACCAACTCCCAGACTTGCTCAACCGCATGTCCGTTGAGATGGTGATGCCATTCAACCATCTCATCCTCTGTTGTCCCCTTTTCCTCCTGCCTTCAATCTTGCTCAGTGTCAGGGTCTTTTCCAATGAGTCAGTTCTTTGCTTCAGGTGGCTAAAATATTGGAGCTTTAGCATCAGTCCTTCTAATGAATATTCAGGACTGATTTCCTTTAGGATTGACTGGTTTGATCTCCTTGCAGTCCAAGGGATCCTCAAGGGTCTTCTCCAACACCACAGTTCAAAAGCATCAGTTCTTCAGTGCTCAGCTTTCTTTACGGTCCAACTCTCACATCCATACATGACTACTGGAAAAGCCATAACTTTGGATAGACAGACCTTTGTCAGCAAAGTAATGTCTCTGTTTTTTTAATATGCTATCTAGGTTGGTCCTTTACCCTAACTTTTTTTTTCATGCCACTTACTGGTCCCCAGAATATTTAACAATTTATTCAGTTAGTATGTGTCTTGTTTATTCACTATTTCTTACATTCTGTAAACTCTTTGAGAAGAGGGAGTTTTGTTTTCCTTACTATTATATCCCAAGTGCCTAATCCTTGCCTGGCATGTGACAATATTGATACATATTTGTTGAATAAATTTGTTATATTGATTGAAGTATCTCAAACACATGTTAATCTCCATCAGAGAACCCCAGAAATACTAAGGAATTCCTGAATAATGAAACTGCTGGAAATAGGAAGCATTTGGGACTGAGGAAAATTATTCAAAAAGTTGTGTAAACAGTTAATGGATATCTGGTTCTTTTCTCTGCCTCCCAAGAAAAAGACAATAGGCTTACTCTCTTGAAATAGCCTCCAAGAAACTCTAGAGGTCAGAGAAATAATTCAGGGGTATCACAAAAATTTGTTCCATGAACAAGGAAATCCCCAATTCTCTTCTGTTACTTGACTCTAAAAACACTGGCATTCAAGCTCATGAATCATGGATGGGAGTTTGTAAGATTTCTCTCTTTAGGAAACGAGCCCCAAAGGAAATATTTACTGATATAAAGAGTTGAGGGTGCTCCTAAAGAAATAACCCAGCCATGTCACCTCACCCCGGATGGTGTGAAGCTGCCCATTCATGCTGGGGGTCTGAGAAGCTTTATGGCCTCATCCTAAAAGATGAAATGGTCACTCTAACTTGAAAGGCTCTACTTGCTGGCAATGGAGTAAAGCAAGTCTATGTATTTCTTTAAAAAATAATATAACTTTATATAAGAACACTAAAAAAATTAAATATTGTATTACAAGGAATATTTCCCATTAAATATGTCTGTTGTAAGCCTTAAAATATCAAAAACTTATGACAGTTATATTCTGGTATGTTTCAGAAACCAGACCAATGAATTGTTTCCCAGGTAAGCATTTGAAACCATAATTGATATCAGGCAAAATAAAATACCTTTCCATGTAGATTTGCCCAGTCAGCAATCTAGCTGTTTGTTTAGAGCCTTTTTGTCTAGACTCTAAATCCAAACTGCTTTGCACTATTTTTCAATTATTTATCAGGTGCCTACTGTTGGCAAGTCATTTTTGAGTGCTGGGAGAATATATAATGTCATTATTGTTGCTACACTATCACTCTGAGATATCTAGAACAGGAATCAGTACTTTTGTTTCATGGTCAGAGAGAACTGAAACAAAAATATTATGTGATTTAGACTAAATCAAACCACTAGCTTAAAAATACCACTGTGGCAAGTCTTCCTAAGTGAGTGTGAAAGTCATTCAGTTGTGCCCGACTCTTTGCAACCCCATGGACTATACAGTCCTTGAAATTCTCCAGGCCAGAATACTGAAGTGGGTAACCATTCCCTTCTCAAGAGGGTCTTCCCAACCCAAGGATTGAACCCGGGTCTCCTGCATTGTGGACGGATTCTTTACCAGCTGAGCCACCAGGGAAGCACTCTTCCTAAGTGGCAGGACACAAATTCATCCTGGAATTTGGCTTTGAAGTTTCTGGTTTTATTGTCATCTAATCAAGCACCTACCTAGAAATTCCAATGGGTTATTACATCAAATAAGACAGATTACATTTGACATTTTCTCAAAGCATTTTGAAATTTCCCTTCCTGCCTCCACCCATATATTTTATTTTCATCTAGTGAAAGGGGGTCCATCAGTTTAAGATGACTCCAAGAAGCCCACTGGCTCGGGCAATTACTTTATTTCTTCTCCTTGAAAATGTCATGCACACTTTAAGCGAATTGACAAGCAATCTTGAAATCCTTGTCACATTTAGAGATGCTACAGAATACAGCTTGCAAGGATAAATGGATCTTTGGATTAAAAGCTGTTATTAGGTACAATCTTTGTGACTTTTTTTTCAATCTCCAATATAGAAACAACACTCTTCTTTCCTATTCTCCTCTCCCCAAAGTTTTCTGAGATTCATTGTAATATTAAAATTTTCTCAACTGCAAGCAGCAGAAACCCCAATTAAAATTGTCTTAAACATTATGGACATGAATATTTTCACTTTATTAGAAACCCAGTGGGTTCCAAGAAAGTGAAGTGATATGCCCAAAGACATCATCATCTCTCCGCTTTTCCATTTTTAAAAGTATCTCCTTCCTTTTATTACTGGCAAGATGGCTGCAGCAATTCTAAAGAGGCACATATAGGCATGAGAACAACCAGAAAAAGAAAAGACATAGAGATTACTTCCTCTTTGGGATCCCTAGGAGAAAAACAAAATTTCCCAGAAGCTTCTCTAGTCAACTTCTGTTTGCAAAGAATTATTGGATCACAAGTTAATTTATAAATAGACAAGTATAGATTACATGATATTAAAATAGAATAGCATTGAAATATGTATAATATTATATCTGAAATGTATTAATTGTTCAAACTAATCACTGTCATGTTACAATTTGTTCATATTAGATGTTTGTAATGTTTCTGATAATCAATAAAAGAGATTCTTGATACCTAAAATAAATAAATAAATAAATAAAAATATGCAGGAAAAAAAAAAGAAAAGAACACACACACAAAAAAAAATTTGGGGTGAAACAGATGAAATAGATGTTGGGGAGTCAACCACACTATTCTTTTTTGCCTTTCACTTGTTTCTGACTGATCACATATTTTTTCTTAGTTTGGTACTTCTACATTACGGATAAAATTAATTTAACAATTCAGAATGTATCAATACTTGTTCTAGATCATAGCACCAAATACATGAATTTATTGTTTCATCTTTCTTAATTTAATGCAGTGATAAGGGACACTTCCCTGGTGGTCCAGTGTTTGAGACTCTATGCTTCCACTGCAGGGACCTGGGTTCAATACCTGGTCGAGGAACTGAGATGCCACGGGACACAGTCAAAAAAAAAAAAAAATGCAGTGATAATCACAAAGTTATTACTGTTTATTATCAACTCTTGTGTTCTACCACAAAGCATCTTCATTAATAGCTAATTCAGGACTAGTGGAGTCACAAAATTTGAGTTTTGGTCTTCTCTTTTCCATTTACAAAGAGTTTGTCATTAGAGAGATTACAATATCTCCTAATCTCAATTCCTGCGTCAGTCAGTTGAGTTCAGTCACTCAGTCATGTCCAACTCTTTGTGACCCCATGGACTCCAGAACGCCAGGCTTCCCTGTTCATCACCAACTCCTGGAGCTTGCACAAACTAATATCCATCAAGTCGATGATGCCATCCAACAATCTCATCCTCTTGTTCACCCCTTCTCTTCCTGCCTTCATCTTTCCCAGGATCACGGTCTTTTCCAATGAGTCAGTTCTTTGCCATCAGATAGCCAAAGTATTGGAGCTTTAGTTTCAACATCAGTCCTTCCAATGAATATTCAGGACTGATATCCCTTAGAATTGACTCTCAAGAGTCTTCTCCAACACCACAATTCAAAGCGTCAATTCTTTTTGGACAAAGGTTCATCTAGTTAAAGCTATAGTGTTTCCAGTAGTCATGTATGGATATGATAATTGGACTATAAAGAAAGCTGAGTGCCAAAGAATTCATGCTTTTGAACTGTGATGTTGGAGAAGACTCTTGAGGTTGGTCATAGCTTTTCTTCCAAGGAATAAGCATCTTTTAATTTCATAACTATCGTCACCATCTGCAGTGATTTTGGAGCCCAAGAAAATAAGTGAAAATATTGACTTCCTCTATATTATTGAGGTCTGGTGGGTTTTTTTAGGGAATGTATTCTAAAGCCATGCTGAAATATTAAAGACCATACAAAGCTACAATTGTTGAAAATTTAAATGTTTCATATTAACTACTTTAATAAACATTTCATTTCAGCTGTATAATACTTTTATGAAGACATTATTATTTTTCCTTTTTTATATATGAAGAAATTTGAGACTCAGAATTTAAGTGACTTGACCCAGTAAGGTGCAGAGTTGGTATTTTAACTAAACTTATGCTTTTATGACCCGAAAACCCATGTACTCAGCTGCCACATACTACAAATATACAACATTGTTATTATTATTTCTAAAAATACACTCATACACAGCTCCATTACTTCCTCTGTTATGGGCCTATAGTACATTAAACAATGAATATTTATTGAGCACATATTGTGTGTTGGATATTAGGCCAGCAGAAAGGAGGAGCTAGATAATTAGTTGGCATGCTTCCTGTTCTCAAGATTACAATCTAATCAGAGAAACTAAAATAATGGATTATTCAAAGCATATGCTATAAGTATGAACAGACCAGCATGGGAAAAGGCTACTGCAGAAATATATGTCCCATGAAAGAAGTGGAAGGGTCAAGAAAGTGGGTAGACTTGAGACTTCAAAGAGAAGTGGACTTTATCTGGTCAGGTAGAAATAACATAGCTATTGAGGATGAGGAAAGATGTTCCAAACCATTCAGTATGGACCATGATAACACATAGACTAGTGAAAACTTGTGGGTTTTAATAGGTACAGACTAGTATACACATGGAACAAGATATATGGCATAGCACAGGGAATTATTATCTTGTAGTAACCTATAATGGAGTATAATCTACAAAAACTGAATCACTATGCTGTATGCCTGAAATTAATATAATATTGTAAGTCAATTATACTTCAATAAAAAGAAAAGGAAAAAAGAACTTATAGGAAGAATTAAACTAAACTATCTGCCCAGTACTAAAGAGTCTGTATAAAGAAACCTGAAGATGGATGTTGATGAAGGAACAATGCAGTAATTCTGCACCTAGGAAGAAGTTCTTTTCTCAGGATAAAGAGTTAGGGTAGGAGAGACTGAGCCAGGTAATGAGTAACAACTCTCCTGACAGGGAAATGGTGGGGTCAGATTTTATCATTTTCAGATTCGATGAGAATGTTTCTCTAAGGTTCTTCTCTGTCCCTAAAAGTCTCTTTGTTCCCACATATTTTAATACTTGCCAAAGGAATCTTTATGGAAAACATTCGGGCTTTCTTGAAAAGCAAAATTTTAGAAATTAAAAAAGAAAATCTTTTCCCCTAAAACTGTCTTCTCTTAAAAAAAGGAGCCTGTGGGACCTTTTCTCTCTTCCACCATCCCTTCCACCCTTTTGTGTGCAGGGATTTATCTCAGTGTCCTTGAACTTTCTTGGATTAAATAAAGAATCTTTTACAACTAGAAACTCAGTTTATATCTGTCAGGATATTTAAGATTCTCCCCCTCCCTCTATCCTATCCCCACCTCTACAACCATCCTTATCCCCATCACACGCGTGCACACACACACACACACACAAAATGTTCAAGGATAGGAAATAATTACCCCTCACCTCATATTTTGCCTTGGAAGTCTCTTTTTAAATGTCTACTACAATATCATTTTCAGTAAGTCATAAAAATGGGAAAAAGGTTAATTTGAATTCCTTCTTAATTTTTAACAATGTTGTTGAGCTATAATTTATATACAATAAATAACATATATTAAAAGTGTTCAATTAGATAAGTTTGGCCCATGAAACTACCACTGCAATCAAAATACTGAATGCTTCCACAGTGTCACAGTGTTTCTTTATGCTTCCTTTGCAATCCATCCTTCTCTATACTCCTGTCCCCAAACAACTTTGAATCTCTTTCTATCACTCCAGATTAGTTTAGTTGTGCATTTGGGTCTAACTTCCTTCACCCAGCATAATGATTCTTTGGGTTCATCCATGATGTCACACGCATCTGTATTTGTTTATTTTTACCAGTGAAGAGCATCTTCTTATATTGTTATATAACCATCTATTGACCCAGTCACCTATTGCTCCACTTTTGGTTTATTTCCAGGTTTTTGGCTAGTACATTTGAAGCTGCTATGAACATCTGTGTACAAGCTTTTGCATGGGTATGTGTTTCTAATCCTTTACATAAAAACCTAGGAACAAAGTGACTAAACTGTGTGGTGTTATTCTAAGAAACATGTAAAGAAAACTGCCACACTATTCTCCAATGTGGTTCTATTATTTTACATTTCCACCAGGAGGGTATCAAAATTTCCATTCTTCCAATTTTTACCATGTTTGTCATGGTAGTCTTTATTCTAACAACATTCTTGAAAGGGCAACTTGGTTGCAGCTTTAAGTTGCATTACCTGATGAATAATACTGCTAAGCATGTCTGTACTTATTTTCTCCATCATATACCTTTACTGGTGAAATATATGATCAAATGTCTGGCCCATTGATTTTGTTGGGTTATTTATCTTATCATCGAGTTGCAAGAGTATTTTGTATAATTTGGATACAAACCCTTTCTCTAATATTTTTGTTGCAAATATTCTCCCAGTTTTGGTGTCCTTTCATGTTTTCTTTGTGGAAAAATAAAAGGCCATTTTAGCATTGATAAATTTAATTATTTTATTTTTTGTGCCCTAAACAAGAAATTCTTGCTTAATCCAAGGTCATAAAGTCCTTTTCTTTTGTTTTCTCCTAAAAGATTGTGTGGGTTTTGGTGTTATCTTTAGGTTTACTAGAGCCATTTGTAAAGAAGACTTGTCTTTCTCTGTGGAATTGCCTAGGCAACTTTATTGACAATCAATTGACCATACACCTGTAGGTTTATTTTTAGATTACTTACTGAGTCCCTTTGATCCACATGCTCATCTGTTAGCAAATCAGAAACTACTTTGATTATTGTAGCTTTAAAAGTTCTAAAATCAAGCGGTATTAGTCCTTCCTTCTTGTTCTTTTTCCTTCTAGATATTATTCGTTGCTTGGGATCATTTCACTTCTATATAACTTTTAAAATCATTTGTCAATTTTTACATTTTTACTGGGGTTGTGTTGAGTCAACCACCATCTTAGTAATATTCAGTCTTCCAATCCATCTCCATTTACTTGGTCTTATTTAGCCTCTATCTTCAGTAATTTAAAGCTGGGACGACCTGGAGGGATGGTGTGGGGAGAGGGGAGGCAGGAAGGTTCAGGATGGGGAACATGTGTATACTGGTGGCAGATCCATCTCGATGTATAGTAAAAGCAATACAATATTGTAAAGTTAAGCAAAATAAAAAATAAATAAATTTTAAAAAAAAGTAAAGCTTTCCTAATAGTGGTTTCTTGCATGTCTTTTGTTAGAGTTATTCCAGTGTATTTTAGGTAGCTTGGTACTATTTAAAATGAAATCTTATTTTTAAATTCATTTCCAATTGTTTGTTGCTAATACTAAAAAAGATGCATTTTTTACCAAACTGAGTATATTTATGTGACATAGAATTTCTAACTTGTCAATCAAATCTAGTTCTAGACTCAAATTAATTTACCTCATATTAAGTTATACTACGTAAAAACAGTAAAAGTTAACCCACCAAAGACTGTTACAGTACTTTACATACAACTATTTTTTAGTCTTACAACAATTTTGTTTTAAGTATTGCTTAATCCCCATTTTTACAGTTACAGAAATTGGAGTAGTAATTAAGGAACTGCATCACCTTCACTAATCAAATAATCTTCAGAGACTATACTTAACCAGTTTTTCATAATACTTCTTGAAAAATCTTGTTAAAATCTCTACTCTTGAGTTGAAACCTGCAAATTTATGTCTCTTTTGTGAAATATCCTAGAGTAAAGCATAAATTCCCTCAAATGATAACAGTATTTCAAGAGTTTGTTCTTGCAGCATGCTTTTCAAGAGGAAAAATATATTGTAGAAAACGGAATGTTGGAAAGGATCTTGGGCTGAGACGATGGCGGTTAAATTTAAAATTTAAGTAAATTTTGAGGTAAAGTGAAGGGAAGTACTAGGGGGAAGGACCTCAGATTTATTTAAAATGAAATAAAAAAAGATGCCTAGGATTTTATTCTCACTGCTACCTTCTTACCTCCTCTGGGAAAAGCAATAAGATCACCATTACTTCTTTTTTATTATTCTGCCCAGAATATTGTGACACTCAGAGGGTAAGTGATTTGTCCAAAGTCTCCTGGTTAAACAGCATTTTAGGAGTGGGAATTCAAATCCAGGACAATTTAATTCCAAAGCTCAAACTCTTTCCACAATACAATCCTTCCTTCTCCCCATTCTCAACAACTCCCATCTCCTTTCAAGGATTATCTTTGGAAACAAAACTGACTAGAGTGAAAAGAAGGATGAGCAGGGACAGAAAAGATTCATCTTAGAAGTGCAAAATCGATTGAACAATGAAGTTTGGGACCTGCCCCTGAAAGGTTGGCATAAATGAATGGAGAAGAATAATATTCCCAGAGTTGAGAAGACAGAGCCAAGATTACCTTTTTCTTAGATGTTTGGAGGTCATTGGGACTTTTGATGACAGAAACAGAAGAAATATCAGGGTAGGTCTCAGGGATGCCAAGTTCTCAGAACTTGAAAGAAAAAGAAAAAAGCCTCAAAAAGTACTAAAGAGAATCTCCAGTTCTTTTACTAGTGCTTTACCTAGTTGTTGTTGTTTTTTTTTTATCCAATTAAGTAGGGAAATAGAAATTCATGGCTCCCTTCCCCCTCAAAGTTTGAACCAACTTATTAATTTGTAGCAAAAAGTTAAGGTTCTTAAATAGCCACATTTTAAATCTATTTGTATTTTCTGAAAGTAAGTGATTTGCCTACTATTAAATTTCAAACATTCTGAAAGTGTTACAGGAGGAATTCGGGGGTTTTCTTTTCCCAGGAATCTATGTGGAAGACCACATTTTTTGGAGTAAAGCTTCTTTAAACCTAAGGGAGATTAAATTTATTCACTCATTGGCAGTTAAGAAATATTTAATAGAGTTCTTCCTATCTAGTCAGAGAGCATGGAGTGGTTCTAACTTAGAATTAAGGGGCTGTTGGCATTTCTACTTCCTGGTCCTATTTGCTTTATGCTATTAGGAACAGTTTCTATTAATGAACTGAACCAAATGCTCCTTGGCAACCTAGAAAAGCTTTGTTTTCAATATGCTAGAAAAAAAAATATATTGACTAAAAACATCATCCAGAATTTTAACTAAGTACAAGCCTTCTTTTTGGCCATTTAACATTCTAAGTATATACTTTAGTGACACAGGTTTTGTTGATACCCTTAAGTGCTAACTTACGAAAGCAAGGAAAATTAGATCATGCGTCTATATTTTTTTCCAGTAAGAATATTATGGTAGCTAGTTTTCAGTCCACTTTACTTCTGTGTTTACACAGGGCAATTAAGGAAGTTATAAATCTATGCAGTTTTCTCATAAACTCATATGGTTCACATTAATTTAAAAAGTGATGCTAAGGAAGGAAGGAGGAAAACAATTTTTAAATATATAGGGGATTCCACCTGCTTTTTCACTCTATAAGTTCAGGTAGTCCTTGCTATACTCTCAGTCTTGAAAGCATTGAAAATAATTCTGAAATATCCATATATTCCTTAGAAACTAACCACAAATCACAACTCTTTTATATATTCACGAAGCCACATGCACCCTATTTTACAGATAATTAAAGAAAGGCAATGCCAAAGAATGCTCAAACTACCGCACAATTGCACTCATCTCACATGCTAGTAAAGTAATGCTCAAAATTCTCCAAGCCAGGCTTCAGCAATATGTGAACCATGAACTTCCTGACGTTCAAGCTGGTTTTAGAGAAGGCAGAGGAACCAGATCAAATTGCCAACATCTGCTGGATCATGGAAAAATCAAGAGAGTTCCAGAAAAACATCTATTTCTGCTTTATTGACTATGCCAAAGCCTTTGACTGTGTGGATCACAATAAACTGTGGGAAATTCTGAAAGAGATGGGAATACCAGACCATCTGACCTGCCTCTTGAGAAATCTGTATGCAGGTCAGGAAGCAACAGTGGAACTGGACATGGAACAACAGACTGGTTCCAAATAGGAAAAGGAGTACGTCAAGGCTGTATATTATCACCCTGCTTATTTAGCTTATATGCAGAGTACATCATGAGAAACGCTGGACTGGAAGAAACACAAGCTGGAATCAAGATTGCTGGGAGAAATATCAATAACCTCAGATATGCAGATGACACCACCCTTATGGCAGAAAGTGAAGAGCAACTAAAAAGCCTCTTGATGAAAGTGAAAGTGGAGAGTGAAAAAGTTGGCTTAAAGCTCAACATTCAGAAAACGAAGATTATGGCATCCGGTCCCATCACTTCATGCGAAATAGATGGGGGAACAGTGGAAACAGTGTCAGACTTTCTTTTTCTGGGCTCCAAAATCACTGCAGATGGTGATTGCAGCCATGAAATCAAAAGACACTTACTCCTTGGAAGGAAAGTTATGACCAACCTAGATAGCATATTGAAAAGCAGAGACATTACTTTGCCAACAAAGGTTCATCTAGTCAAGGCTATGGTTTTTCCTGTGGTCATGTATAGATGTGACCGTTGGACTGTGAAGAAGGCTGAGTGCCGAAGAATTGATGCTTTTGAATTGTGGCGTTGAAGAGACTCTTGAGAGTCCCTTGGACTGCAAGGAGATCCAACCAGTCCATTCTGAAGGAGATCAGCCCTGGGATTTCTTTGGAAGGAATGATGCTAAAGCTGAAACTCCAATACTTTGACTACCTCATGCGAAGAGTTGACTCATTGGAAAAGACTCTGATGCTGGGAAGGATTAGGGGCAGGAGGAGAAGGGGACGACAGAGGATGAGATGGCTGGATGGCATCACTGACTCGATGGACGTGAGTCTGAGTGAACTCAGGGAGTTGGTGATGGACAGGGAGGCCTGGCGTGCTGCGATTCATGGGGTCACAAAGAGTCGGACATGACTGAGCGACTGAACTGAACTGAACTGAAAGGTATTTTCAAAGCAATGTTTACTTTAACTGATTTTGCGTAAATATAAACTCATTAGTTCCTAATATCCATGTGAAGACTGGTTGAAGTGATAGTGTTAGTCGTTCAGTCATATTCAACTCTTTGCAACCCCATGGACTATACCCCAACAGCCTCCTCTGGAATTTTTCATGGCAAGAATATTGGAATCGGTTGCCATTTCCTCCTCCAGGGGATCTTTCAGACTCAGGGATCAAACTCACATCACCTGCATTAGCAGACAGATTCTTTAACACTGAATGACTTGGGAAGCCCTCATTTGACACATATTTACTCTTAAAAGCAGGATATTGTTTATGTAAATTCCAACCTAGTTGTACATTACAATCACACACAAACTGCTAAACATGCCAATGCACACGGCTGTTTGTCAGAGACTCTGACTTAATTTGGTCTGTGATGGACCCTGATCATTGCAGAATAATTTAAGCATCCCAGATAATTCCAGTGTACAGCCAAGTGGAAATTTACTGCAACATCTCAGTAGTAGTTCTGGACACTTATAGAGGTCACCATATAAAATTAAGCATGAGGAGGCAGAGAAATGTAACATAGATTTAGTATTTTTGTCGGTATGACTTTATAACTATCAGATGCCTTGACACACAGGCTTTAAAAGATGACTTTAAAATATACATATTAATTGGTTAAACTGTACAGATCTACAACTACATAAAAATAAACATAGCAATATTAACAATATTCACTGAGCATCTAAGATGGACAAAGAACATGAAAACAGATTTATACAAATGATTACCTGAAGCTTGGTATAAACTTTCAGTAAGTGTGGATCACAATAAACTGTGGAAAATTCTGAAAGATATCGGAATACCAGACCACCTGACCTGCCTCTTGAGAAACCTGTATGCAGGTCAGGAAGCAACAGTTAGAACTGGACATGGAACAACAGATGGGTTCCAAATAGGAAAAGGAGTACGTCAAGGCTGTATATTGTCACCCTGCTTATTTAACTTCTATGCAGAGTACATCATGAGAAATGCTGGACTGGAAAAAGCACAAGCTGGAATCAAGATTGCCAGGAGAAATATCAGTAACCTCAGATATGCAGATAACACCACCCTTATGGCAGAAAGTGAGGAAGAACTGAAGAGCCTCTTGATGAAAGTGAAAGAGGAGAGTGAAAAGGTTGGCTTAAAGCTCAACATTCAGAAAATGAAGATCGTGGCATCTGGTCCCATCACTTCATGGGAAATAGATGGAGAAACAGTGTCAGACTTTATTTTGGGGGGCTCCAAAATCACTGTAGATGGTGATTGCAGCCATGAAATTAAAAGACGCTTACTCCTTGGAAGGAAAGTTATGACCAACCTAGATAGCATATTGAAAAGCAGAGACATTACTTTGCCAACAAAGGTCCATCTAGTCAAGGCTATGGTTTTTCCTGTGGTCATGTATGGATGTGAGAGTTGGACTGTGAAGAAAGCTGAGCACCGAAGAATTGATGCTTTTGAACTGTGGTGTTGGAGAAGACTCTTGAGAGTCCCATGGACTGCAAGGAGATCTAACCACTCCATTCTAAAGGAGATCAGCCCTGGGTGTTCTTTGGAAGGACTGATCCTTAGGCTGAAACTCCAATACTTTGGCCACCTCATGGGAAGAGTTGACTCATTGGAAAAGACTCTGATGCTGGGAGGGATTGGGGGCAGGAGGAGAAGGGGACAACAGAGAATGAGATGGCTGGATGGCATCACTGACTTGATGGACATGAGTTTGGCTGAACTCCAGGAGTTGGTGATAGACAGGGAGGCCTGGCGTGCTACAATCACGGGGTCACAAAGAGTCAGACACGACTGAGTGACTGATCTGAACTAAAAGTCATTACACAATAATGCCAAAAGTGATTAATAGCAATAATATGAAATATGCCTTATGCTTCATTGCAACCTCTTTATGGATAACACTACAGCCCTAAGAACTTACATGTACCTATATTTAATATGTATTATATTACAATAGTATGTTGGCTGAAGCTTAGATATTATACAGTTACTTAATATGCTTTCTCATGGTAATTGACCAAGATGCACAATTATCTATGTGAAATTAATATCAATTAAAATCATCAATATTTTCTTTTCACATCTGAAACATTTATTTCAAACTAATATTTTTTGCCACTATATATTTTTTGTGTTTTTTGATGATTTTAAGTGATCCACTGCTAAAGAGTTTTAGACAGCTAAAAATGCTAAGCACTTAATTTTCCAATTTTAAGTTGAATGCTTGGATGAATGGAGGGCATAAAGACTGCTTCTTTCTATTTTTTTATACATGAAAATGGAGATTTGTTTCATCACTACACTATGTCAATGACAATCAGAGAAGCATCTGAAGTAAATTCATTAATGTAGCAAGAACTTTAGCAAATCTACTTTAGTCTTTTATACCTTATTCTATTTTCCATGTCCTATGAGGGACTAAAAGTCATCTAATAATACTAGTAAACATGTATCATTGCCATGTGCCAGACACTATTCTAAGCGTGTTGCATATATTAGTTCATTTAAGAACCCCATGAGTAATGAGGCTTCAGTTTATTTTATATGGATAATCATTAGTTATAAATTCTAAAGAAAATGTTTTTAGGCAGAGCTTATTAGATCCAATTGGCTTCTAGGAAATGTATATCAAAAAACTGAATCACTAATTGCATTTTAAATATTCAGAAGTGGTTTGTTGAACAAAAGTAGCTCCAAAGATGTTATTCATAATGATGCTAACCCTTTTGATGAATTCAAGAATGACTCTGCATTCTAATCTTTGATCTCTGGATTTTTCTCATTCTCCTAGTGTTTTTACCACCTACTTCAGTGATTAATTTTTAATAATGAGGCCAAGGTTGACTTTTTACACCTGTTGGCTTTGGCTAAACCACCTACTTTCTACAGTCACAATGGTGTTTTGGATCAGAACCCAATTACCATGAAGTTGATTCTAAGCTTTTCAAAAGACTGTCCTAGCCAACTTAGTGTGCTTTTGTTACTTCGTATCCTCTTTATTGACTATCCCTTTCTTCTATCATCACATCCCATTTTCCTAATTTTCCTCCAAACTGTCCAATGAGACTAGTTTTCTAACTACTTCCTTCTTTAGCTTAGATAAAAAGGCCGATCAAAGTCTTCCTTAGTATTAATAGAAGAGTTATGTTTGTTTCCTTTAGCTTCTTTCTTACCAGAGAAACTGTTATGGGTTGAAATATGTCCCATGTAAAATTCCTATGTTGAAGTCTTAGCCCCCCAAGACCTCAAAATGTGACCTTTCTAGAAATAGAGTTGTAGTTGTTATAACTGATAAGTTGAGGTCATACTGGGATAGTGTGGACACCTCCCAACCAATATGATTGGGGCACATACATTCACACAGTGGTACACCCACAGAGAGAAAGCATCATGTGAACTTGAAGGCAGAGATCAAGGCAATGTATCTACAAATCAAAGAATGCCAAAGATGACCATCAAATCACTAGAAAAGAGGCATAGAACAGTCTCCCTTACAGCCTGCAGAAGAAACCAACCCTGCTGACTCCTTAAGCTCAGAACAATGAGACGATAAATTTCTGTTGTTTAAAATACTCAATTTGTGGTCATTTGTTATGGCAACTTTATCAAACCAATATGAAACTAAATACACAGTTGACTTTGCTACTGTACCTGATACTTTTCCATCTCTCTGCATTGCATGGGGCTTTGGACGAACCCTCTTTGGAACTGAGTATAATGAAGGCACTCCGTAACCTACTGTTTTGGAACCGAATAGATGGACAAAACACTGGATCAAATGCCAGAGAAAAGTAGTATCAAGTTTTCTTTCCCCTGACTTCTTGCCATGTTAATTTTGGAGATGTTTTGACCTTACCATGTTGATTCTCCCATTTGTAAAATGAGACAGCAATATGAATAGATAAGGGAAGAGTCTGGACCCAGGCAGTGCTAGGTTCCTAGTCAGCTCCTCTATTCACTGCAGGTGTAATCTCAGGAAAGTCTTGAGATGGTCAATTCTTTCTGCAACAGAATTCAATCCCTTGAATGTGGGTCTGAGCACTAGACTTGGCCATAGTAGTTAGTTCACTGATGAGCGTGAGTCCCAAGCTAGGCCAATAGTTAATAGTCTATATGGAGCAATTATTAGAGGAAGGGTATCTTTTTTCACTCTTTCTTAGTTGGGAAAGGCAGTACAACCATCTTGAACTATTGGATCTTGAGCCAGTTCCCTGACCTCACTAAGCCTCTTTTCCTTTTTTGTTAAAAAGTAACGGAGATAAAAATAACTAGCTCTGGACTCCCCTGGTAGTCTAGTGGTTAAGAATCTGACTTGCAATGCATGGGACACCAGTTCAATCGCTGGTCTGAGAAGATTCCACATGCCACAAGGCAACTCAGCCCGTGTGCCACAACTACTGAGCAGCTCTGCAGCTCTTGCTCTGCAACAAGAGAAGCCACCACAACAAGACCACACACCACAACATGACCACACACTGCAACAGTAGCCCCTGCTTGCCCCAACTAGAGAAACCCCATGAGCAGCAATAAAGATGCAGTATAGCCATAAATAAATAAATATTTTTTTAAATTAACTAGCTCTTAGGAACTTTGTAAAGTTCTTAGCACACATGGTGCCTAAAATAAACTATTAGATATACTGTTATTTTGTGTCTTCTGAAGGTTGCATGTTGGAAGTGGCAGGAAAAATCTTTTTCTCAGATCATGGCATCTGGTCCCATCACTTCATGGGAAATAGATGGGAAATAGTGGAAAAGTGTCAGACTTTATTTTGGGGGCTCCAAAATCACTGCAGATGGTGGCTGCAGCCATGAAATTAAAAGACGCTTACTCCTTGGAAGGAAAGTTATGACCAACCTAGATAGCATATTCAAAAGCAGAGACATTACTTTGCCAACAAAGGTCCATCTAGTCAAGGCTATGGCTTTTCAAGTAGTCATGTATGGATGTGAGAGTTGGACTATAAAGAAAGCTGAGCGCTGAAGAATTGCTGCTTTTGAACTGTGGTGTTGGAGAAGACTCTTGAGAGTCCCTTGGACAGCAAGGAGATCCAACCAGTACATCTTAAAGGAGACCAGTCCTGGGTGTTCATTGGAAGGACTGATGCTGAGGCTGAAACTCCAATGCTTTGGCCACCTCATTTGAAGAGGTGACTCAATGGAAAAGACCCTGATACTGGGAGGGATTGGGGGCAGGAGGAGAAGGGGACGACAGAGGATGAGATGGCTGGATGGCATCACCGACTCAATGGACATGACTTTGGGTAAACTCCGGGAGTTGGTGATGGACAGAGAGGCCTGGCATGCTGCAGTTCACGGGGTCACAAAGAGTCGGACACGACTGAGAGACTGAACTGAAATGAATTGAACTGAGGACATGACTCCAGAGATGCCAGTGACCATGACACTAGCACCCAGAGATAGGCAGAAACAGAAAGAACAGGGGACAGCTGACAGGAGGATCCTGGCCGTGGCCCATCCTCCATTACAGTCCTTAAGGTCCTCTTGCTTCAAATCTATGAACTCTTCTGATGTCTGCCAATAATTCTCTAAGTTAATATATGTGCATATAATCAGCTCTTGACATTGGCCTCTGTATACCCAAGTCACCTGGGAGCTGAAAGTCTGAACACACTAATCTCTGGGCAGTGAGTGTTGGTAGGTTACTTCATGAAGCTGAACCTATGTTTTTCAGCTAGGTCAGCATATTTATTCTCAGTTTTCCTGTGACCATGAGTAAGAAACACAAAAGTGCAATAAAAGTCTCATCTCAAGAAACATTGCTAGCCAACCTCACTAGGAACACTGAATGAAGTGTTTCAAGTGGGGGAACAAATCAATGAGTAGAGAAAGAACCTCACTGAATGGAAAAAATAGAAATCTTACTTCATGTTCTGCATTGAAATAGAATGAAAATTATCAATAATAATCACTTTTTTCTTATAAAACCTAGGACTTTCTCAATAGATGAATGTATAGATGATGGCATTTAAAGGTTTCTGTCTGAGTGAATAGCTCAGTGACTGTCAAAAGAAAAAGTTACTTTAGAATGGAACACTGTTCACATTTTCTGAAGAAGACACTATCTTGCAAAGAGCTCAGGCCATCACTTTTGTACTGAATTTCAACAGTTAGTGTGAACATGAATTCCCCCACTCCATTTTTTTCCTCCCAGGTAATTTAATATATTACCTTGCCCTTTTCTATTATTTTTTTCCTTTTGAATTTAAAAATATTTTAGTTAAGTATAATGTCAAAAATGGAAATTGAATTTAGGTCATTATTGTTACTTTTTAAATAATTATAAAAATCTATTTGACTTTATAAGGTTAAAAAGTAGTAGTATGGATAATTAGAAAAGCTGAAAATAAAAGTTTATATTAATCTCTAGGCTCAGAAAAGTACTTAGAAAAGCAGTGTAGTGATTCATGTTATTTAAATACTTAGGATATTTAATTTTCTTTTGTTGTGAAAATATAATCAAGAAACTGAAAGTTTATAGCGTTCTTCTTGGTAATACCATGCTTAATTTTTATAAACGGCTTTATTCCTATCTTACATGTTAATGTTAACTTTTCTGTTGGTAAATAATACATTTGCTTGGTTTATCCCTTCTGTTCTTCTACGTGTATGGTTGTTCTAAAATATTTTATTTTTTGCCTATATCTTTCTATGAATACTGCGGTTTAAAATTCCCAAAACAAAGAAATATTTTCTTAATTATTTGACCCAGAAATCCCACTACTGGGCATACATCCTGAGGAAACCACAATTCTAAAAGACATATGTACCCAAACGTTCATTGAAGCACTATTTACAGTATCTAGGACATGGAAGGAACCTAGATGTCCATCAACAGATGCATGGATAAGGAAGTTGTAGTACCTATATACAATAGAATATAATTCAGCCATAAAAAGGAATGCATTTGAGCCTGTTCTAGTGAGGAGGATGAACCTAGAGCCTGTTATACAGAATTAAAAGTCAGAAAGAGAAAAATAAGTATTGTATATTTAATACACATATGAAAAATGGTACTGATGAGCACATTTGTAGGGCAGGAATAGAGATGCAGACGTAGAGAACAGACTTATGGACACAGAGAGGGGAGAAGAGGGTGGAGCTAATTGAGAGATTGGCATTGAAACATATACATCACCATATGTAAAATAGCTAGGGGGAAGTTGAGCTAGTTGAGTGGGATCTCAACCAGGTGGTCTGTGGCAATCTGAGGGGAGATGGAGTCGGGGAAAGAGGTTCAAAAGGGAATGGACATATGTATGTTTATGGCTGATTCACATTGTTGTATGGCAGAAACCAATATAACATTATAAAGCAATTATCCTCCAATTAAAAATACGTTTAAAAAGAAAGAAAAGCTGAGAAGGAAAATGCAACACACAGTTACTTTTGGTAACTATGGAAGTATCTTTCATAGTTAGATGTGCCACTGCAAGCTGGTCCTTTCAGATCAAAACAGAACCTATACCATTAAACACTTTCTGAAGAGTTAGAACCCTTGTGGATCCAAGAGAATCTAGATAAAATTCACCGAGATGTGGTCCATACTATCTCTTCGATCAAGTACTAGAGTTGCTGATTCTCTTTACTTGAGACTTTGAACTCATGGTAGATTACTAAAGCAATAAAGATCCCCACTCCAATTGCTACAGCCAAAAAGATTTGCAGGGAACAGAGGAGTGTGATGTTGGGAGACGAATTTATCATTTAATTTCTTTTAATATTATACTTTATTTGGGGGGGCTCCAAAATCACTGCAGATGGTGACTGAAGCCATGAAATTAAAAGACACTTACTCCTTGGAAGAAAAATTACGACCAACCTAGATAGCATATTGAAAAGCAGAGACATTACTTTGCCAACAAAGGTCCGTCTAGTCAAGGCTATGGTTTTTCCTGTGGTCATGTATGGATGTGAGAGCTGGACTGTGAAGAAAACTGAGTGCCTAAGAATTGATGCTTTTGAACTGTGGTGTTGGAGAAGACTCTTGAGAGTCCCTTGGACTGCAAGGAGATCCAACCGGTCCATTCTGAAGGAGATCAGCCCTGGGATTTCTTTGGAAGGAATGATGCTAAAGCAGAAACTCCAATACTTTGGCCACCTCATGCGCAGAGTTGACTCATTGGAGAAGACTCTGATGCTGGGAGGGATTGGGGGCAGGAGGAGAAGGGGACGACAGAGGATGAGATGGCTGGATGGCATCACCGACTCGATGGACGTGAGTTTGAGTGAACTCCGGGAGTTGGTGATGGACAGGGAGGCCTGGTGTGCTGTGATTCATGGGATCTCAAAGAGTCGGACATGACTGAGCGACTGAACTGAACTGAATTGAAGGATCTGGGAGCAAATAACATTCTCAAGCAGAAAAAAGTATTGAATTTAGGGTGGAGAATGAGTTAAACTCTTACTGTAATTTGCAATTATGGTACTGAAAAAGATAATATATATTTTAAACTTAACAAAACAATAAATGCATTAAAAGAGAAGAGTTGATAAAACACAACTTTAGCCACAAAGGATAAAGGTTAGGATAAATAGCACAAGAAAGGCTGAGGTTATACCTGCTGCTGCTGCTGCTGCGTCGCTTCAGTCATGTCTGACTCTGTGCGACCCCATAGACGGCAGCCCACCAGGCTCCTCTGTCCCTGGGATTCTCCAGGCAAGAATACTGGAGTGGGTTGCCATTTCCTTCTCCAATGCATGAAAGTGAAAAGTGAAAGCGAAGTTGCCCAGTCATGTCCGACTCTTAGCGACCCCATGGACTGGAGCCCACCAGGCTCCTCCGTCCATGGGATTTTCCAGGCAAGAGTACTGGGGTGGGGTGCCGTTGCCTTCCCCCAAGGTTATACCTATAGATGTATAGTTAAATGAGTCTGGAGAATGTGACAAAATATCAGGACATTCTCTCTAATCCTTGTTCATTGTTCTTGTTTTCAAAATCAAGTATCTGATATAAATTCAGCTGTTCACATTTCAAGCATTTTGGAGACATGAAACTGACAAGAACATTTTGAAAAAATAAAAACTTAGGAAACCTTATGTTTGTAGCTCTACAACATTATAAATAGGCATATGATAGGCAGAAGTGTAATTAAAACTTAATAACAATAAAAAGTAAATCAACTCATACCCAACATTCTCAGCTCTAAGATCACAGAAATCCCAAAGGTAAAAACTAACAAGAGCTTAAACATCTTAAGTAAATCTTGAACTTAATGGAAGGAAAAGTAAATTCTATTTAAAACAATAATGGTTTTCCAGTGGGGTAGAGGTCTATTAAATAGGAGATATTCTCATATTACAGAGCATATTAATGAATTAGGTTATGCAATGATCAGAGTGGAACCAGCCACTAAAGGTTGTTTAGTTGCTGTGCATACTGAGATAAATATGATGCTTGAGGAAAGCATATGAGGAGGAGGAAAGATGAGATGAAACACGAAGGTGGACCAACCAGTCACTTCTCTCTTGAGTCCCAGTCAGTGTAAATTATCACAGGACAAACTTTAGTCGTAGAATAGCCTGAAGAAACAAAAAAGTCTAATATTCAAATGGAAATTCTTTAATCTATAAAGTGAATGTGGTTTTCAGAAAACTTTAAGTATTTAACACAGAGGTCTTTCCACAGGATTGCCTTGAGAAATTGTATCTGATCATGTAAGTGATCTAAGAAAAAGATCTCTCCCTGGTCATGCCTTCAGATGAGACCACAACCCTGCTAACAGGCTGCAGATTCATCAGAGAGCTTGAGCCAGAAGTACCCAGGTAATCTATGCCCATAGGAATTGAAAGATTTTTTTTTTTAATGGTGTTTTAAGTTACAGAGAAATTTATTGCACCATGCATATGTTAGCATGTGCATAGGTAACTCATACTCCAATAGAAAGTAAAAGAGATGAGGGGGTGGAAGAGAGGCTCCAGAGAGAGGGAATATAGATATATATACTTATGGCTGATTCATGTGGTTGTACAGCAGAAACTAATAAAGCATTGTAAAGCAATTATTCTCCAATTAAAAATAAATTTAAAAAAATAAATAGAAAGAAAGTAAGAGAGCTTTGGAGTGTAGGGCATTACTCAGAAATCCTCCAATTATGTGTATCCTCAAAGTGCTAAATCCTACATAAAATAATCTATCATATCTCTAGTGTTAAATCTATCTCTTTCAAGTTTCCAGAGTGACACACAATTGATTAACTTCTTCAAAAATTTGGAAGATGACACCTTTGGGCTTCCCAGGTCTCTCAGTGGTAAGGAATCTGCCTGCAAATGCAGGAGACACAGGAGAGCCTGGTTTAATCCCCAAGTCAGGAAGATCCTCTGGAGGAAAAAATGGCAACCCACTTCAGGATTCTTGCCTGGGAAATCCCATAGACACAGAAGCCTGGGGGGCTACAGCCCAGAGTTGCAGAGTCAGACATGACTGAGCATGCACCTATATGTACACGACACCTTCCAAAATTATATGAAGCATTTAGAAGGGTGAGTCCAGGACATGGAAGGAAGAGTTGGAGTAGTAACCAAAACTGTGATCAGTATGCACCAGACATTGTTCTCAGTGCTTTACAGTCTAATGCATTTAGTCCCACAGCAACCATTGAGGGGTTGCTCAATGTTTTTATAACGCTCATTTTACAAATGCAAAAACTGAGATAATATGAAAACCAAGTAATTTGCCAAGGTTATACAATTAGGAAGTGGTGAAGCTAAGACCATATAAGAAACTACATTCTCTTCACGAAGATAAAAGGAATGTGATACTCCTGTTTAATCTTTTGTTCCCATGGTTATATTTAAGAATATTTTACCGTTGGTGGTACTAGTTACTAAGAATAGATCTTTATTTAAATTCTTTCTTATAGGATGCTGGTGTCCTTCCTTGGCTTTAGGTGAATGATCAATCTATTCCATTTTTTTTCTGAAAAATTCATGAAAGTTCTTTTCTTCTATTGTTTAAAAGGAGAATTATGACATCAAAAATGGAAGGAGTGGTAAGACTTCTGATATTTTGCTAATTAGTATGGACAAGGATATGGATACAAAAAAAAAAAAAAAAACCTGCAGTAACAGTATTTCTCACTCTATCCAAAGAACATTAATACTTCAAGGGCTCACAGTTAGTAAGAAAACCTGACTTGTTGACAGCTGGAAATATCCGTGAATGTCATTCCTATATTCTTTCTATTGCTTAGATAGTGTTTTTTTTTAACACTTAAATGTCAACAAGTTTGATTCAGTGTAAATAGGCTACCTCCACATCAGTCAGTAACAGCAAAACCTCACGATGTTAGAAGAAAGAGACAAAAGTTGGAAACTTTTTCACGTTTTTGCCAAAAGCTCATTTTTTCATTGTTCATTGCTAATAACTCATAACAAATATCTCATAAATGCCAGAATGATTAGTAAGATGTCTCATAATTACTTTTACCCCAGTGATAAATGATTTACTAATAACATGGAGCCTCCCATATAACAGCCCTCAGACTCCATAATCTGAATTGTTCTTAGAAATGAGACCAGTGTATATTGACATCCTTCTGTTTGTCATCAACGAACTCCTATTGGAAAAACTAAAGCCATGGACATATCCCAGGTTGAATTCTGACTTTTAACAAATTGCATTATAAGGAGATGCAACTAAAAACAGTGGCATTGTGTGTGTGTGTGTGTGTGTGTGTGTGTGTGTGTGTGTGAGTTGCTAGCCATGTCTGACTCTGAGACCCCATAGACTGTAGCCCACCAGGCTCCTCTGTCCAAGGGATCCTGTACAATTATTAGTACTGTTACCAAAAACAGCAATAGCACTATGATGTTTGAAACATTTAGCTTTGTTCCATTTTCAAGAGAAATCTGAATCAGCTTTGGAATATTTCCAATATGAACAAAGGAGCTGAAAGCAGAACCCCTGTCTACTGTGAACCACAGCAGTTCTTTGGCCCCTGGAGAGGATTCCTTTCCAGTCCACAGCACTAGATATGTAAATAAAAGAAAAATAAGGCAGGTCAAGGACAGTAAGCTTTTCAATTATTCTTTCCTTTAAATATTGATTTATTTTCATCTGTGCTGGGTCTTCGTTGCTGCACGAGGTTTTCTCTAATTGTGGGGCTTCTCTTTAGTTGTAGCGTGGGCTTCTTTAGTTGCAGTGGGGGCTTCTCTTTAGTTGCAGTGGGGGCTTCTCTTTGGTTGCAGTGGAGGCTTCTCTTTGGTTGTAGTGCAGCTTTTACTTGCCAGGGCTTCTCCTGTTGCAGAGCACAGGCTTCAGGCACACAGGCTTCAGTAGTTGCAGCACGTGGATTCAGTCATTGTAGCGCTCAGGCCTAGTTGCTCCTAACATGTGAAATCTTCCCGGACCAGGGATCAAACCCATGTCCCCTGCATTGTCAGATGGATTCTTAACCACTGGACCACCAGGGAAGTCCCAAGCCCACTAAGCTTTTACAGAAGTCTTAAAATAAGAGCCTGCAAACAAAATTCTCTATGCCAAATTTTTCTTTGTTCATCTCATCATATTTACTTTTCTCCATCTGTCACCTTTATACATGACCCAGTGGTTTGGCTTCCCTGGTGGCTCAAATGGTAAAGAATCCACCTGCCATGCAGGAGACCTGTGTTCCATCCCTGGGTTGGGAAGATCCCCTGGAGGAGGGCATGGCACCCCACTCCAGTATTCTTGCCTGGAGAATCCCAAGGACAGAGAAGCCTGGCAGGCTACAGTCCATGGAGTCTCAAAGAGTCAGACACGACTGAGTGACTAAGCACAATGGTTTATCAATCAACTCATCACATTAAGCTATTGTCTTCAAACATTTATTAATGTCTTTCAGTTCATGTTTTCCTTTTATTAATGTGTTTGAGAGAATTGTTTTTAGCAGATGATATAATTTTTCAACACAGAAAATGTATTTATGCATATATTTTTTGTGGGTGACTAGAGAAATGAATCAGAGAAGGCAATGGCACCCCACTCCAGTACTCTTGCCTGGAGAATCCCATGGATGGAGGAGCCTGATAGGCTTCAATCCATGGCGTCTCTGAGAGTTGGACACGACTGGGTGACTTCACTTTCACTTTTCACTTTCATGCATTGGAGAAGGAAATGGCAACCCACTCCAGTACTCTTGCCTGGAGAATCCCATGGATGGAGGAGCCTGGTGGGCTGCAGTCCATGGGGTCGCTGGGAGTCGGACACGACTGAGCAACTTCACTTTCACTTTTCACTTTCATGCATTGGAGAAGGAAATGGCAACCCACTCCAGTGTTCTTGCCTGGAGAATCCCAGGGATGGGGGAGCCTGGTGGCTGCCGTCTGTGGGGTCGCACAGAGTCGGACATGACTGAAGTGACTTAGCAGCAGCAGCAGCAGAGTAATGAATAGACAGACAGCACCAAATAGTTGGTTTACCGGAGCAAAATACTGATTGTCAGAAACAGATAAGAATAAATATTTTTATTATCTTCCTAATCAGAAGAATAACCCATTGAATATCTACATTTCTTGACAGAGCTTGTCAAGAGAGCTCATTCTAGGTATAGTTTGCTGCTAAGTCACTTCAGTCGTGTCCGACTCTGTGCGACCCCATAGATGGCAGCCCACCAGGCTCCCCCATCCCTGAGATTCTCCAGGCAAGAACACTGGAGTGGGTTGCCATTTCCTTCTCCAATGCATGAAAGTGATAAGTGAAAGTGAAGTTGCTCAGTCGTGTCAGACTCTTAGCGACCCCATGGACTGCAGCCCACCAGGCTCCTCCGTCTATGGGATTTTCCAGGCAAGAGTATTGGAGTGGGGTGCCATTGCCTTCTCCAGGTATAGTTTACTATGGAGTATTTTTTTTTTAGCTTTACTGAGGTTAAACTAACAACTGATCTTGCAATATATTCAAAGCATGCAATATGACTATATTATATATGTATGCATTGTGAAGGAAATCTCATACAAACTTACCATATTCATCACCTCATGTATTTATTATTTTATTCTGTTGAGAAAACTTAAATTCTTCTTTCAGGAAATTTCAGGTATACAATTCAGTGTTATCAGTGATAATCACCAGGCTATACATTAGATTCTCAGAACTTTGTTCAACGTATAACTGAGAGTTTGTACCTTTTACCAACAGCTTGCACTCCCCACACTGCCTTCAGCTCTTGGCAACCATCCATTATCCTGCTCTTTGTTTCTGTGAATTTGGCTCTTCCTTCCTTCCTCTCTCCTTCCCTCTCTCCCTTACTTTTTTTTTTTCAGTCTTTCTTTCTGCCTGTTTCTTTCTTTTAAATTCCTCATTTAAATGATAGAATGAAGTATTTGTCTTTTTCTGTCTGGCTTATTTCATTTAGCATGAAACCCTACAGGTTCAGTTCATTCATGTTATCACAAAGAGCAGAATTTCCTCCTCTTTTAAACTGGAATAATATTCTATTATACATGCATACATATAACACCACATTTTCTTTTTCTATTCACTTGTCAATGGGTGTTGTTTCAGTACCTTGGTTATGGTGAATAATGGTGCAATGAATATGGGAGTAAAGATCTCTCTTCAGATACTTACTTTATTTCCTTTGGATATATACCCAGAAAGGATTCCCAGGATATATACCTAGAAAGGCTAGTGGTAAAGAATCTGCCTGCCAGTGCAGGAGATGCAAGAGATGCAGATTTGATCCCTGGGTTGGGAAGAGCCCCTGGAGTAGGGAATGAAACTCACTCCAGTATTCTTGTCTGGAAAATTCCATGGACAGAGGAGCCTTGTGGGCTACAGTTCATGGGGCCACAAAGAGTCAGTCACATGGCTGAGTAACTGAGTACACACATACCCATAAATGGGACTGCTGAATCATATGGTAGTTCTATTTTTAATTTCTGGAGGAACCTACATTCTGCTTTTCACAGTGGCTGCATGAATTTACATTCCCATTAACAGTGCACAAGGGTTCCCTTTTCCCCATATCATCACCAGCATTTATATCTTGTCATTTTGATACCAGACATCCTAACAGGTGTGAGGTGATATCTCATTGCAGTTTTTATTTGCATTTCCCTGATGGATTCTGATGTTGAGCAATTTCTCATGTACCAGTTACGCATTCATTTTTTGGTTTTGTTTTGTTTTGGGATCAAATCACTTTATTAAGGGGCTTGAGTGAGGGGACAAAGAGTTGAGAGGACAATGAAATCTGATGTCCTCAGCTGGGCCAGGATCCCCCTCACTTCAGTTCGGTTCAGCTCAGTTCCGTTGTTGAGTCATGTCTGACCCTTTGTGACCCCATGGACTACAGCACACCAGGCTTCCCTGCCCAGCATCAACTCCCTTAGCTTGCTCAAACTCATGTCCGTTGAGTCGGTGATGCCATCCAACCGTCTCATCCTCTGTCATCCCCTTCTCCTCCTGCCTTCAATCTTCCCAGCATCAGGTTTTTTTCCAAAGAGTCATTTCTTCAAATCAGGTGGCCAAAATATTGGAGCTTCAGCTTCAGCATCAGTCCTTCCAATGATTTCCTTTAGGATTTCCTTTGGGATTGATTGGTTTGATCTTGCATCCAAGGGACTCTCAAGAGTCTTCTCGAACACCACCGTTCAAAATCTTCAATTCTTTGGCATTTGGCTTTCTTTATGGTCCAACTCTTACATCCACACATGACTACTGGAAAAACCATAGCTTTGACTAGATGGACCTTTGTTGGCAAAGTAATGTCTCTGCTTTATAATAGGCTAACTGGGTTGGTCATAGCTTTTCTTCCAAGGAGCAAGTATCTTTTAATTTCATGACTGCAGTTACCTCACTTTTAAGTCACCAGAAACCCTGCTGACCTTTGGAATGTTTTCTTTGGAAAACTGCCTAATTTAATTCCTCGTCCATTTTTAAACTGAATTGTTTGTGGGGTTTTATGCTCACTTGTTTGTTTTGCTATTGAGTTGTATGAATTCCTTGTATAATTTGGAATATTTTATGGTTTTATAGTTTCTGATCTCATGTCCAAGTCTTTAATCCATTTTGACTTGATTTTTTTGTACAATGTAAGATAAGGGTCCAGCTTCATTCTTTTGCATGTGGATATTCAGTTTTCCCAATACCATTTACTGAAGAGATTATCCTTTCTTTATTTTATTTTCTTTATTTCTTTATTATCCTTTCTTTTATTTTATTTCTAAATTTTATATTCTTGATGCTTTTGTCAAAAATTGAGCATGTAGTGTGAGTTTATTTATGGGCTGTCTATTTTGTTCCCTTATGGCAGAAAGTGAAGAGGAACTAAAAGCCTCTTGATGAAAGTGAAAGTGGAGAGTGAAAAGGTTGGCTTAAAGCTCAACATTCAGAAAACGAAGATCATGGCATCTGGTCCCATCACTACATGGGAAATAGATGGGGAAACAGTGGAAACAGTGTCAGACTTTGTTTTTCTGGGCTCCAAAATCACTGCAGATGGTGACTGCAGCCATGAAATTAAAAGACGCTTACTCCTTGGAAGGAAAGTTATGACCAACCTAGATAGCATATTCAAAAGCAGAGACATCACTTTGCCAACAAAGGTTCGCCTAGTCAAGGCTATGGTTTTTCCTGTGGTCATGTATGGATGTGAGAGCTGGACTGTGAAGAAGGCTGAGTGCCGAAGAATTGATGCTTTTGAACTGTGGTGTTGGAGAAGACTCTTGAGAGTCCCTTGGACTGCAAGGAGATCCAACCAGTCCATTCTGAAGGAGATCAGCCCTGGGATTTCTTTGGAGGGAATGATGCTAAAGCTGAAACTCCAGTATTTTGGCCACCTCATGCGAAGAGTTGACTCATTGGAGAAGACTCTGATGCTGGGAGGGATTGAGGGCAGGAGGAGAAGGGGACGACAGAGGATGAGATGGCTGGATGGCATCACTGATTCGATGAATGTGGGTCTGGGTGACCTCCGGGAGCTGGTGATGGACAGGGAGGCCTGGCGTGCTGCAGTTCATGGGGTAGCAGAGAGTCGGACACGACTGAGCGACTGATCTGATCTGATCTGATTTTGTTCCATTGATCTATGTGTCCATTTTTATTCCAGTTTCATACTGTTCTAGCTGTCAAAGCTTTGCAATATGGCTTGAAATCAGGAAGCCTGATGTTGATAGCTTTATTCCTTCTTCTCAAAATTGCTTTGGCTCTTCGGGGTCTTTTTTGATTCCATATGAATGTTATACTTTGGAGTAGTTAATTGTGTCCCAGGATCCAGGAAAGTAGATTGCCCATGTGAGGAGTCCAACATATACTGCATGACATTTTCCATACATTTTTCCAAACACTTACTTGTACCAGATCTTGCTAATAAGAACCCCATACTCTGTCCACATTCTCACCACTTCCTGATTTTCTCTTTCTTGTTAGTGTTGACTATAGTATCATTCTCTAAAATACCCTTTACTGGATGCATTTTGTAGGGAGAAATGTCAGAGTTCCTCCAGTTTTGGTGCTGCCTCTCACTCCACAGTTCCCCAGTTCTGTTGGCACCTCAATTGTGTTTCAACACAGCAAGCACATGTAGGATTACTATTTAGCATCATAGATTCACCAGTTAACACATGTTAAATCTGCTACTCTCCATTTTCTATCTTGGAATATTTCTTGACAGTGAGAAGCGTTTAGACCAAAGAAAAGTGAGAAAGGATTACATCCTTGCATATTTGATTGGGGCATCCTTGGTGGTTCAGATGGTAAAGAATCTACAATGTGAGAGGCCTGGTTCCATCCCTAGGTCAGGAAGATCTCCTGGAGGAGGGCATAGCAACCTACTCCAGTATTCTTACCTGGAGAATCCCCCTGGACAGAGGAGCCTGGCAAGCTACAGTCCATCGGATTGCAAAGAGTCAGACGTGACTGAGCAACTAAGCATAAATTGATTGAAATATGATTTTCTTAATTATATAGCAAGATATTGAATATGCATAAATAAAAATATTTTATAATTTGATTTTAGCATTAAATTTATTTTGGTGAATGACACAAGATGGATCTTAGATGCTAGCATTGAGATGCCCAATGAACCTTGGAAGTGACCTACCTTTAGACATTTTCATATGTGAAATAATATATGTCTTTGTTGATTAGACCACTTTTAGTTTTATTTTCCGTTACTTTATGGTGAAAACAGCCTAGAAAATGCAGAGATATTATCATATTCGTGTCTTTATTATAGCAATTTAGTTAACTGAACAAATGGGGAAGACAGAGGTGGGGAACTAGGAAAATGTCAGGAAGTGTCTGTGAAAAGGACTACTTAGGGGAATTTAGAGGACTGCTGCTTGTAATAATCCCCAGCTTCATAATTTGGCCTAGGATTAATTTTATTATAAATTTCTGATTCTACAGTGAATTAATGGATGTTAATGGATTGCAAACATCTGTTCCTCCAACAAAGTGATATTTTACCCCCTTTTTTTTAATTGCTAAAAGATAGGATTGCTGTCACTGTCCTCAAAGTTATATCAGAGAGCTGACAAATAGCTAACATTTTAGAATAATATCAGTTAGTGCTAAAAAACTGGAAATTTTAGGCACTGATTTTTCTTCTCAAGATGTTCCTGCTGCTAAGTCGCTTCAGTCGTGTCCGACTCTGTGCGACCCCATAGACGGAAGCTCACCAGGCTCCCCCGTCCCTGGGATTCTCCAGGCAAGAAGACTGTTCCAGGTAATAAGTAAATCCAAAACTAAAATTTATCTGATTTATAAAGACTCTCGATTGTTAATTCTACCTGGTACTAGAATTATCATTTCATTGGACACATATAACCTCTTTAGAAAAAAGTAAAACATATTTATTTTACCTAAGAAACAAGTTATTGTGGTTTCCTAAAATTGCAATGTAAATTGCAGCTCATAAAATTTTAGTGTGTATATGTGTGTATATGTGTATACATGTATACACATATATATAAATATATGTAAGAAACATATAAATACATCTTAAATTACATCTATTTAAAAACAAATCTTCTTAGAGTTTTTCTATATGTATATCTGAAAAATAAATTCACTTAATACCTAGAACTGATCTTATCCCCAGTTAATACAAATAAACAAGTTTACTTACATGACATATAAATGGGAAAACAAAATGATTTAAGGTTAAAAATAACATTCTCAAAGATAGCAAGAGCCCATTCTGGAAATCAAATACCTGACCTATCAATCTACAAAGTTAACTTTGCCTTCCAATTGATTGATTTTCTCTTAGTATATCATGGTCAGTCACAGCCTTGGGGGTTTTTTTCCTTTTTTTTTTTTCCCTATAGGAGTGGCTTCTTGGACCATTGTCTGGCTCCCCTTTTCCTAAGCTTCTCATCCTTTTCAGAATTGTGTTGCTACCTACTTTAGCTCTTATAACAACAATAACAGCAACAACAAAATTGAAGCTAAACTGTTCTTTAGGCAAATGAGACTATTCAAAAGAGTCTATAACATGAATGCTCTGTCTATCCCCCCCATCATTTTTTAATATGTGTTGGGCTCAAATGTTCAAATTTGCCAGGTCAGTGTTCCACGTGCTGATTGGAAATATCATCTAATGTGCATTATATACAATAAAGTCACACTTCAATTTCAGTACAGGTTTTATGTTTTTTATGTTTTTTGTTCCTGCTCATAATCTAAATAAACATAGTGTTTCTCAGCTTACATTTATTTCAGGCATGCTTTCTCCAAAGGATTTAACATTTTAAATACCTTCATGGCAGAATGGGAATGTTTATCCACTTTGAGACGCTTAGGAATATAAGGAGTAATCATCTTTCTTTTCTGTGCAATACAGTTTTTGAATAACAGAAGATCAGATGATGAACAGAGAAGATCATTTTGAACTATATTTAACAAGTAGCTTGTTTCAGCTTCGATATTAGCTTGATTTACCATCTGCAGAATTACCAATAACATGATGCATTTATTACCCGTAAAAGCTATTAGCAGGTCATTTTGTTCAGTTCATCATATGTGTCTTGAGACACAATCTGGCGTCTAACAGATTTTCATACATTGATGTCGCAGAGAATCAGACTGTTCTTTAATTGATTGTTTCTTACTAGACTCCTTTTGATTAAAACAGGTTATGCTAGTTGCTTTTAGTTCCGCATTTCTCCACTTCAAAGTCTAGCTACAGAAAGCAGAAATTATTCTCATTTCTCTAGATTCTTTTAATTCAGAGTGAATGTATATGTTTAAAAGTCTGCCATAATCAAGGGTTTTAAAAATGGCTTCAGTTTTTCCAATCTGTAACTCCCTCAACAAGAATATAGTCCTCACCATGCCTTTAAAAAACGGATTTATCTTTTCCTGCCAAGTCATCAAATTTTGCACCTCAGAACCTCAAGTGAGTACAGATCACAGGGACCAAAGGGACCAGGAAGGGCTCCCTCAAAGCACTCTTTCCCTCACAATTTGCACAGACCCCGACAAGCAAAGCTGAATCGTGGTGATAGTGTTGTGTCCTTCTCCAGAGGGAAAAGGAAAAAAAAGTCTTTTGCTAAACTGGTTTCAGAAAGACTAACTCATATTGTTCATTTAAGCAAAGAAATGGGTAAGCTCCTGAGACACCCCCCTATCCCCCTGAAAAAGGAAAACTCCAAAAGCTATGTGAACTCTAGGGGGATAAGGTCGGTGGTCCGGTCTCAGGCCTTCTATCCACATTCGCAGGCATGGTTAACACCATAAAAATAAAAGGGCTGCAATCAGATCAGTCCTCCTCAATAGGAATGAGTAGCAGCTTGCAGGCTCAAAACAAGAGCCTAATTCAGCATTCAAAAGGTTTTTGTTTGCCTAATGTCAGAAACAAACATAAAACTTTCTATCATGTGACATTCATGACACTAGAAGAGAGCAGTCACCCTGCCCTTAGGCTTCTGTCTGCCACAGACAAAAGCCATCAATAGCTCCTTTGTCTACTACCTCAGCTTTCTGTCTTCATTGAGTTGGCCACTCATTCCCAATTGTCATCTGCTCTTCCCAGGTGAAATTCCCAAGTTCCCAGCCACAAAATCCCATGTCCCAAGGTTGCACCAGTTCACATAATATCCTAGCCAGTAATATTCTTAGCAGATCAAAAGTTGTATCAGGATACAGGAATAATCCTAATTCTTTCAAGTGTTTTACTTGTTTTTTATACAATATTGTGAAATACCTGCTAGTTTAAATTATTTGCAGCAACCAGAAACATGTAAGTATACCAAACTTATTTTTTCCTTTTTAGCACCAATTAACTCCTTTGAATTTACACTATATTTATATACAAAGTGTAGCTGCCTGGGGATTCTAAAAGATTTTTAATGATTTAAACTTGAAAGCCACTATTCAGAACCAATGATGCATTGAGGAAAATTATATAAGTTATGTCTTAGAAATTACTTTTACTCTAAAATTTGTTTAAAATCGAGTTGTGCTGATCCTTTAAAATATTGCACTAAATTTAATAGAAAATCTCTTGGTGGGTGTTTAGGGTAAATTGAAAAGCTTAAATGGCTTAAAAATAGCTTTGAAACATTATGTAGACAGATGAGGCAGTTATCATGTTTAAATGATGGGAGTTTAATGGTCTTCTCATACATTAACCCTCCACTCTGACGGTGAGAAATGCCGGCATCTTACTCTAGAAATGGATAAAAATAAACATTTAGATTTAGTAAATCTAATGATTTATTTAGAATCCCCTTACCTATTTGTAATATTTTTGAAATTCAGTGAGGTGAGGTTTTATGGCTCAGAGTTCATTAGCTACAATGGAACCTTCAAATATATAATAAATAGTATACATTTGGGACAACTTACTGAGGTATAGGTCTGTTTCCTTTCATGATATGCACCAGTCTGTATAAGTATGAAACTAAAAAACAGCAATGCAACAACAATGATATTTTACTTGATGGAATACTTTTTTAAATTAATCCCAAGAAATACTATTAGACTAAAGTGCTATTTGTTAGTCAACTCCTAAGGAATAAGAATAAATATACCCTATTGATGGAACTATACCTACATCAAAGACAACAGAAATGGCTAAAATCTACCATTATTTGATCTAGAATGTAAAATAAATCACATCTTTTCAATGAAGCTATTATGATGAGGTATATTACAGACACGTTATTGGCTTTAGAAAGAATTATACAGATGGCTAACAAACACATGAAAAGATGCTCAACATCACTCATTATCAGAGAAATGCAAATCAAAACCACTATGAGGTACCATTACATGCCAGTCAGAATGGCTGCGATCCAAAAGTCCACAAGCAATAAATGCTGGAGAGGGTGCGGAGAGAAGGGAACCCTCTTACACTGTTGGTGGGAATGCAAACTAGTACAGCCACTATGGAGAACAGTATGGAGATTCCTCAAAAAACTGGGAATAGAACTGCCTTATGATCCAGCAATCCCACTGCTGGGCATACACACTGAGAAATCCAGAATTGAAAGAGACACGTGTACCCCAATGTTCATAGCAGCACTGTTTACAATAGCCAGGACGTGGAAGCAACCTAGATGTCCATCCACAGATGAATGGATAAGCAAGCTGTGGTACATATACACAATGGAGTATTACTCAGCCATTAAAAAGAATACATTTGAATCAGTTCTAATGAGGTGGATGGAACTGGAGCCTATTATACAGAGTGAAGTAAGCCAGAAAGAAAAACACAAATACAGTATACTAACGCATATATATGGAATTTAGAAAGATGGTAACAATCACCTTGCTTATGAGACAGCAAAAGAGACACTGATGTACAGAACAGACTTTTGGACTCTGGGTCCGGGAGAGGGTGGGATGATTGGGGAGAATAGCATTGAAATATGTATAATATCATATCTGAAATGAGTCAGTCCAGGTATGATGCCCTATAACAGATGCCTGGGACTGGAGCACTGGGATGACCTGGAGGGAGGGTGTGGAAAGGGGGAGGGAGGAGGGTTCAGGATGGGGAACACGTGTATTCTGGTGGCGGATTCATCTCGATGTATAGTAAAAGCAACACAATATTGTAAAGTTAAGCAAAAAAAAAATAAAAAAATAAAAAAAAATTAAAAAATTAAAAAAAATCACTCTTGGTAAAAAAAAAAATAAAATAAAATAAAAATATTTGCTTTAAAAAAAAAAAAAAGAAACAGTTTGTATTTAACACAAATGTGGGCAACGAACTGATGGGTTTAAATATTTATTAAATATAAAATACATATTTATATTAAATGGTGAGCTTCTCTAGATGAAAATAGGAACTTTTGCCAGAATCCTTTTGAGAGAGAGAGGGGGAAAAATAAAAGCAACATTCTTTGAAGTTCTCTTGAATGTTATCTGTTCTAATCTGAACTTTAAAGTTATAAAATCTGTAGATTTCATTTACCAGTTCTGTGCCAGTCATTCAAGCTGATAAAAAGGATTGGCTAAGGATATTAAAATAATAGTTGTATCCTGAATTGATCCCTCTGACATGTGAAGCAATAGATCCTTTTATTAGTATTAATCGCATCTTGAACAGAATTCCTATGCAGGTAAATGTAGATGTGACATGAAAGGTAATGCACTGCAATTTTATTTCATTCTAAGGCTTCCCTAGTAGTGAAAATTGAGATCAAGTAAGTTGTCTTAAATACGGAATAATTTTACTTTGAATAGACTTCTATCTCTAGCTTTGGTAGGATCAGATCAGATCAGATCAGATCAGTCGCTCAGTCGTGTCCGACTCTTTGCAACCCCATGAACCGCAGCACGCCAGGCCTCCCTGTCCATCACCAACTCCCGGAGGTCACTCAGACTCACATCCATCGAGTCAGTGATGCCATCCAGCCATCTCATCCTCTGTCGTCCCCTTCTCCTCCTGCCTCCAATCCCTCCCAGCATCAGAGTCTTCTCCAATGAGTCAACTCTTTGCATGAGGTGGCCAAAATATTGGAGTTTCTGCTTTAGCATCATTCCTTCCAAAGAAATTCCAGGGCTGATCTCCTTCAGAATGGACTGGTTGGATCTTCTTGCAGTCCAAGGGACTCTCAAGAGTCTTCTCCAACACCACAGTTCAAAAGCATCAATTCTTCGGCGCTCAGCCTTCTTCACAGTCCAGCTCTCACATCCATACATGACCACAGGAAAGACCATAGCCTTGACTAGGCGAACCTTTGTTGGCAAAGTGATGTCTCTGCTTTTGAATATGCTATCTAGGTTGGTCATAACTTTCCTTCCAAGGAGTAAGCGTCTTTTAATTTCATGGCTGCAGTCACCATCTGCAGTGATTTTGGAGCCCAGAAAAAGAAAGTCTGACACTGTTTTCACTGTTTCTCCATCTATTTCCCATGTAGTGATGGGACCAGATGCCATGATCTTTGTTTTCTGAATGTTGAGCTTTAAGCCAACCTTTTCACTCTCCACTTTCATCAAGAGGCTTTTTAGTTCCTCTTCACTTTGGTAGGATATTCAATCATAAATACTTTCTAGGGATTTTAACATTATTTTATAGAGTTGTTATTACTATTCCCATGTGTATATAAAGAAATTGAACATTGAAGATGTAGCTAATTTTTTTCTCTTTTTTCATTAAAAAAGCCAAACCTTTTTCTTTTTACACCGATTTGCTTTATGCTCCCAGTAGGAATAAAGTTTGTTCCATTTTATGAATACAGGTGATTGTGGAGTAGATGAGTCAAAGTTAGCATGATTTTTTACTTCTCTTCTTTGCAAGTGATGTTCTTTTAACAGTAAACTGAGGTAGACGTCACTTTCCTCTTATCTGCTGCTTACATTGCTTTTTCTTCAACACTGTATTCTATGCTATGAAAGCATACCCTGGGAACACAGACCTCTCCATGCCAACCATCGTGATAGCATCTAGAGGTCTGTCAGCCCAAATGGTCTCTCAATGGCCCCATAATGGTGCAATGGAAAAAATTGTAAGCTGGGGATAAGAGGACATGGCGACTAGTTTCCACCAGCAAGATTCTAAGTAAATGCAAGCCTGGAGTCTGCATACTCATAATTACATCATTAACTGAATGTTTTAATACATGACACACTCATCTACAATCTTTGATTTCTTATCATATTTAATTACTACAAGCCTATGAAACATATTATTATACATACCTCACAGATAATGAAATGAGAAGTTAAGAGAACCCAGACCATAACCCAGAAGTTAAAAGAGTGAGAGCTGAGATTTGAATGGGATGCCAAAGTTTTACTTTTTGGGGGGTGGGTAGTGTACCACGAGACTTGCAGGATCTTAGTTCCTCAACCAGGGATTAATCCTAGGCCCCTGCAGTGGAAACACAGACTTTTAACCACTGGACCACCAGGAGAGTTCCCAGAGTCTTACTTTTGGCCACTATGCCTGTCTCCACATCCCCTTTCTGCGTAATAAAAGAGTTAAACAGACATATGGTCAAAGTTCTGTCTTTGTTTTACAGTCTGTGATTAATTCAGTCTTTTTCCACTGTGAATTAAGCACCTACCTGTTCATGTAATCATGTTACTTTTTATTTACACACTTTAATTTGGCCTCCAGATAAGCTATCCACACTTGATCTAAGATATGAGATAACTCTTTCATTCACTTTTTCTCTCTGTCTGTTTCTCTCTATATATGCAAATATTACCACTGAGAATAAGAAGCAACTGTACACACACACACACATAGTCGATTCTTATTATTCACAATAGTTATGTTCATAAAGACACTGGAAAACTTGAACTAGCAAATACTGAATCATTGGAACTAAGATATACAGGGCTCGGTTCCTGTGAGCCTCTGGTTGCAATACTTTTGTCAATAGATCAACACATAATCCATCTTATGTGTGTTAATCTTTATAGATACCTGATTCAATACACACTGTTGATTCATTAACATCGAATTCATAACCTACAGCTTATAACTCATACTTAAATGGACTATCTCATATTCACATTTTCTCTGTGAGGCACATCACCACCTTCATGCTCTTAGGACACTAGACAGTACTCCAGTGCTGTTTCCTGTGGGCCATTATAAATAGTTAATCACAAACAGTACAAAAATATACCACTAAACATACCACAAATAGGATACTTGTTTACATATATGACAACTGAAACGAGAAAGCAGAACATCACCTGTTTAGCCTCTTCTGGGAATGTGAGTGTCCAGCAACTCCAATGTTTCACTGTTCTTACGCATGTACTTGAAAATGATCATAAAAGTGCCCAGAATATTGATTTTGGAGTTACAAATAAATTTTAGCAAATAGGCAAATTCACAAATACAGAATCCAGAAATAATGAAGAATTATGTGTGTGTGCATCTCATCTCTGATCTCTGTTTTTCTGCCCATCTCCTTTCCCACTTCCTCATGGTCCTGTCTTTTATCTTCTCTACATAAAAATAAATAAGTAAAAAAAAATTTTTAATTCTTTTCCACATTGTTTCTGCAGTGTTTATTTTCTTCTCCTTTTCAGAAACTTTAATGCTACTTTACACATACACACACACACACAATCTTTGATTCCAGATCAATGCAGTACACATCTATGTTCACAACAATGTAGTGGCTGATTATAAAGTATAATTGTTCTATATAACATGATGTCTGGTTGACAAATGGTCTTTAAAATGTACCTAATATCTCAACGGAGAATCAAGGACAGGCCCAGGAATTTTTATTTTTTATTTTCTTTCCCTGACCTTTGTATCACCTCATACTATACGGGGCAAGAATGTCTGTATTCCTGATTTTTTTTTTAAGCTCCAAATTATTTGCATTTAATTTACCAATCAGTTCGTCATTGGAGACTGGTTGAATTTTCAAAAGCAATTACACCCGTTTCCTGTGACTTTGACGGATATAAATAGTTGTGTTAATTAAGCAGAAGAAGAGAATGTGGATTGCTGCTGATTTTCCAGTGGAAAAAAACAATTGTCATCATCTGTGCAGCATTAATTGCTACATAGAGTAGGAGATTAATATTTTTTAACATTTTAAGTGGTTTTGCATAAATGTTAGCAATAAGCAAGCCATTTCATGTCTTATTGGTTTGCATTTTTAATAATATTGGAATGTTAGCCTTCCCATAAAGGGAAGATTGCAACAAAACTGAAATAGTGTTAAAACCTTGCTAGTTATGTGCCAACTGACCCTGTGTACCCCCATTGGGGAACACTCAAAGACAACGGTACTGTTGAAAACATAAAAAGAGGAGGAGGTAATTTGTTTTTAATTTTCCTTACATTTGTGAATTTAGTGCCATGAAAGACCAACAGCACTGGCCAAGGGCTCTGAGGAATAGACACCATGAACACCTCCTATATCTTTTTTTTTATTACGTTAGATTTGGCCATCTTTTAAAAGCTGATCATTATGTTGGTAAAATTATACCAAAATATAAATTGGTATACTTATTTGTACAAAGAAAACTCAACCAGATTCTTCACTATTATTTGAAATGGAAAAAGAATCTGAAAATGTAGTGATCGGGAGGGATTTCCAGTGGTGGTAACAGTAGCTGCCAGAGTCTGCTGCAGGTTTGGGATTCCACTGATAGAATAGCTTGACTGGGACAGAGCAGGCACCAGGGAAGATGAGGTTGGAACAAACAGATGAAGCCAGATCACGGAGGGCTTTGCATGCCATGGAGAGGACACTGGATCTTACTCTAAGTGCAACAGGAAGCCATGAGAGAATGTAAGCAGGGAAGCACATAATCTTATATTCATTCATAAAATGAAATCTCACAGTGAGGCGAAAGAAAAGGAGGGCGGTGAGAGGAATAGGCAAATGAGTTGGTAAAACCTTATTCACTCTTTTAGGTCCAGTTTAAACAGAAGCAGAGACATTTGAGACTTTCCCTATGCTCTCAGAGGGTTTTTTTTTTTAATTAAAATTTTTTTTTAATTTTTTATTTTATATTGGAGTATAACTGATTAAAAATGTTGTGATAGAGTCAGGTGCACAGCAGTGACTCAGCCATCGACACATGCATATCCATTCTCCCCCAAACTCCCCCCACCCAATCCAGGCTGTCACATCGAGCAGAGTTCCTTGTGCTGCACAGTAGATCCTTGTTGGTTATCCATTTTATTTTTTTAATTTTTTATTTTGTATTGGGATATAGCTGATTAATAATGTTGTTACAGTTTCAAGGGAACAAGGATTCAGCCATACACATATACATATCAATTCTCCCTAAAACCCACCTCCATGTTGCCACATAACATTGAGCAGAGTTCCCTGTGCTATACAGTAGATCCTTGTTGGTTATCCATTTTAAATATAATAATGTGTACATGTCCATCCCAAACTCCCTATCACTTCCCCCATCCTTTCCCCCTGGTAGCTAAGTTTGTTCTATAAGTCTGTTTCTACTTTGTAAATGAAGTTCATTTGTATCATTTCTTTTTCAATTCCACATATCAGATCAGTTCAGTTCAGTTCAGTCACTCAGTGACTTCAGTCGTGTCCGACTCTTTGGGGTCCCGTGAACCGTAACACACCAGGCCTCCCTGTCCATCACCAACTCCTGGAGTCCACCCAAACCCATGTCCATTGTGTTGGTGATGCCATCCAACCATCTCATCCTCTGTCGTCCCCTTCTCCTCCTGCCCTCAATCTTTCTTAGCATCAGGGTCTTTTCCAATGAGTCAGCTCTCCACATCAGGTGGCCAAAGAATTGGAGTTTCAGCTTCAATATCAGTCCTTCCAATGAACACCCAGGACTAATCTTTAGGAGGGAGTGGTGTAAGGGCCATCATGTGATAGGCATTTTCTTTCTCTGCCATTTTTCTTTTAATTGCACTTTCACCACATACAAACAGAAGTTTATCACTCCCATGCAGAACTGAGGAAAGACTAGACTCAAAGCCCTTATTTTTAGCACAGACCTCAAAGCATAGCTGATGCTCAAGTGCACTTGCTGAACTGAGGTCAACCAAATCAAGGCAGTGACTCACTTCAGTCTGAATGTATGAAAGACATGTTCTTAATACTAAAACAACTGGTAAGTAACTGATGGTTGAAGTTAAAGAGAAATCTCCCCAGATGTAGATGAAACTTCATAATATCAATAGTATTGAAAGTCATCTAATTGTTGTTTTAAATGCAGAATCTCAACATATTGAGGAAAAATATCAGATTCTCTATTTTATCCCTATTAAGTACATGTTTGAAATAAACTCTTTATTGATGTATATTTAGACAATAGGAGTACCTTTCTTGAACTACACATCAATAAATGTTAGGGTTCACTCATCATTGACTTTAAAATTTTTTAAAAAGTTTAGCAATTTTTTTTCCATCACAAAAGGAAATTTTGTTCATCAAATCTAGAGAAGTAACTTTGTGCAGAGCTTGGTTTGAGCAGCATATTATTCTAGGGACCCTCATCAACAAACAGAAATTATTTTCTACTTTCTGGACCCAAATTTATTAACTCATTTTTTATCTCTGAAATAAAAAAATGCTGAAGTTCAAGTGTTAGAAATCATTCTAGAGTTATTTCAACAAAGATTCTTCTATTTTTATTTTTTTGAAAATTTAAAAATCACACTCCTCTGATGTCTCACTGATGGAATGCCTTTTGTTTTTTTAAATCCAGGCAGTTGAAAGCCAACTTTTGGTTTGTACAGGCACAGTCAAAGTTTCAGGTGTGACCAAGTTCTGTGGCATGACCTGATGTCTACAGAGGTGAGGTTGACCAACATCCTCTTTGAAAATCTAATTAAATTGATAGTGATGACATCTAATTATAACTTTTCCCATTCTTTGGGGCACTAAGAAACATGCCTCTAATAGAAATACTAACAAGTATTTTGCAATGATAACTCCTCCAGACTGAATTACAAAATATATCTATTCTGTAAACTATTCCTTGCTTACACTCTTTCCTTTGGTGTAATTTGTAACAAATTACTCAGGTTCTTGAAGGACTACACTGTAGGAGCCCCATGGTCATTTTATCCACCTCATCACCTCCTAGTGTAGAAAAATTATCATATGAAAAAAGGCCAAGAGCTCCCTCTCTAAATTAGCTTTCTATTTAGAGTTTCTCCCAACCAAGGTTTTTCAGTAAAAGGAAGGAAATACAGTATACAAGACATGACATCTGATCTCATGAAGGGCAGTTCAGCTATGAATATCTTCTTCTTTTTTAATAGATATAATTTTATTACAAAATTTTTAAAAAAAAACACAACATTCTCGTTCTAGAAAACCCAAAAGTTGCTATTGATGCTAATTTCTGTGAGTTTGCTGTGCTACCATACACAGGTCAAGAAATTAAAGAAACCATTAAATATTTAGAAACATTTAACATCAGAAGCTTGAAACTCTAACTGTATGTAGTAGCCCCTCAAAAAGCCACAATTTGCATTTTTAAAAAAGTATTTTCTCTACAAAGAATCGTATCAGCGATACAAAAATCTGTACAGTTTTTATACTGAAGCTAATATTGAGCTGCACTTGAATTCACATTCTTAGCAAAACAATTGCCTGAGCACACACGCACACTCCACACACATCATTACAAGATAGCCATTTATTCCTCATCTTCCTCCTCCTCCTCCTCATTTTCATCTTCTTCCTCCTCATCTTCTGGTTCATTCTTCTTGGAGCTTGTCGGCCTGCCAGGGCCCTTTTTCCCCCTTCACTCTTGCCCTTGGCACGGTATGCAGCAATATCCTTTTCGTATTTCTCCTTTAGCTTAGCTGCTTTCTGTTCATAACACTGTTTATCTTTGGCTGACTGCTCAGACCACATTTCACCCAAATTTTGCAGTATCCCCAATGGATAAGCCAGGGTGTTCGCTTTTGATCTTTGGGCAATGTTCGGAGCAAAACAGGAAGAAGGCAGATGGAGGCCTTTTCGGAGTGTTGGGATCTTCTTTCTTTCCCTTCTTGTCACCTTTAGGAGGGACATAATTTTTCATCTCCCTGTCGTGGCGAGTTTTGTCACTTTTTGCCATGTCTTCGAACTTGGACTTTTCCTTGGCCGACATGGTCTTCCATCTCTCGGAACATTTCTTGGAAAACTTTGCAAAATTGGCTGAGGAGTCGGGGTGCTTCTTCTTGTGCTCCTCGTGGCAGGTCTGCACCAAGAAGGCGTACGAAGACATCTTGCCCCGCGGCTTGTTGGGGTCGCCCTTCCCCATGATGCTGCCGCTGCGATGGAGGCGGCGTGTCCACCTGGCCAAAGATTTTCCTCCGAGTTCCGCGCAGCAGCCGCGTCTGACCTCTACGCTTCTGCCCTGGCTCCGGCGTGAACTGGTTCGTCGCCTGAATATCTTCTTTTAATGTGCTTGCTTATCAGGTATCTTATAAAAATGCAGCATTACTCTGTTAATTTGAAATCATAAATGACTCACAGAAACTTCAGTACATCATCTGTTGAAATACCTTGGGCATAATTTCTATCCTGAAGCTGCTCATGGACCATAGTTGGACTAGTTATTTTAATACCCAGTTTTTACCAAGGTTATAAGGGGATAGAGAGCTTTTCTTAGTGTTAATTAGTGCTACACGTATGAAAATGAACAATAGACTTAACAAATAGGTCACTTTTTTTGCCTCTGAAGAAAAATGAGCTGAAAACAAGTTTCTGGGGAATTCTAATATTGATGCTATGAATTTCTTCTATCTGTCAGTGCAAAATCTAAGAGGGATCAAAAAAAAAGAAACTTCCTCATTTTGTACTTAGGGAATACACAGCACTAGAAGCAGAATCAGATTGAGTCGGGTACTTCAAAAATAATTAATTCTGTATTTAAGGAATATGAAGTATTCTCAAGTCCATGATACTGTTGTACACTAATTAACACAGTCCTTGTGACCAGTGACAACTCCAGAAATTTTGTGCAGAAGGACTTTTGAAACTGCATTTAAATTGCAAGCACTGTGCCTTTTAGTTGGCTAATTTAGAGCTGGCTGGTAAGTGGAGGTGGGTGGGGATACCCATCAGGGTCTTCCAGAGAAACAGATTCAATAGGAACTATTTAGGTGTGTAGATACACACACATACACACAAACAGATATGTATGCATCCATGTATGTGTGTGCTTGTGTGTGTATGTAGAAATTTCCTGTAAGGAATTGGTTTACATTATAGGAGCTAAGAAGCCCCAAGATTCACAGTTAGCAGTCCAGAGACCCAGGAGAACTGATGATAGAGTTTGAGCCCAAACCTGAAGGTCTGTGAAGCAGGAAAGTAATGGTTCCAATCCAGGACTGAGTCTGAAGGCAGGAGAAGACCAACGTCCCAATTTGAAGACAGTCGGGCAGTGAGTGAATTCTCCCTTTATCAGCCTTTTCGTTCTAATTAGACCTTCAGTGGATAAGCCGAGCAGCGAAGAATTGATGTTTTTGAACTGTGGTGTTGGAGAAGACTCTTGAGAGTTTCTTGGACTGCAAGGAGATCCAACCAGTCAATCCTAAAGGAAATCAGTCCTGAATATTCATTGGTAGGACTGATGCTGAAGCTGAAACTGCAATACTTTGGCCACCTGATACTAAGAACTGACTCCTTGGAAAAGACCCCAATGTTGGGAAAGATTGAAGGCAGGAGGGATGACAGAGGATGAGATGGTTAGATGGCATCATGAACTTGACGTTCATGAATTTCATTCAGCAAGCTCCAGGAGTTGGTGATGGACAGGGAAGCCTGGCATGCTGCAGTTCATGGGGTCGCAAAGAGTCCAGACATGACTGAGCAACTGAATTGAACTGACTGGATTGAATAACGCCTACTCACCTTGGGGAAGGCAATCAGCTTTACTTGGGTATGACTGAAATGTTGATCTCAGTCAGAAACAGTCACAGATGCACCCAGAATAATACTCAACCTGGGAACCCCATGGCCCAGTCAAGGTGACACATCAAACTAACCATTACTCAGTATCTGACATAATTAATGTCTTGTAGATAATCTCATGACTGTGATAGCTGAAATTATTTAATATCTGAACTATACCTTCTCATCTGTAAAATGGAGGTAATACAGTAAGCCCTGTTCTATACTATTACAAAGTTTATGAAGTGATTATTGAGCCAAATCAGCTAACCTGGAATTTCTGGGTCTGGGAACCTACAGTCGATCACATTATATATGAATTTGTGGTATCATGAAATTTTACTGTAAATGTACCTGCTTAATTAAATTGTTCAGAAGACCAGATGGAATGATGCATATAAAGCAGGGGTCCTCAGCCATCTGGGATCTAATGCCTAATTATCTGAAGTGGAGCTGATTTAGAATAATAATAGAAATAAAGTGAACAATAAATAAAATATGTTTGAATCATCCTGAAACCATCCTCTCCACCCTGGTTCGTGGAAAAATTATCTTCCATAGAACTGGTCCCTAGTGTCAAAAAGGTTGGGGACCACTGAAAAGTACTTAACAGAATTGCCCAGCACAGAAAAAACTTAATAATACAAATTGTTGTTTTTCTTTCTTTATTTCCTGCCTCCTCCTCTTCCTTCTCTTCTTCCTGCTCCTTGATTTTCTCTTCTTCTAATTCTTATTCTTCTACTATACATATCTAATACTCTTGATCATTAATCATTCTAGAAACTTCTTGTCACGTTTTCCATAACACCACATTCTGATCTATTTTATTTTACTTGTCTGACATTTCCTTCTCTGTCTCTTTAGAGTACTTCTATACTTGATGCTGTTCTTCAATAGATAATATTGCTCAGGATCTTGTTCTTGGCCCACTGTTTATCTTACTCCATACACTCTCCTCAGGCAAATTCTCAGTGGTCCTGGTTTCACACTGCTCTGTGAATATGAGATGCAGGAATAAAAATGTTTTGGCTGAGTTAATGAAATTAAGGCAAAATGAATGCTAAAGAGACCAATAGTTCCTCTCAATTTATAAAGCATAACAAAATCAGTGAAAAGATCTTTCTAAGCTTTCATATTTTTCATCAATATTCTCAAAAACCTAAAAGATTTGCAAAAAACAAAGCAGAAGCCACAACTCAAAACTATGTATGTTTAATAAACATGTTTATGCAAGTAAATGAACAAATTATATACTGAATGGTTTCCAAGTAATGTCCTATAATTATTATGAGATTGCTATTTTGTGCATGTTCAGAAGATAGGAAATTAATTTCTTCTTGATCTCCTAAGGACATCTCTGACAATTTAGTCCATCATTCAGACTTAAAGCTTAAAGGCTATGAAATGTGGTACTCAATTTATTTTTATTAAATTCAGTTCATTTAAGAAATATTTATGAAATGTCTTTTCTGTGTAAGAGCTGAGTTAGATCTCTTTTTTGACATCATGATGATTAAAATATAGTCTCTGGCCTTGAGGGGTGTACATTATTGGAGGGATGTTTAAACAAATGTGCACATATCTATTGTGTAAAGCACAATAACCTGAAAGCTACAGAAATGTCATAGAGAATCAGAGGGAGTATACTGATTTAGTAGGATTAGAAAGGACTTAAAGGAGGAGCTAGAATGAATCCCTAAAACCAAAATATAACAAAAGAATATTTACTTTACTACTTTGAGTTTCATTTTAGGTTATTATATATGAAGTCATCAACAAAATACAACCTTAATTATGATTATACAGTGGAAGTGAGAAATAGATTTAAGGGCCTAGATCTGATAGATAGAGTTATAGATATAAGGTTATTATATATGAAATCATCAACAAAATACACCTTAATTATGATTATACAGTGGAAGTGAGAAATAGATTTAAGGGCCTAGATCTGATAGATAGAGTGCCTGATGAACTATGGAATGAGGTTCGTGACATTGTACAGGAGACAGGGATCAAGACCATCCCCATGGAAAAGAAATGCAAAAAAGCAAAATGGCTGTCTGGGGAGGCCTTACAAATAGCTGTGAAAAGAAGAGAAGCGAAAAGCAAAGGAGAAAAGGAAAGATATAAACATCTAAATGCAGAGTTCCAAAGAATAGCAAGAAGAGATAAGAAAGCCTTCTTCAGCGATCAATGCAAAGAAATAGAGGAAAACAACAGAATGGGAAAGACTAGGGATGTCTTCAAGAAAATCAGAGATACCAAAGGAACATTTCATGCAAAGATGGGCTCGATAAAGGACAGAAATGGTATGGACCTAACAGAAGCAGAAGATATTAAGAAGAGGTGGCAAGAATACACAGAAGAACTGTACAAAAAAGAGCTTCACGACCCAGATAATCATGATGGTGTGATCACTGACCTAGAGCCAGACATCCTGGAATGTGAAGTCAAGTGGGCCTTAGAAAGCATCACTACGAACAAAGCTAGTGGAGGTGATGGAATTCCAGTGGAGCTATTCCAAATCCTGAAAGATGATGCTGTGAAAGTGCTGACCTCCATATGCCAGCAAATCTGGAAAACTCAGCAGTGGCCACAAGATTGGAAAAGGTCAGTTTTCATCCCAATCCCAAAGAAAGGCAATGCCAAGGAGTGCTCAAACTACCGAACAATTGCACTCATTTCACACGCTAGTAAAGTAATGCTCAAAATTCTCCAAGCCAGGCTTCAGCAATATGTGAACCGTGAACTTCCTGATGTTCAAGCTGGTTTTAGAAAAGGCAGAGGAACCAGAGATCAAATTGCCAACATCCGCTGGATCATGGAAAAAGCAAGAGAGTTCCAGAAAAACATCTATTTCTGCTTTATTGACTATGCCAAAGCCTTTGACTGTGTAGATCACAATAAACTGTGGATAATTCTGAAAGAGATGGGAATACCAGACCACCTGATCTGCCTCTTGAGAAATCTGTATGCAGGTCAGGAAGCAACAGTTAGAACTGGTCATGGAACAACAGACTGGTTCCAAATAGAAAAAGGAGTACGTCAAGGCTGCATATTGTCACCCTGCTTATTTAACTTATATGCAGAGTACATCATGAGAAATGCTGGACTGGAAGAAACACAAGTTGGAATCAAGATTGCCGGGAGAAATATCAATAACCTCAGAGATGCAGATGACACCACCCTTATGGCAGAAAGTGAAGAGGAACTAAAAAGCCTCTTGATGAAAGTGAAAGTGGAGAGTGAAAAAGTTGGCTTAAAGCTCAACATTCAGAAAACGAAGATCATGGCATCTGGTCCCATCACTACATGGGAAATAGATAGGGAAACAGTGGAAACAGTGTCAGACTTTCTTTTTCTGGGCTCCAAAATCACTGCAGATGGTGACTGCAGCCATGAAATTAAAAGACGCTTACTCCTTGGAAGGAAAGTTATGACCAACCTAGATAGCATATTCAAAAGCAGAGACATCACTTTGCCAACAAAGGTTCGCCTAGTCAAGGCTATGGTCTTTCCTGTGGTCATGTATGGATGTGAGAGCTGGACTGTGAAGAAGGCTGAGCGCCGAAGAATTGATGCTTTTGAAGTGTGGTGTTGGAGAAGACTCTTGAGAGTCCCTTGGACTGCAAGGAGATCCAACCAATCCATTCTGAAGGAGATCAGCCCTGGGATTTCTTTGGAGGGAATGATGCTAAAGCTGAAACTCCAATATTTTGGCCACCTCATGCGAAGAGTTGATTCATTGGAGAAGACTCTGATGCTGGGAGGGATTGGGGGCAGGAGGAGAAGGGGACGACAGAGGATGAGATGGCTGGATGGCATCACTGACTCGATGGATGTGAGTCTGAGTGACCTCCGGGAGTTGGCGCTGGACAGGGAGGCCTGGCGTGCTGCAGTTCATGGGGTCGCAAAGAGTCGGACACGACTGATTGACTGATCTGATCTGATCTGAATAACAAACACATTTTAACACTATATTTGTACTTAATAGTTGTATCATTTGAGAAAAAAACTAAGTTTCAGTTTTTAAAATAATGAAAATAAAATCTGCCTTATACTTGTCATTGTAATGGGACTCCAAATGAATATGTTTAGTACTTAAGAGACATGAGGATTTAATGATAGGTATTTCAGTGATTGGTTGAACAACTGTACCTCTGTTATTATTTAATGGATTGTTATTTAATGGTTATTTAATGGATTGAGATCACTCTGCCACAAAGTATCTAGCAATCTGCCACATTTGGGTTTATATTGTTCTACCAGTATTTGGATTGGAGACACAGAAATCTCTCTTAGGAAATTTAATGACAACAAAGGTGATTACTATCAAATCATCTCCAGTAATTTTAGAATCAGAAAAGATCTTATAAATCATCTTAATGATTATTCAGCATCCTTATTTTACAGCTAAAAAACTGAGTTTATTATAAAGTGGTTATTTCATTTACCATAAGTTTTATATGATCTAAAAGCAAACTTTCACATTGCCTCCAAGAAAGTCATCAACATGTATTAATTATAAGATGTAATTATCTCTCCTCAGCAATATCTGCTAAGTCGCTTCAGTCGTGTCCGACTCTGTGCGACCCCATAGACGGAAGCTCACCAGGCTCCCCTGTCCCTGGGATTCTCCAGGCAAGAACACTGGAGTGGGTTGCCATTTCCTTCTCCAATGCATGAAAGTGAAAAGTCAAAGTGAAGTCGCTCAGTCGTGTCCGACTCTTAGCGACCCCACGGACTGGAGCCTACCAGGCTCCTCCGTCCATGGGATTTTCCAGGCAAAAGTACTGGGGTGGGGTGCCATCAGCAATATCTACACTATCACAAAAGAAGTAGGTACCTCATCTTCAGAAGGAACTGACAAGCCCAAGATACACATTAGAAGTTATCATGATAGAGGGCCTGGTAAATGATCATTGACCCTGTTGAAGGCATTAGAGTTGTTCAGTGTCAAGAAAAAAATTCATGTAGACATAAATACTTATTCTTATTAACTTTAATGGAAATTATGTGGCAAATCTACATTGTTTCAGAAGAAGCAATGGACCTATGGGAAGACATTACAAAAGGGAGAATTTTAGTTTGAAATCAGGAGAAATCTTTTAAATATTAGAGCAGCCCCAAAATATCTGTCTTGTAAAATCATTGTACTAGACTGTCTCATAAAATACCTTCTAATTTCTCAATATCCTTAGTTTCTCTGGATTTGCAAAAATGGTAATATGGGATTAACTATTCTTGATGCAAAAGGATTTAATTTCTTTATTTTCCTCATTTCTTACGTTACCAATATGATTTGATAACATAAATATGACTTATGAATTATCTTTAAAGAACTTGTTATCTTACAAATTTCTTTTAAGGCTCCATTTTACTTGAATTAGATTAACTTCTCAACAACCACCAGCTATCTTTTTTATTCTTTTTAAGTCTGAATATAGGCAACCTTTTATTTTCTGGGCTGTAATATCATACTGTGGAAGGGGAAAATGTAAGCATCAACACTTCCTCTCCCAAGTTAACATAAAATATAAAGAATTTTAGAAATTGCACACATGCTGCTGCTGCTGCTAAGTCACTTCAGTTGTGTACGACTCTGTGCGACCCCATAGACAGCATGCCATTTGTATTTTAAAAAGAGAAATTAGTTTACTTGGGTTACCAGTGAAATAAATGGATAGGAGGTGTCAGGAAATAGATTAGAAATCACCCAAGATACAAAATATAGTATTATAAATGAAGATAAGATAAGTGAAGAAGACCAGATGGGGATCTTAGGAAGAAATTTTATGGAATAAAACTGAGAAGTCTGACAGTATTTCCCAATATTGGTACATTTCAGAGAATCAGAAGTTTTGAGTTCTGACTTTAATACTGTAAATTATAGGGTGACCATGGATAACTGGATAAATATTTCTAAACATTTTATGTTTAAAGTGAGGGAAATACAAAACCCAGTGCTATCTGGGGGCTCACAAATAATTTTGGCAGGTATTTTATCAAAAATACATATATATATCTTACCCTATAATACTTTTTTTTTTTGCAGAGAAGGGATTTTATATTTTAAAAAGAAAGAAAAATCTAGGCTTTTCTACAAGTGCTTCATTTTATCCTGTCAGGTTGATTTGGCTATTTGTCAGAGAATCTTTGAGACATTATATCTTATATCAGAACTGTCTTGGAGAATAATTGTTTGCTTTGGGGTCTCATGGCAGTAGTTTTAAAAATCTCTCGAGGCAAGGTTATTTACAGAATAAGGTGAGAAAATTTGGGACATTGTTAAAAACAAAGACTATATCTTTAAGTAACTTTTGGCAAGCACATCTACTATTTGCTATAAAATGTATAGTCAATCAGTATTTAGAACTGTCATTATATATACTTACATTATTGAGAATCAGTTGCAGTGAGAAAGAAGAAACAGGAAATATTTACAATAGTGCTCCAAAGACATTGCAGTTTGGACTTGGTATATACCTTAAAATCAGAATAAAATGGCATCTTTAATACAGCACCTAGCACAAAACCAAGCACTCTTCTAGTACTCAGTAAATGTTTCTTGAATGAAAATCCCATATGCTCAATCATACCAAGAGTTGAGAAATAGAACAAATTCAGAACAATACTCGGAGAAGGCAATGGCAACCCACTCCAGTACTCTTGCCTGGAAAATCCCATGTATGGAGGAGCCTGATAGGCTGCAGTCCATGGGGTCGCTAGGAGTCAGACACAACTGGGCGACGTCACTTTCACTTTTCACTTTCATGCATTAGAGAAGGATATGGCAACCCACTCCAGTGTTCTTATCTGGAGAATCCCAGGAACGGGGTAGCCTGGTGGGCTGCCGTCTCTGGGGTCGCACAGAGTCGGACACAACTGAAGTGACTTAGCAGCAGTAGCAGCAGCAGAACAATAATACACATATATTCTAATTATTTGGGAATGGTAAACAGAAGCTTCGGAGACTTCATTTGGTGATCAGAAATGGATAATTTTGTCAGAAAAAAAATGTACATTTTATCATCAATAATAAGCTGTAAAGCAAAAGAATTTTATTACCATTTAGAGAAATCAATATTACTAATAAATATTTACTGTGCAATGTTAATCTCTGTTTGAAACACTCAGGAAATCTTTTAAAGTACAAGGAAATCGAAGATATGTTCAAATTGTTGCACTGATAATTAGACAAACACCAATCATCACAAGCATGATTTACAATCAGGTTTCGAAACAAACAAAAAATCTGTTCAGTTTTGCCATATTTCAGCCCCACATAAGCCCCATGTAAGAAGAGGCTGCCTCTGAAACATGAACAGATGCTCTACTTAGTGAAAATCAAGAGAATGTACCGTATGTATCACAGACTCTTTAATACATAGAACTGGCCTTATAAGGAGAGTGTATATATATATATATATATATATATGATTTTATATATATGTATATATATATATGAATTTATATATATATTTGACTAAATTTAAGATGATTAAATGAAAATGAGTTAGAAATTCCCTTTGAATTTAGAGTTGGGCTCCACCCCATTCCTACCCAATAAAAGTCCCTGGACTTTTATTGCAGATGAGCTGAACAGAGCTCTCAAAGACAAAAGATATACAAAAGCACAATCTTTTAACATAAGCTTCCGCACTTACTAATGCAGGTTCAGCCACCTATTTTACAAGATACTTATTAATGAATGTAGAAGAGCAGGATAAAGTGATGAGAGTTTAATTTATTTTGGAAGTAATGGTTTGTACAGTAATTATCGAGAAGCAGCCACTTGTCAAATGGAATCAGTAACAAGTGCAGTTGGGAGAGCTTTTCTGGTACACAGGCATTGTGAAATGTTCTACGTTGCAATGAGAATAGACTCCCTGACAATAGTTTATTTTGCTTAAAAAAAAAAAAAACCTGTAAACCAATTGTATTTAAGAAACTATATATGCTAGCATGTTTATGAAGATTAATTTATTCTAATGTTTTTCTTTATTAAAAAACACATAGAAGTTTTCAGTGATAGGTAGTATCACTGATTTAATATTTAACTTTAACTTTATATTTAATGTTTGACTTTATCCAATATTCCATTAGGACTTCCCTGCTAGCTCAGATAGTAAAGAGCCTGCCTGCAACACAGGAGACCTAGGTTCGATCCCTGGGTCTGGAAGATCTCCTGGAGAAGAAAATGGTAACTCACTCCAGTATTCTTGCCTGGGAAATCCCATGGACAGAGGAGCCTGGTGGGCTACAGTTCATGGGGTTGCAAAGAGTCAGACACAATTTTTAGCGTGAATTTAACAATTAAATAACAACAGTGTTCCATTCACCTTTATTAATTCTCACAGGACTTGACGTTGATCCAGAAACCCTGATTCAGGTCTGTGGGCAGGAAAGATGAAAGGTCACAGAGTTCATGGGGCATATTCAGAGGATGAGGAAACTTGAGGAACAGGCTAATAAAAATTAAGCAGATTCCCAAGAATATATAATCCCTCAGTGGCACATAGTGGGAGGCATTCATTCCAGAGAAATCCTTGGGATAAGTGATGGGGAAGGATGTAATCCATAAAGAAAGATCTTTGGAATAGTTACTGGCTAATCAGGATGCTGGAGTATCTTACATGGGCAATTATGACCCACGGTTTGACAAGGAAGAAACAGATAAAAACATCAATGGGAAATATACTCTGAAGTAAATTTTTAGCTGCTAAGAAAAAGACTAAACAAAAAAGGTACTTTATATTCCCTTCAGAAAATGAAAGAAAAGTAATAATTTGGGCTTAGAATTGTTTGGGCCTCCACTAATATCGGAGAAGGCAATGGCACCCCACTCTAGTACTCTTTCCTGGAACATCCCATGGGCGGAGGAGCCTGATAGGCTGCAGTCCATGGGGTCGCTAACAGTCGGACATGACTGGGCAACTTCACTTTCACTTTTCACTTTCATGCATTGGAGAAGGCAATGGCAATCCACTCCAGTGTTCTTGCCTGCAGAATCCCAGGGATGGGGGAGCCTGGTGGGCTGCCGTCTATGGGGTCGCACAGAGTTGGACACAACTGAAGTGACTTAGTAGCAGCAGCAGCAGCAGCCACTAATATATTGCCTTTGATAATTCTTCAGGATTTACCAGGCTCTGTATTTTTGCTTACATAAAGTGTACTAAAATGACCAATGGGCACTTTAGGAACTAATCAGTGGCTCAGTCAAACCAATCAATTATTCCATCTTGAAAATGAATACAAATTACTCTCTTGTCACCTTGTCTATGTCACATTTGCATTCAAGTTAACATTCAGTTCAGTTAACATAGTTTAAGAAATTTGTAGTAATAAATCATAAATAGAAGATCTAAATACACCTATCTCTGGTTGTTGATGCATCTAAATTAATTGATTAAATATCAAGTTGTAAGATATAATGCTCAGGGTGTTAGTGAACATGAATCCATTTTTAATTTATACCTCAGTTCAGTACAGTTCAGTTGCTCAGTCATGTCTGACGCTTTGCAACTCCATGGACTGCAGCACACCAGGCTTCCCTATCCAACACCCACTCTCAGAGCTTGCTCAAACTCATGCCGATCAAGTCAGTGATGCCTTCCAACCATCTCATCCTCTGTTTTCTCCTTTTCCTCCTGCCTTCAATCTTTCCCAGCATCAGGTTCTTTTCCAAAGAGTCATTTCTTCAAATCAGGTGGCCAAAGTATTGGAGCTTCAGCTTCAGCATCAGTCCTTCCAATGAATATTCAGGACTGATTTCCTTTAGGATGCACTGGTTTGATCTATGTATAGTCCAAGGGACTCTCAAGAGTCTTCTCCAACACCACCATTCAAAAGCATCAATTCTTTGGTGCTCAGCTTTGTTATGATCCAACTCTCACATCCATACATGACTACTGAATAAACCATAGCTTTGATGAAACAGACCTTTGTTGAAGTAATGTCTCTGCTTTTTAATATGCTGTGTAGGTTGCCATAACTTTTCTTCCAAGAGGCAATTGTCTTAATTCCATGGCTGCAGTTACCATCTGCAGTGATTTTGGAGCCCCCAAAAATAAAGTCCTCTCACTGTTTCCACTGGTTCCCCATCTATTTGCTATGAAGTGATAGGACCAGATGCCAAGATCTTAGTTTTCTGAATGTTGAGGGTTTTTTGTTTGTTTGTTTTTATTTTTTTATTTTTTTTAAATTTTATTTTGCTTAACTTTACAATATTGTATTGCTTTTGCCATACATCAAAATGAATCCGCCACAAGTATACATGTGTTCCCCATCCTGAACCCTCCTCCCTCCTCCTTTCCCATACCATCCCTCTGGGTTGTCCCAGTGCACCAGCCCCAGGCATCCAGTATCAGGCATCGTACCTGGACTGGCAACTCATTTCAAATATGATATTATACATATTTCAATGCTATTCTCCCAAATCATCCCACCCTCTCCCTCTCCCAGAGTCTAAAAGACTGTTCTATACATCAGTGTCTCTTTTGCTGTCTCACATACAGGGTTATTGTTACGATCTTTCTAAATTCCATATATATGCGTTAGTATACTGTATTGGTGTTTTTCTTTCTGGCTTACTTCACTCTGTATAATAGGCTCCAGCTCCATCCACCTCATTAGAACTGATTCAAATGTATTCTTTTTAATGACTGAGTAATACTCCATTGTGTATATGTACCACTGCTTTCTTATCCATTCATCTGTAGATGGACATCTAGGTTGCTTCCAAGTCCTGGCTATTGTAAACAGTGCTGCTCTGAACATTGGGGTACACGTGTCTCTTTCAATTCTGGTTTTCTCAGTGTGTATGCTCAGCAGTGGGATTGCTGGATCATAAGGCAGTTCTATTCCCAGATTTTTGAGGAATCTCCATACTGTTCTCCATAGTGGCTATACTAGTTTGCATTCCCACCAACAGTGTAAGAGGGTTCCCTTTTCTCCACATCCTCTCCAGCATTTATTGCTTGTGGACTTTTGGATCGCAGCCATTCTGACTGACGTGAAATGGTACCTCATAGGGTTTTGATTTGCATTTCTCTGATAATGAGTGATGTTGAGCATCTTTTCATGTGTTAGTTGGCCATCTGTATGTCTTCTTTGGAGAAATGTCTATTTAGTTCTTTGGCCCGTTTTTTGATTGGGTCATTTATTTTTCCGGAATTGAGCTGTAGGAGTTGCTTGTATATTTTTGAGGTTAGTTGTTTGTTGCTTCATTTGCTATTATTTTCTCCCAATCTGAAGGCTGTCTTTTCACCTTGCTTATAGTTTCCTTTGTTGTGCAGAAGCTTTTAAGTTTAATTAGGTCCCATTTGTTTATTTTTTATTTCCAATATTCTGGGAGGTGGGTCATAGAGGATCTTGCTGTTATGTATGTCAGAGAGAGTTTTGCCTATGTTTTCCTCTAGGAGTTTTATGGTTTCTGGTCTTATATTTAGATCTTTAATCCATTTTGAGTTTATTTTTGTTGAGTTTTAAACCAACTTTTTCCTCTCCTCTTTCACTTTCATCAAGAGGCTCTTTAGTTCTTCACTTCCTGCCACAAGGGTGGTATCATCTGCATATCTGAGGTTATTGATATTTCTCCCGGCAATCTTGATTCCAACTTGTGCTTCCTCCAGCCCAGTGTTTCTCATGATGTACTCTGCATATAAGTTAAATAAGCGGGGTGACAATATATAGCCTTGACGTACTCCTTTTCCTATTTGGAACCAATCTGTTGTTCCATGTCCAGCTCTAACTGTTGCTTCCTGACCTGCATATAGGTTTCTCAAGAGGCAGGTCAGGTGGTCTGGTATTCCCATCTCTTTCAGATTTTTCCATAGTTTATTGTGATCCACACAGTCAATGGCTTTGGCATAGTCAATAAAGTAGAAGTAGATGTTTTTCTGGAACTCTCTTGCTTTTTTGATGATCCAACGGATGTTGGCAATTTGATCTCTGGTTCCTCTGCCTTTTCCTAATCCAGCTTGAATATCTGGAAATTCTCAGTTCACGTACTGTTGAAGCCTTGCTTGGAGAATTTTGAGCATTACTTTACTAGTGTGTGAGATGAGTGCAATTGTTTGGTAGTTTGAGCATTCTTTGGCTTTGCCTTTCTTTGGGGTTGGAATGAAAAGTGCCCTTTTCCAGTCCTGTGGCCACTGCTGAGTTTTCCAAATTTGCTGGCATATTGTGTGCAGTGCTTTCACAGTATCATCTTTTAGGATTTGAAATAGCAACTGGAATTCCATCACCTCCACTAGCTTTGTTCAGAGTGATGCTTCCTAAGACCCACTTGACTTCACATTCCAGGATGTCTGGTTCTAGGTGAATGATCACACCATTGTGGTTATCTAGGTCACGAAGATCTTTTTTGTACATTACTTCTGTGTATTCTTGCCACGTCTTCTTAATGTCTTCTGCTTCTGTTAGGTCCATATCATTTCTGTTCTTTATTGTGCTCACCTCTCAGAAAATATACAAAAATTAGCCCTAAATGGTTCATATACCTAAATGTATAATGGATCATATACCTAAATATACCTAAATGTAAAAATCTAAAATAACAAAATATTTAAGAGATAACATTGGAAAAAATCTCATGGCCTTAGGTGCAAAAATTTGTTAGATGTGGCACCAAAAGCACAATCTATAACAGAAAATGTTGATAATCTGATTATATTAAAAATTAAATTTTTATTTTATTAAAATGTTTATTTATATTTTATTTTATTAAAATTGTTTTAAAATTTCTTCATAATGATTTTAAGTACTTTAAAATACATTTTTTTGAAGTTAAATAATAGGAAGGGAGGAAAAATTTCAAATCACACACCTGATAAAAACTTGTATCTAGAATATGTAAAGAATTCCCAAAATTCAGTGATATGAAAACAAACTAATTTTCAAAATAAAGGCAAAAAATCTGAAATATTATTTCACCAAGGAAGATATATTGGTGGCAAGATATACTCATGTAAATTTGCTCAGCATCAAAAATCATTAAGAAATTGCAAATTAAAAATACAATAACATGCCACAGTACACCTGTTAGAATGGCTAAAATTTTAAATCCTGATCATATCAAACAATGTCCAGAATATGGAGCAATAGGAACTCGCACTTCTGGTACAGACACTTTGAAAAACAGATAGACAGATTCTTAAAAAATAAGAAACATATAAAAATTACCCCATAAGATCTGAACAGTCCACTCCTAGTTATTGACCTCGTGACAGTATAGCATATGTCCATACAAAGATATACACCTGAACATTCATAGCAGTTATTATTTCAATGGCCCAAACTGAGGGGGAAAAAAAAGCAAATTGTCCTTCAGCAGGTAGATGAATAAAATAATCGTAATCTACCCAAATAATAGAACACTATTCAGCAGTAAACAAGAAAGAACTACTGCTACATGCAACATGTTTGACTTCCAAAATAATTATGCTGAGTTAAAGAAGCCAGACCACTAAGAGTCCATACTGTATAATTCTGCTTATGTAAAATTCTAGAGAAGATGAGCTACAGCTGACCTTGAACAGCTCAGAGTTTAGGGGTGCCAACCCTCCTACACAATTGAGTATTACATTAACAATCCGATGTCTGTATCCAAGGTTCTGCATCCTCAGTTTTAACCAACTGTGGATCATGAAGTGCTCTCAGTACACATTTACTACAAAAAATCCTCCTGTAAGTGGGCCCCCACATTTGAAACATGTGTTGGTCAAGGGTCAACTATAATCAGTAATAAGAGTGGGAAGACAAGGGAATACAAAACATCAGAAGGAAACCTCCAAGGGTGGTAGATATGGTTCCTATCTTGTTCGTAGAGATGGTTCCATGGGTGTATTTACATATTTCAAAATTTATCAGATTTTACATTTTAAATTGTGGTTTATTTTATGCCAACTGTATGTCAATAAAACTTTTTTTTTTTTTTTTAAAGAATTAGCTGTTGGAGAATCACTGCTATAGTTGCTCTAATTTAGAAAATCTTTTATTTGGTTATCAGTTGCTAGTTACACTCTACCAACCATCGAGATTGTCCTTCACAGTTGTCAGAATTTAAATTGTGATTCTACTTGGCCTCTGTCCTTGTCATGCCTGTTCTTTGTTGAGCTTTGCCCAGAAAATTGTCCATGCCAGGAAAATTGTCACAGTCTGGCCCTCTAGCTATAACTCCCCCTCCAGGCAATTTAGCTGTTATATCTTTCCCTTATTTCCTTCTTATTGAATGAAGACAGGTTATATTACCCTCTCTCACTCAGCCTACCAGTGTCTCAGGTTATATATCAATTTCAATCCATGTTACATAAACCATACATATACCCAGGTTCATTAGAGAAAACACATAGAAAATGAAAGTTTAATAACACTCAATAAACAGTAGGGTCCCAGAAAGGTCTGCCACTGGTGCATCTCAACTTCGTTTTAAGATATTGAATATTGCTTGTTTCACAGTGTAGTTAAAACTAATCTCTTCAGACCACATTTATCTACCTTCTAGCAGCCCTGATTCTGAAGCATTCCGAGTAGGAGAGTGATTTGTCTCCTGGAAAGAATTCACAGAAATTTCTGACATTTCTCTTCATCCTACCAAGAGTCAAAGAAGAAACAGCAGCTGTGTTAAAATTCATCTGAAGCATTGGTATTTAAATACTGGTATTTAACACTAAAATATATATATTTCACCATTCCCTTAGGAAATATATCTTAAATAGGTCAATCTTCTAATGAGTTGCCTGGCTTTAAGTTGCATATTCCTTATTTTTTTTTTTTTTTTGCTTCCTTTCTTTAAATAGATATTAAAATGTTAAATTAGTTAATTTAAACATGCACCATTAAATTAGCTGATAAAGTTTAATTAGGTAATATATGAATTTTACATAGCATCTTTCTAATTTCTTTATTTCATGTTTTTGCAAAATTGTAAGAATGGGACAAGTTAATTACAAATCTAAAAATTCATAGGATCTCAAAGTTAGTGTATTAAAGATTACCTAGTTCAACTGAATATGTGCTTATGACTTAATTCATGTGAGATTCAATTTCTCCCTATCAATAATAATAATTCCTACTTGCTAAAACTTGAATGTATCTGGTAATATGCTAATGCCCTTCTAATATTATATTTAATCCTATAAGAACATGGTGAGGTGACTCTTACTATGACCATTTTGCAAGCTAACAAAGTGACATCTAGGTAGTTAGGGACATTTCTCTCAGTTGTGCAGCTGATAAAGGGCAGACGAGATTCAAGCTCAGCTCCATGTGATGACCCAATCTACGTTCTTACCCGCTATCAACCATTTTGCATGCCTATAAACCTCCCAGAATATTGGAAATAAAAGCAAAAATAAACAAATTGGATCTAATTAAAATTAAAAAGCTTCTGCACAACAAAAGAAACTATAAGCAAGGTGAAAAGACAGCCTTCAGAATGGGAGAAAATAATAGCAAATGAAGCAAATGACAAAAACTAATCTCAAAAACATACAAGCAACTCCTGCAGCTCAATTCCAGAAAAATAAACCATCCAATCAAAAAATGGGCCAAAGAACTAAATAGACATTTCTTCAAAGAAGACATACAGATGGCTAACAAACACATGAAAAGATGCTCAACATCACTCATTATCAGAGAAATGCAAATCAAAACCACTATGAGGTACCATTTCATGTCAGTCAGAATGGCTGCGATCCAAAAGTCTAGAAGCAATAAATGCTGGAGAGGATGTGGAGAAAAGGGAACCCTCTTACACTGTTGGTGGGAATGCAAACTAGTACAGCCACTATGGAGAACACTGTGGAGATTCCTTAAAAAACTGGAAATAGAACTGTCATACGACCCAGCAATCCCACTGCTGAGCATACACACTGAGAAAACCAGAATTGAAAGAGACACATGTACCCCAATGTTCATCGCAGCACTGTTTATAATAGCCAGGACATGGAAGCAACCTAGATGTCCATCAGCAGATGAATGGATAAGAAAGCAGTGGTACATATACACAATGGAGTATTACTCAGCATTAAAAAGAATACATTTGTATCAGTTCTAATGAGGTGGATGAAACTGGAGCCATTATACAGAGTGAAGTAAGCCAGAAAGAAAAACACCAATACAGTATACTAACGCATATATATGGAATTTAGAAAGATGATAACGATAACCCTGTATGTGAGACAGCAAAAGAGACACAGATGTTTAGAACAGTCTTTTGGATTCTGCGGGAGAGGGAGGGGGGATGATTTGGGAGAATGGCATTGAAACATGTATAATATCATATAAGAAACGAATCACCAGTCCAGGTTCAATGCAGGATACAGGATGCTTGGGGCTGGTGATGACCCAGAGGGATGGTATGGGGAGGGACGTGGGAGGGGGGTTCAGGATTGGGAACACGTGTACACCCGCGGTGGATTCATGTTGATGTGTGCAAAACCAATACAATATTGTAAAGTAATTAGCCTCTAATTAAAATAAATAAATTTAAATTAAAAAATAAATAAAAATTAAGTATTAAAACTGAATGCAATTAAAGGCGAAAGTGGATAGTACAGTGCCTAAGAAACAGACTCTCAGAAAATGATAGTTTTATAATGCTATTTGAGCATCCCTCAACAGGTTGTCAATTTATTCTCCATTGGATCCTTTTGGTGACAGAAGGTTGACTATTTTACATTCTGTTCCATTTCTGGATAATTTTAACTCATAGAAGATGCTTTCTTATAGTGAGCTGAAAACTGCTCCCCTATAGCTATCACCTCTTTGACCTATTTCTGCCCTCCAGTTGGAATATTGATTGCAATTTCATTAAATTTAGAGCTTAATTTAGGGAGAATTGGCATCCTTACAATATTGAGTCTCCTCCTATTCCAGAATAATTTGAAGCTCTGATTAATTCAAGTTTTCTTCAAAGATGTTCTGTGCAGGTGCTTTTGAATAGTCTATACATTTTGGTGGTACTATAGTATAATGGAAAAAGAGTGGCTTTCATTTCAAAATAGATCAGGTTTAAACTCTGGATCCAATGTTTATTGAAGGAGTATTTGACTTTTCTAAGCCTGTTTCTTAATTGATAAAATGGAAATAAAAATCATCTACCTCATATAGTTGTATGCAAAATGCTTTGCACAGTGTCTGGAACATAATTGATATTCATTAATGTTAGCTACTATAATTAATATTGATCACCCAGCCAATTTTCTCACATTTTAAGAAAAGATTTGACATACTCTTTTGGAAATCTATACTAACATGTCATAGACTTCATTATGAAAGCATTCTTCTCAAAATATTGATAATAGACTAAGTATTTTGCATTATCATAGTTTTCTTTCAGAAGATAAAATATACTTAGAATAAGGATTTTGAAAGTGCAGGATTTTGAAACAGACATACCTGGGTTTCAATACTCACTTGTACATTTATTAGCTGCATATCCTCAGGGGAGTATTATCAGTGGTTAGGCTGAGTTTCCTTGCCTATTAAAATCAGAGGGAAAATACAGTACCTGCCCACAGAGCTCCTTTGAGAGTTAACTGAGACTCACATGCTAATTTTTGCTGCTGTAAGTTAAATGAGATAATGTACATTAAAAGCACATAGTAATGGATATGTAACCACAACTACTGAATTGTTGTACCAAGTCAAATTTGTAATAGGATACATAAAACAGATTTATGGAACCTACACGACAGTGGCTTGCTGCCTTGATGTAGTTTGCTCATTAGGAAAGTCTGCTAACCCCCATGACTGAGTTTCTTAACAGTACTGTCACCTGCTTTTTAAAATCCATTTCAAGATAATTGTATGGATGTGAGAGTTGGACAATAAAGAAAGCTGAGCACCGAAAAATTGATGCTTTTGAACTGTAGTGTTGGAGAAGACGCTTGAGAGTCCCTTGGACTGAAGGAGATCAAGCCAGTCAATCCTAAAGGAAATCAGTCCTGAATATTCATTAAATGGACTGATACTGAAGCTGAAATTTCAATACTTTGACCACCTGATGTGAAGAACTGACTCCTTGGAAAAGACCAATTCTGGGAAAGATTGAAGGCAGGAGGAGAAAGGGACGACAGAGGATGAGATGGTTGGATGGCATCACTGACTTGATGGACATGAGTTTGAACAAGTTCCAGGAGTTGGCGATAGACAGGGAAGCCTGGCATGCTGCAGTCCATGGGGTCACAAAGAGTTGGACACAACTGAGCAATTGAACTGAATTGAACAAGATAAATGTGTTGTTTTTTTTTCCCTACAAGTCAGAACTGGAAGAAGGCAGAGAAACACATGAAGAATTTCATCTCACATCAGAAATAGAAATTAAAAATCAACCCTATTCACCATTGTAGCAAAAAGAATAAGGTACCTAGGAATATAACTACCAAGGGAAAAAAGGGCTGTATACAGAAAACTATAATACATTGATGAACGAAATCAAAAAGATGACATAAATAGATGGAGAAATATACCATGTTCCTGGATTGGAAGGATCAATATTGTGAAAATTACTATACTATCCAATAGAGTCTACAAGTTCAATATTGTTCCTATCAAACTGTCCTGGTATTTTTCACAGAACTAGAACAAAAATTTTCACAATTTGTATGGCAATACAAAAATCCTCAAATAGCCAAAATAATCTTGAGAAAGAAGAATGGAGCTAGAGGAATCAATCTTCATGACTTCAGTCTATACTACAAAACTAATCATCAAGACAGTATGGTATTGCCACAAAAACAGAAATATAGACCAATGGAGCGAGATAGAAAGCCCAGAAATAAACCCATGCATCTATGAGCACCTTATCTTTGACAAAGGAGGCAAGAATATACAATGGAGAAAAGATAGTGTCTTTGACAAATGGTGCTGGAAAAACTGGACAGCTACATGTAAAGAATGAAATCAGAACACTTCCCAACACTATGTAAAAAGATAAATTCAAAACGGATTAAAGACCTAAATGTAAGACCAGAAACTATGAAACTCTTAGAGGAAAACATAGGCACAACACATTTTGACTTAAATCACAAGTAAGACTCTCTATGACTCATCTCCTAGAGTAATGGAAATAAAAACAAAAAAATTAAAAGTGGGATCTAATCAAACTCAAAAGATTTTGCACAGCAAAGGAAATCACAAACAAGATGAAAAGACAGCTCTCAGAATGGGAGAAAATAATTGCAAGTGAAGCAACTGACAAAGGATTAATCTCCAAAATATACAAGCAGCTCCATAACAGAAAAACAAACAACTCAAAAAAAAAAAATGGAGAGAAGATCTAAACAGACATTTCTCCAAAGAAGACACATAGATGGCTAATAAACACATGAAAACATGCTCAGCACTGCTATTATTAGAGAAACGCAAATCAAAACTACAATGAGGTATGACTTTTTGCACTGGCCGTCATCAAAAAATCTACAAAAAATAAATGCTGGAGAGGATGTGGAGAAAAGAGAACCCTCTTGCACTGTGGGTGGAAATGTAAATTGATATAGCCACTATGTAGAACAGTATGGAGATTTCTTTAAAAACATAGCAGTAAAGCTATCCAACGATCCTCAGACTGGGCATAACTCTGAGAAAATGACCATTCTAAAAGACACATGTACCCCAGTGTTCATTGCAGCACTGTTTACAATAGCCAGATCTTGCAAGCCACCTAGACATCCATTGACAGATGAATGGATAAAGATGTGCTACAGATATACAATTGACTATTACTCAGCCATTTAAAGGGATAAACTTGAGCCAGTTCTAGTAAAGTGGATGAACCTAGAGCCTGTTATACACAGTGATAGGTCAGAAAAAGAAAAAGAAATATCCTATATTAACACATATATATGGAGTCTAGAAAAATGGTACTGATGAACCTATTTGTAGGGCAGCGATAGAGAGGCAGATGTAGAGAACAGACTCGTAAACACAGCAGGGGAAGAAGAGGGTGGGATGAACTGAGATATATACATTAATGAAATATATACATATACTGAAATATATACATTACCATATGTAAAACAGATAGCCAGTGGGAATTTGCTGTATGATGCAGGGAACTCAGCCTGGTGCTCTGTGACGATCTAGAGGGTTGGGCTTGGGTGGGAGTTGGGAGGAAGGTTGAAGAGGGAAGGGACATTTGTATACCTATGGCTGATTCATGTTGATGTATGTATGGCAGAAACCAACATAACATTGTAAAGCAATTATCCTCCATTTAAAAATGAATTTAAAAAAATTTTTTAAAGGAATCTCATTTTTCCAGCAACATAAGGGTGTTATTTCCTGGGATGAGTCTAAGCAAAAAATTATAAAGCAGATGATGGCTCAATCCCATCTTCTGCATTCTTTCATGCTTATTTTATTGTCTCTCTTTTACGCTGTATGCTAAGTGACTTCAGTTGTGTCCAACTGTTTGTGACCTTATGGATCACAGTTCACCAGTCTCCTCTGTCCATAAGATTCTCCAGGCAATAATATTGGGGTGGGTGGCCATGCCCTCCTCCAGGCGATCTTTCCAACCCAGGAATCAAATCTGCATCTCTTAAGTCTCCTGCACTGACAGGTGGATTCTTTACCACTAGTGCCACCTGGGAAGCCCTTTATCCCATATTATATCCCTTATGACCCTATAGTCACACTTCATCGGTCTGAGTACTGTATCAATGCCATTCTTTTTTTCCAAAAAACTCTAAGCGATTATTTTATTTTATTTTGCAGAGAAGAAAGCATTTAAATGAGAAATTAATATCAAAGATACTTTAAAAACTACATACATTTGGAAATCAAATGTCCACTTTTGAATGATGGGTGTATCTAAGAAGCTATAACAAGGAAAATTAGAATATGTTTGTAGCTGGATAAAAATGAAAGAATTTACCAGAATTTGTTTCATGCAGCTGAAGCTGCTCAATGCAACTAAATACAATGTGGAATTTTGAGCTACAATTCCATTTTGAAATCAATGGTTTGATAAATTAGCAATCATCAGAATGTCTATAATATTTAGGACTTCTTTCATTTAGAAAAATAAGGAGAAACAAGAGTATTGCTTAGTGAAAGCATTGATTCAATAATATGAATGTTTTAGAAGTTGCAATAAGAAAGATAATTTTGGATGGCAGCATTTTAATCTTATTCTTCAGGGTAGATCTGGACTTAGTGGCTTGGACGATAAAGAATTTGCCTGCAAAGCAGGAGAGCCAGGTTTGATTCCTGGGTTGGGAAGATTCCCTGGAGAAGGGAATGGCTACTCACTCCAGTATTGCCTGAGAATCTCATGGAAAGAGGAGCCTGGCAGGCTACAGTCCACGGGGTCACAAAAAGTCAGACATGACTGAACAACTAACACTCACTCTTCACATCTTCTGGCTATTTATCAGAGATTAAGACTCTTGAGAGTCCCTTGGACTGCAAGGAGATCCAACCAGTCCATTCTGAAGGAGATCAGCCCTGGGATTTCTTTGGAAGGAATGATGCTAAAGCTGAAACTCCAGTATTTTGGCCACCTCATGCGAAGAGTTGACTCATTGGAGAAGACTCTGATGCTGGGAGGGGTTGGGGGCAGGAGAAGAAGGGGACGACAGAGGATGAGATGGTTGGATGGCATCACTGACTTGATGGATATGAGTCTGAGTCACCTCCGGGAGTTGGTGATGGACAGGGAGGCCTGGCGTGCTGCGATTCGTGGGGTTGCAAAGAGTCGGACACGACTGAGTGATTGATCTGATCTGATCTGATCTGATTCCTGCAGAATGTAAAAGTGAAAGTCTTTCATACCACATAAGTAAAATAATTTACTTTTTTAGCAAATGTGGGCCTACACGATGCTCCTTTTCCTTTATGTTCAGTGAGTACTTTACTTGAAACTGGAGAAATGTCAACTGATTAGTTATTAAGTACAAACCTTTGTAAGATAGGGACAAATGGCTATTATTTTATTTTTTATGTATGAGAGAAATCTTTAAAAATATCACTGTAGCTACATTAATTTGTTAAATATAGTTATTCCAAGCGTTTTTTCAGAGCTCTAATCTCTTGTTTCCAGTTGCAGTTTGCCTGTTCCTTATTGTAGTTCCGCTGAATGTTAGAATGGGCTTGCAGTCATTTCTCTTTGTGATAAAGGGAATATTTCAGGATTCAGAACACAATGAAATATGCAGAGCCAAATAACCAGAATATAGTTAGTATCTTTTGTGTTTTTATTCTAATAATTATTAAATGCCTACATGGTTACTTTAAAAAATAGCTCCATTCAGATTTGATATTTACTGAAACAACTTATTGGAAGCTGTGGGAAATTCAATTATTTTCTTTTTTAATTATTTTTTAATAGAAGGATAAATGCTTTACAGAATTGTGTTGGATTCAGGGAGGGGACACATGTATACCTATGGTTGATTCATGTTGATGTTTGGCTGAAATCAATTTTTCTGACTGAGAAAGAATACACAGAAAAGATTTTCTTGTTTCTTCTTGTTTGTTAGTTTTAAATATTTATATGCAAGGAAACAAACAAGTAGAGGAGAGTAGGTTATTGAAAAAAAATGAGTAGCTCTAGATGTGAGAGCTGGACTGTGAAGAAGGCTGAGCGCCGAAGAATTGATGCTTTTGAACTGTGGTGTTGGAGAAGACTCTTGAGAGTCCCTTGGACTGCTAGGAGATCCAACCGGTCCATTCTGAAGGAGATCAGCCCTGGGATTTCTTTGGAAGGAATGATGCTAAAGCTGAAACTCCAGTATTTTGGCCACCTCATGCGAAGGGTTGACTCATTGGAGAAGACTCTGATGCTGGGAGGGATTGAGGGCAGGAGGAGAAGGGGACGACAGAGGATGAGATGGCTGGATGGCATCACTGACTCGATGAATGTGAGTCTGAGTGATCTCCGAGAGCTGGTGATGGATAGGGAGGCCTGGCGTGCTGCAGTTCATGGGGTCGCAAGGAGTCGGACACAACTGAGCGACTGATCTGATCTGATCTGAATGACAAGTTATTTGTGGTTTTCCCTCTCTTATTCCATAAATTGTGAATTTGGCTAATGTGGAACAAAGTTAAAGGTTTCTCCTTTTCCTCAGTAAAAAATAGAGACCTTCATTCATCTACTGTGGGACTCTGCCCCAGCTGGTTCCCAACCCTAAATCTTAACTTGTTCTCAATCTGAATAAATAGTAAGATCTGAGTCTAATCCTGTCCTTATACGCAAGTAGTGAATTACATACAGATTTGAAAAGTGAAAGGCAATCCACTCCAGTATGCTTGTCTGGAGAATTCCATGGGCAGAGGAGACTTGTGGGTTATAGTCCGTGGGATTGAGCAACTAACAGTTGAGTAACAAGAAAAACAAATGATTGTAGCTTAGAAGCAGTTAACATCTTTTTGTATTTCGAAGTAGAAATCAAATTGTTAAAACTTCATAGTTAACTGGCACAAATTTGAGAGCATATCTATCACTTTCTTTTTACAGTTTTTAATAGGTGAAATTTATTACTAAACAATTTCAGGCAAAATACAAATTTAGTACTTTTCTCAATAAAACTCACAGTTTATATATTGATGAAAATCTTTAGAGTTCCATGAGCAGGCTTTGAATTAAATACTGAGTGGAAATTTAAGGTCTTATTCAAACACATGGTGATGTGTTGCTTGTACAAAAAAACAGGGAGGGTCCAGTGAGCATTTATTAACTACCTACCAGGTTCCAGGCACTATGCTAGATAATTTATGAATTCTATTTCATTATATTCAAATAATGTCTCATTTATTATTAACATCATTCTGTAGATGAGGAGATTAAGGCTTAGAGATAAGCAATATGCCCAAATTCATAATGTTAGCAATAGATAAATTTGAAGAAGTAGATAATGCGTATGGTTTGGTCTGATTCTGATGTTGTATATTCCAAAATTGCTCATTTATTCAGCAAGCATATAATGAGTGCTTACTATGAAATAGCTGCTGTTGCCGCTGCTGCTGCTAAATTGCTTCAGTCGTGTCCGACTCTGTGCGACCCCATAGACGGCAGCCCACCAGGCTCCCCAGTCCCTGGGATTCTCCAGGCAAGAGCACTGGAGTGGGTTGCCATTGCCTTCTTCAACGCATGAAAGTGAAAAATGAAAGTGAAAAGTGAAAGTGAAGTCGCTCAGTCCCGACTCCTAGTGACCCCATGGACTGCAGCCCACCAGGCCCCTCCGTCCATGGGATTTTCCAGGCAAGAGTACTGGAGTGGGTTGCCATTGCCTTCTCCATATGGATCAGCACTCTACTGTTAATATTAAGCCAGGAAGATTTTTTTTTTTTAATGGTAAGAGAATTCCAACTAAATAAAAAGGAAAAGAGGCAAACATTCACACCCATATGAAAGCCTACTACAACAAGAGCAGAAGACATGACAAAAGAAGTGATATTAACAACAGAATTTTATAAACTGGAAAACAGATTAGTAATCACTGACTTAGGCTTCGGCAATTTCCATTCAATTCAGTTTCTAATTGTTAGGGACGTTTGGAAACCCTGAAAGTTTTTCTCCTAGCATTTCTTTCACCCCATCTCTTTCATTTTCTCTGTTCTCTCTCTCTGGAACTGGAACAAATATATTCATTAGATGCTGGAACTCTTAAAATTATTCTATATCTGATCTTGTTTTTCTTATTTTCCTTTTACTTTCTAAGTCATCTCATCGACTTTAACTTCAGATGTTTTAATTGTGTTTTTGTTGTTGTTTTCATATGCTAACACTGCTTTATTGTCTCTAAAATTTCTTTTCTTCCAATAATTTCTGAACTTTTGTTGATTTTTTGAATATTATTTTTGTAAAAATAGCATTATGTTCTTTTATAATGAGTTCAATATTTTCTGTTATTTTTCTGAGGATATTACTATAGATTGCTATTTAATTGATTTATACAGTTGTTTAATGCATCTATTGATTAATTAATGAGGTTGCTTCTTTCCCCACAACCTAATTTCATAGTTGAAAAGAGCATATTACATCTGGCTATTTTGTTTTCTGTTACTACTTCCATGAAATATTATCATGTTACTCTTCCTTTAAATTACAAATGTATTGCTGAGCCTCACTACTTCTCCCCAGAACAAAGGTTGAGATAAGTCTTTACCTATTTGGGAGAAAATCTTATTTTTTCTTCTTTCATGGAGAAGACTCCTGCTTTAGATAGCCGGCAGGTGGGAAAGATAGCTACAAGAGGCGAGGGCACAGATTCCCTGAGGGAGCCAATTCATTCCTCCAGTCATAGCTACCCTGTACTCAACTATGTGCCAGGCAGTGTGCTGAGTGCTTTGCATTAATTATCTAGTCCTTTTTAAAAACATTTTATTTTATACTGGAGTACAAGCTGATTAACAATATTGTAATAGTTTCAGGCCCACTGCAGAGTGACTCAACCACATGTATGGGTGTATCCCTTCTCCCCCAGACTCCCGTCCCATTATCTAATCTAACCCTGATTATAAATAGAGATAAAGAAACTGAGTCATGGCTAGGCTTAATAAAATATGCAATATTACATGGGAGATAAATGGCAGAGCAAGGATTCAATGTTATTTCTAAATCAGTTAAGAGGCAACAGTCATTAACCTAAAATATAATACTACCTCTTTCTTTCACTAGTGAGTAAACGGAAGCAAGGCTGAAGACGTGTTAAGCTCATCTCACTGCTGTTCCTTAAAAACACTCATTCCCTGAAAGGTAGGATTGGAAAAGAGAATAAAAAAGATAAAATGTTTTCTTTTTCAAATGGAACAAGGGTAATAATCAGAGGGACAATATAAGAGCTCATTAGCTCTTAATGAGAAACTCTGATTTATTGGTAATGAAGGTTGGCCTCAGTATGTCCAATGTCTTCTAATGTGAAAATGATACTGAAATGGCAATGAAACCTAGTCAAAAATTAAGTTAAAACAGACACAAACAGAAGTCCACATACAAAAGAAAATTGAATAAGTGATGATTCACAACTAGTAAATAAGACAGTGTTAGAATGATTTAACACACTCTTTTTATGGAGGGTATCACCAAAATGAACCAGTACATAGAAATTAGCTTTATTAATTTTTATTTTTGCCTAGGTTAGAGTAATTAAGACTTTTTAAAATGATATTCTTATGGAATAGAAAATATAACAAAATGGAGGGTAAATATGCACTACAATCAGAAAAATAAGACAGTAAAGGAACAGAAAAACTGTTTTCCATTAAACATTCAGTTTATAGAAACAAGATTGTGCTAGTAAAAAATGTAAGTTAACAATTAATTATAGAACTTAATATTATCTTTAGCTCAACTGGAGAGGAGGAAAATGTTAACTCTGATAATTATAATTCTGAGACTAAGTTTATTATAATTCCAGGACTCTTTTTAATAGCTTCAGGCTTTTGTCCCTACCTACATTTCAGTAGCACAGAGTGAGTCATATTAATATTATTGATAAATCATGGTAATCATTTAAAAAAATAATAAAATACAATTAGAGAATTTTATAACTGGAAAAGATTCCCTTTTGTCCACATTGTTTGCAAAAGAATAACAGGGTTTTGCTCTCAAATTGACATTTCCTGATTCTGCTGCTACTTTCTAGCTACATGCTTTAGTACATGTCTTACCCTCTAATTTTTAACCTATAGAATAGGATGATAACACATTTTTCATAGAGTTATTGGAAGAATTAAAAATATAGGAAAAGTGTTTATATGTGGCACTTAACACTAAATAAATAGTATCTGTTACTAATATTATGGGAATTCACATTTCAGTATTCTCTGTTTTAATTATCTTTACAATCTATAAAAATTCTAATCCTAAATTTGCCAAAAATATATGCATCTTCTATGGTCCTTTTTACACAGCAGAATTAAGTAGATAGATAACTAGATAGATATAGACAGATCTCATTTTATTACACATGACCCATACATAACCATTTATATATAATAATCATGATTTCCCAGTAATTGAGGGATATTTAAAATACCAGTGTGTTTGAGATATGGTTTGCTCTTAAGCTATTTTCTTGTAGGGTCCTGGGAATAGCTATCTTTAGAGCTGTAAAGGGAAATGCTAGACAGATATGGTTTAGAAGTTAAACAGAGAGCTGAACCCTCATTGAGGTTGTCTTGTATTAAAATAGCTGTTTCTTCGAGCAAGCTACTGAATGTCTCTAAGTCTCAGTTTTCTTATTTGCAAAATGAAAAGTAGAATATAAGTTTTGCAAAGTATTTTGCTGATAAACAAGATAAAGTGTGACAGACACCTAGGATGGTTCTAGCTGCATACGAGGCCCATAGAAGACAATAGCTGTGTCCTATTTAGCACCTGACAGTAAGGTCATTGCTCTCAGAGACACATCTCGTCACAGCTAAGACAGCACAGATTCTGAAGTCAAACTGCTAAGGTTCATATATGCCTCTGATATTCACTAGCTATGTGACTTTGAGCCGCTTACTTAATATCATGTCTCAGCATCCCCATCCATTAAAAGAGAAGAAGAATAGTATTTACTTCATAAAATTATGCAGAGGATTCAATGAGTTGATATTAATAAAGATCTTAGAATAGTGCCTTATAAATGCTGAGAAATGCTTGTTAAATACAATTTCCTTTTACTCTAATCCATAAACCCTTATTAACTATAAAGTAAACAATTATATTTAACTGTTCTTCATTTTAAACACTAGATATCTCCTCTATATTATTTAAGAAGTGGTTCTCAAGATTTCTGTTATTAGGATCCTTTTAGACTCTAAAGACGTAGAAGGCAATGGCACCCCACTCCAGTACTCTTGCCTGGAAAATCCCATGGACAGAGGAGCCTGGTAGGCTGCAGTCCATGGGGTCGCTAAGAGTCGGACATGACTGAGTGACTTCACTTTCACTTTCATGCATTGGAGAAGGAAATGGCAACCCACTCCAGTGTTCTTGCCTGGAGAATCCCAGGGATGCGGGAGCCTGGTGGGCTGCCGTCTTTGGGGTTGCACAGAGTCGGACACGACTGAAGCGACTTAGCAGTAGCAGCAGACTCTAAAGAATTATCAAGGACCTCAGAAAGTTTTTAATACAGATAAAATTTTTGAGATTTACTATATTAGAAATTAAAGAGATAAAGCTCCATTGATTATTTATTAGAAAAAGACATCAGATCAAATCAGATCAGTCGCTCAGTCGTGTCCGACTCTTTGCGACCCCATGAACCGCAGCACGCCAGGCCTCCCTGTCCATCACCAGCTCCCGGAGGTCACTCAGACTCGCATCCATCGAGTCAGTGATGCCATCCAGCCATCTCATCCTCTGTCGTCCCCTTCTCCTCCTGCCCTCAATCCCTCCCAGCATCAGAGTCTTCTCCAATGAGTCAACTCTTCGCATGAGGTGGCCAAAATACTGGAGTTTCAGCTTTAGCATCATTCCTTCCAAAGAAATTCCAGGATTGATCTCCTTCAGAATGGACTGGTTGGATCAGACATAGCGAACCCAATACATGCTTGCATAAGCAACATATTTTTGTGAAAAACAAATATATTTTTAAAAAAAAACAGTGAGATAAGTGACAATATTTACATTTTTGCAAATCTCTCTAAAGTCTGGCATAATAGAAAACAGTTGGAATCTGAATCTGTATCTTAATCTAATCTACTGAAAATATGTCATTTTGGTTGAAGTAAATATGGCCACACATAAATACATCATTGGAAAATGGAGGAGCATTTTAATAGCCTTTCCAGATAATTCAGAATATTATTTTTTGATATCTCAACCAAACTGACAAAAGGTAGCTTCCTTAAGAAAACAAAAAATCTAGGAAAAGAAATACCATAAATATTTGAAAAAAGGGAATAGATTTGTTTATCAGTTACTGGAGTCTTATAGCCAGGACTTAGGTTTTATAACAGTAAATTCAGGACAAATAAAAGTCGGCTTCCCAGGTGGTGCAGTGGTAAAGAATCTGCCTGCCAATTAAAAAGTTCCAGGAGACCCAGGTGTGATCCCTGGGTCGGGAAGATCTTCTGGAGGAGGAAATGTCAGCCCGCTCCAGTATTCTTGCCTGGGACATTCCATGGAAAGAGGAGCCTGGTGGCTACAGCCCATGGGGTCACAGAGAATTGGACGCGACTTAGAGACTAAACAACACTGACAAAAGCGAAAGTAATACCTTGGCACATTAAGTGCTAAGTAAATGGACCCTATCATGGCAAACAGTAGTATGCACTAAAAATACAGAGAATCTGCAAGTAGTTTTAGTTAAATTCATAGCTAGTAAGTTAAGAATGGGTTGTGACAGATATTTGGGATTTGTCAAAAAGTGTATTTAGTGTCAAGAGTATATCAAAGATGGCAGTTTTCAGTAGGATATTCTTCGGGGCATGTTTAGAGTCTGGATATTGAATTGGACTCAAGATTTGACAAAAATGGCAATTTGTTTGTATTCAGTCAGAAAGAGGACCACAGCCATGGGTCCTCTTCAGTTGAAAGGCCACCCAATTTGAAAACTGGCTAATAACCATGTATAGTGATGGTGCTATCAGGGGATACTACCATTTGTTTCCAGATCAGTTCTACCTGTGAATAAGTATGTATAGGAAGTCTTTGGTATTTGTTGATTTCTTTGGTATAACTTCAGAGAAGGCAATGGCACCCCACTCCAGTACTCTTGCCTGGAAAATCCCATGAACGGAGGAGCCTGGAATGCTGCAGTCCATGGGGTCGCTGAGGGTCGGACACAACTGAGCGACTTCATTTTCACTTTTCACTTTCATGCATTGGAGCAGGAAATGGCAACCCACTCCAGTGTTCTTGCCTGGAGAATCCCAGGGACAGGGGAGCCTGGTGGGCTGCCGTCTATGGGGTCGCACAGAGTCGGACACGACTGAAGCGACTTAGCAGCAGCAGCAGCAGCACAGTATAACTTATGCAAAAATGGAATGACCTAATAGTGTACAGATAATCGATGGCAAAACCTCTCTTTGGGTTATTTTACCTTCTTTAATCTTTCCTGAGTGGGTCTATTTTTCCTCCATTATATAATCTTTGTCATTACTATTGCATATGCCCCTAATATTCAATCAGTACATATTTCACGGTGGTGGTACTACATTACTGACTCTTATTCACCTTCCTAAGAGCCCCAGGTCTACTTTTGGCCACTCATTCTGGCCTTTCCCATCTTTTATCAGATTAATGATAGTCTAAGCCTAATACTTGTTTTGTACTTGCCCTTTTCTGAACTTGTGTTGACAGGCCATTTCTTATTTGTCAAAGTCCACTTGAATTAATTTCCTCTTTTTTCCTCTCTAACTGGGTTATTGGAAAATTTAATAAGGATGCTTTCTCTTCCATCATTCAGAGCATTGATAAACATTACTGGAATCAACCTGATCCCAAAGGAACATCCTGCTATATGCCTTATCTTCCTTTCTGTTGCTTCTCCTGTGATTGCAACATTTTTCCCTTTGAGGAATTATTAATGGGCAGTTCAGTCTGACAATGGTTTATTAGATGGTTTATAGTATGAATTCAACTCTTTTAATTACCCTTCCCTATCCACTGGTGTTCCTCAGTTTTTGACTTATATAGAAGCCAGTACGTTTATGAATTCTGTCCAAATAATTTTGCCCATTCCCAAGTAAACATAGAGATCTAGAACTTCTTAAAAAACTAAGGTCATCCTTAAGATATTTAATGTGGTATAGGATTGATCAAATAATTGTTTCTATTTAACCACTATGCAACCTGAAGATTCTAATTGTGCAGGGAGATCAAATCTGTCAGTCCTAAAGGAAATCAACCCTGAATATTCATTGGAAGGACTGATGCTGAAGCTGAATCTCCAATACTTTGGCCACCTGATGCCAAGAGCCAACTCATTAGAAAAGACTCTAATGCTGGGAAAGATTGAGGGCAGGAGGAGAAGGGGACAACCGAGGACAAGTAATGTTTGGATGTTATCACCGACTCGATGGACATGAGTTTGAGCAAGCTCTGGGAGATGGTGAAGGACAGAAAGGCCTGGCATGCTGCAGTCCATGGGACAGTCCATTGCTGTCGTGTCAGTGGTCAGACATGAGAGTGACTGAACAACAACAAATGTTTAATTTATAGATGGAAGCTCAGCAGTGAATCAAGTCATTCTTCATTGGATATGTAACCAATTACGGTAAAACTGGGAACTTAAAGAAACATCCCATCAGAAGTCTGTGGTTTTGCCTTTGGATTACACAAATTATTCTAATAAATTAATAGGGCACTTGCTTTAGCTATTGTTTTGAAATTCCCCATGGTCATATGAAACAATTTGAAGAAAGTATTATGTGAGAGATATCTTTAATGTTGGGTGTGATGTGATAAGGCAGAAATTTAAATGTTAGTAAATATAATAAAATTAATGTGTATCCACAATGCCTGTTTCATTCAGAAAGCACTGAATGTATGCCTCTGTTTGCCCTGTAGTTGACATTCAGACTGGAGCAGTACTGAATAATTCTGCTGAGTAAGAAAATTTCTTGACACAGCTAAAAAGCTGGTATTTAAACAAGAACCTATGAACATTCTTGAGTTACCAAGGAAGGAGAACGTCTTCAGAGTTTATTCTTTTATGATAGTACTGCATTAGATACGTTGAAAAGCTATACCACACTAATTTTAATAGCAGCAACATCAACTCAACCACCATATATTCCATATATCATTTTTTTTAAGAATTACCAAACCTCCAGACAAGCAGGTGAACTGATCAGTATCTCATACAAATTCGGCCTGGTGCCAGTTGTGCTGTGTGCCCTGCTTGGTTTCTCAGTCGTGTCCAACTCTTTGTGACCCCGTGGACTGCAGCCAGCCAGGCTCCTCTGTCCATGGGGATTTTCCAGGCAAGAATACTGGAGTGGGTTGCCATGCCCTCCTCCAGGGGATCTTCCCAACCCAGGGATCGAACCTAGTTCTCCCACATTGCAGATGGATTCTTTACTGACTGAGCCATCTGGGAAGCCCAAGACTACTGGAGTAGGTAGCCTAACCCTTCTCCAGAGGATCTTGCCCACCCAGAATCAAATCGGGGTCTCGTGCATTGCAGGCAGTCTCTTTACCAGCTGAGCTACCAGGGGTGCCAGCTGGGTATCATATTAAAAATGACAGTGGAATATATCCTCCAAAGAAATCACAGTCATCCACTTCTAAGCATGGTGGTATAGGAGCTTCTAAATGGCAACACTCAAATTGGGATTCTAATTTTTTAGTGGCAGTACTATGGCCGAATGCTTTTATTTTTTAATTCTCAAATTACTTAAACACTAGTTCCCAAGCATTTGTTACATTCAGTACTATTTTAAAGGCTAAGTATTACAGAGTTGTCATGCTATGAATTAATACAAAATAATATGAAGAGATAATGAATATAATTTTGACTATTAAATATCTTCAGGTTTATTTATTTAATGAACACATGTGTAAGTACTTTCAAGGTGCCAGGCACTGTTCTAAGTGTCTTACAAAGGTTAACTTATTTAATCCTCAGAGCAGCCCTATGATTGATGTATTGTTATTATCACTCTCATTTTACAGATGAAAAAATTGAGGGACTAAAAGATTAAATAACTTCTCCAAAGTCACATCACTAATAAATGACAGAACTGGGAGAACTCGTATAGTCTAGCTCCCAATTCTGTCCTTTTAAGCACCATTCAAGTCTATCAAATAAAAATGGAAGGTTTATAGCAGTTTCTAAATCTCTTATTTATGACATTATAATTGCTAAAAGTTTATACTATGCAAAACATGATTCTAACACCATGTACAGTATACCCACAACTTTGTTTTCATACTTTATTGTATAAAAGATAATATTTTCATAAATTTTATAACGATGGAGAGCTTTAAATTTAGAAGAAAAAAATCCAAATTAGAATAGTAGGATTTTTTCTCATCAAGGAAATCATTTAGACTGTCAAAGGCCAAAATGTAAAACAAATATGATCACCTTTCAAAAGGCTGTGTTATCACAACAGACACATAATTTTACAAAGAGTAACAAATCTTAAATCTCTTCAGCTCTGGAATACCAAACACTGGTTGTGTGCACAGGCCCAGGGTCAGTAAATATTTGTGATAAATGGTGCTTATTGCCATCAGATCATCCTTCCTTAGTACCTGTTTATATTTTTATCCCTAGAGGTAAGTGCTCAACTAAATAGTTTTCCTTCTGGTATGTCCAGTCAGAAAAGTACACATATTTTGGTAAACAGAGCCCATCACAGAATTTTTCTTGAAAAAAAAAAAAAATGACTATAATTTGAGCTGGCTAAAGGCAAAATCATCTCATTCAGGGCCTCCCCTTCCTAGCTATTTTCCAAATCCTCTATTAAAACTCATCTCAGGAAATAGAAGGATAAGCCCATTCATACTGATATATATATATATATATATAAACAACCCAGACAAGTCTGCCATCACTCTATACCAGGTGTATTTAGATCATAACAGCAAATATAGGCAATAGCCAGTTGGGCTAGGGAGGTATCTGAGAGTAAACATTTCCAGCTCCTCCAAAATCATTTCATCTACGGACTCTTATAACAAGACAAACTTTTTTCCTCTGCGTTTTACCTGTGACTATTGTAAAAACGGAGTACAATGGAGATCCCAGCTGGTTTAGAATCAGTAAACCAACTCCAAACACGAGGTGGGCAAAAAGGCCACATCATTCTCAGCACTCCATTTCTTATGAAACTAAATGATGGTTGACAATGAAATTCAAGCTACTGATTCTTATTAAGGCTGACTATTGAAACTTGATTAGGCCTATAATTACACACTGCTTGAATCAAGAATGTCAAATAAAGGGGCAGGACCTCTATAGCTAAGGAATCAACTTACAACCTAGGTTGTAGGCAGCACTCAGTCATAATCTGTCCTGAGTTTAACCTGGTAAGAATTATTGGGAAGATATTTTCTGTCAAGTACCCAAAACTGGATTCTTTATTTCTGAAACTCGAGCTAATCCTGGGCACCTAAGAAAGAGAGAAAGAGAGAGAAACAGACAGATGGTGGCTACATACAGCCAGAATGGCCTGTAATTCTGCGACTAACACGTAAGACTAAAATTATTAGATTTTATCAAAATTTAGATTTATTCAAAATTTGTTATGTGTAAGTATACAAATCTAACCCATTTAAATTGCTAAAATTTAATTTTTTGTTGCTGATTGTTATATGGAAACTCAGCAAGATAGGCTTTTTATCCTTTGTTTTGGTAGGCATCAAAATTGTAATGTTCTATTAATTCATGTGTGGGAGTTATCTAAATGTATAGGTTTTTTAAAATAAATTATTCTCTATTTCATGGAGCTTTTGTAGAACCTAATTTAGGAAAATATGAACAAGCATATGCTCACAGTACGATATGCAGTGTGTGTTAAAAAAAAGTCTGTACTTGTACTGTGAGAAGTTTCCCTAATTCTTATTTTAAGGAATTTCACAGTGGTTATCCGTTACATACATCCTGTTTAGCTACAGCAGTATAGATACTACTATAAAATAGTAGCAGATCTGGTTGAAGAGATCACAGTGTATGTCAATGACAGCTTGAACCTGGCACACATTCAAGAGATGTAAAGCATTCACATTAAAAGGCAGCAGCATCATAATCTTGATTTTTTTTTTTTCAGTCTGCTCTATAAATTCTATGACCCATGCTTACCTCATTCTTTGGTTCCATCTCAGCCCAGCTGACTTTGACTTAACTCCTTCCTGGCTGCATTAATTTGGGGTTTCTAGTAGTAGAAATTAGTTCTGACATAGAGGTTAAATATTTTGTTCTTAGTTTTGCCAAAACCTAGTGGCGTAGGTAAACTGAGTTTTTCTATTTCTTGGATTATTTGCTTTGAAGTGTTATGGGTAAGATTATATAACTGTTAAGATCTCTTATAGAAATTAATGATTTCATTTTTATATTACTTGGGTTAATTACATTATTTTATCAATCTGAAGGTAACAAACTAAAAGTATACAAAGACTAAGTATATTAGAAGATGTAGTACCAATGACAATATTTTAAGAAAATTTAGGAACTTGATGGTTCAGGCATTAACTAAAACCCAACTAATACTTACATGCACATGTATATACATATAAAGCATAAACTTTTCTGTATTTCCCTAGAGTATACTTTTATTATATAATTTTCAATCCTTCCATTTTCCAGGTTCTGCTAGATCAGCTTGATTCAGTGAGATGTTAATATCATGCTATCTGCATTTTTTCAACTTTTAATCCTCAAAATGTCTACAAGTAAAATGTTTTTGACATTATTTGACTTTCTTGATTCAAGTGGGGTGTAATTATATCCCTGATCAAGTTACTGTAGACAGCTTGAATCCAAAGAGAGATGCCACATATGGAAGCATTATGGTTAATCACAAACAGATACAACTGGATTTTTCTTACCACACTTCGTGTGCTTAAGGTGATATTTATATCTACTTTTTACGTTAAGTACAATAAAAAGACTGCACATAAGCATATGCTCATATATGGTTTTTTGATTAAGCTTGAAGTAGAGTCCCTGGAGAAGGCAATGGCTACCCACTATAGTACTCTTGCATGGAGAATCCCATGGAGAGAGGAGCCTGGTGGGTTACAGTCCATGGGATTGCAAAGAGTCAGACACAACTGAGCAACTAACACACACAATATCTGTGTAGATATAAATAGATATAGATAAAAGGTACTGTAATTACTTCTAAAACATATTTATTGAGGCTCCATATATAAATACTTTAAATTATATAATATTTTATCAGATTATATAGAAAAATGAATATGTTGTACAGAAGAGCCCTATTAAAGGGATGGTTCAAAAGCAAATGGCCTTCAAAGGAGGAAGATTGGAGCCTCAAAATCTATTTTTCAAAGAATTAGTCTAATAAATGATCAACAAAATATTATAAACATAGGAAGTTTGCAATACAAGTAGAAAAGCCCCCTACATTTCTAGCTAAAATTACATTGTTGCTGAGGAATAGAATTTTATTTTTACTTAAAGACACTTTTAAAATTACAAATTTTGTATACTTGGTTCTTAGGATTCAATCCTTTATCACCTCCATCCCTGTTATAGGTTGAATTGGATCCCCTAAACAGCCTGGAATATCCCATAGATGGAGGATCCTGGTAGGCTCCAGTCCATGGGGTCGCTAAGAGTCGGACACGACTGAGCGACTTCACTTTCACTTTTCGCTTTCATGCATTGGGGAAGGAAATGGCAACCCACTCCAGTGTTCTTGCCTGGAGAATCCCAGAGACGGGGGAGCCTGGTGGGCTTCCATCTATGGGGTCGCACAGAGTCGGACACGACTGAAGCGACTTAGCAGCAGCAGCAGCAAACAGTTCTAACCCCAGATGCCTGTGAATGTGACCCTATTTGGAAACAGGGTCTTTGCAGATATAATCAATATAAAGTATGGTCATTAGGGTAGGTCCTAATATAATATACTAGGTATCTTTATAAGAAGTGGTAAATGCCAGATGAAGATAGAGACCAATATGGAGAGGCAGAAATTGGAGTGATTTAGCTGTAAGACAAGGAATTCTAGGGATCGGTCGCCACTACCAGAACCTAAGCAGAGATAAAGAAGGACTCTATCCAGAGCCTCAGAGGAAGTGTAGCCCTGCTGGCATCTTGTTTTTAGACTTCTAGGCTCCAGACTACAAGAGAATAAATTTTTGTTGTTTTAAGCCACCCAGTTTGTGGTACTTTGTTACAGCTAGAGACAAACATAGTCCCTAACCAACATTCTTCATATTACTTTGGTTGTAAAGGAAAATGTGAACAGCATTAAATATAGTGTGATATGACAGTATCTTATCAGCCTCTCTGCACTCATGGGCGACAGCTTTCAATTCCAGTGTTTGACTGAAGACAGCCTGAGGTTTAGATGTTATAAGGCATGGTATTTTAAAGATATAAAACCAGCACCAGCTTGGAGTATGACATCCTATTTTTAATTTGTAGAAATAAATTTTCTTCCTAAAAGGCTCATGAAGAATTTACACACCAAAAATAAATAAAAATTTAAAGCAAAATTAAAAGTAATACAAATATCTAAAAAGATAATTTACACAAAGAAGTTTCATTTTGCAAATTTAGAAACAATTCATCTTTGATGGAAGAAAGCACTTGTTAGTAGTTGGTTAGGGCATCTTTTTTCTCTTTTCTGATTCTTGACCAGTTCTCATTTAAAATGAAAAAGAGAAAAACAACCCCACTGATCTTGCAAGCATATTTTTATTTTAATGAAGCTTTGAAAGGAATTGTTTTTCAGCTTGAGTTCAAAGCTCTCTTTATTGCATGCTTATTTATCTTAAGAAGTGAAAGAGGCATAATTTATAGTAAAAGTGAATTTCTGTGAATTTTAGCTGTGATTTTTAGCTGATTTGATTCAGTTAAGAGGTGATCAAAGTCAATTAGGCAAAATGCAGATGCATTCTAGGGGCCTGGGCACTTCCTTACATGGACACCAAAACTACCAGCTATTAACTAATTTTTAGAAAAAAGCTTTAGTCTTGGTTTTTCATCTACATGATGAAAAAGCTATATCAACAAGTGCTTACAAGTATCATTACTGTCTCCATCCCTGTTTGGAGTTCTACAGATAAAATTAAAAATGAACAATTTATTTCCTGTCTCTAAGAAGTTTAAACTCTATTTGAGAAGAGAGGATATACAGTAGCTTTATTAAACAATAGAAAATGATACAGTAAAACTCAGGTTGAGCCTCAGACTGTGTGTGAATGACAGCTTTCCATAATCACCATTTAAGTGACAAATAATGAAGTTAGCCCAGCATTCCATGACCCCATGGACTGTAGCCCACCAGGCTCCTCCATCCATGGAATTTTCCAGGCAAGAGTACTGGAGTGGGTTGCCACTTCCTTCTCCAAGGGATCTTTCTGACCCAGGGATTGAACCCAGGTCTCCTTCACTGTAGACAGCCGCTTTTACCATCTGAGCCACCAGGGAAGCCCAAATAATGAAGTTAGCCCAGCATTTCCACAGAGGAGCTTGGTAGGCTGCTGTCCATGGGGTCGCTAGGAGTTGGACACAACTGGGCAATTTCACTTTCACTTTTCACTTTCATGCATTGGAGAAGGAAATGGCAGTCCACTCCAGTGTTCTTGCCTGGAGAATCCCAGGGACGGGGGAGCCTGGTGGGCTGCCGTCTCTGGGGTTGCACAGAGTTGGACACGACTGAAGCAACTTAGCAGCAGCAGCAGCAATAAAGCCTGGAACTTGATAAAGAATACCTGCAATGCAGGAGGCCTGGTTCAATCCCTGGGTCAGGAAGATCTGCTGGAGAAGGGATAGGCTACCCACTCCAGTGTTCTGGGGTTTCCCTCGTGGCTCAGCTGGTAAAGAATCCACCTGCAACATGGGAGACCTGCGTTCAATCCTTGGATTGGGAAGATTCCCTAGAGAAGGGAAAAGCTTCCCTTTTTAATTTTTTAAGATGAGGTCTTCATAGTATACTTTCACGTGGAAGTCTGAGTTGTTGAGTCCAGGCAGGCAGGATGTGTGAATAAGCCTCCTTAGCACTAAACAAAGTGATGGGTGTAGACATCGGATAGAAGAGAGAGACAAAGAGGCAGCACTAGAGGGTGGTGACAGGAGTTGGGTCTAAAAGATTATGAAATATTACAAAAATAGAGTTGTATGATAAAAGGGCTAATATTATAAAGACATCAATATTATCTGAAGCCAGATGAAGTTGAAAATAGTAAAGACATTTAGACTCAGAGAAGAGTGAAACAAAAGAAAAGAAGATTAGGTCTCCAACCAAACAGGCTCCCTGAAGAAGGGAAATTTTATTTTCCCAGAATGATCAGTCATCACTCTATCAGATGTCTGCCCCAGCTACTCTCCAAAAATAAAGGAAAACTCTATTAGCACATTTTTTGTTTGCTATTCTTGTAAACAGTTTTTCCTTAACTCCAATTTTTAGATGTAGCAGACATCACAGTGGGTGTTATGAAATATACAGACGGATGCTGGGAATTAAGACTACCAAATCTGTGAACTGAACAGAGATTAAACATATATCATTTCAAATAGTTTCAATTACCTTATCTTCAATAGAGAAAAACAATATTTCATATCTGTATTTTTATCCTAGAAATATGCTTTTCTGTTTTCTTTGTAGATATACGGTGCATTCCCCCATGTGTTACTTTATATATTAATCTAATTGCAACCCTCTCAAAGGTAATTGTATGATTGGAAAGCAGAGTGGACACAAGAATGTTTAAGAGCTAGATCTGCTCAAATTTATTGTATATTTGATTGACTGGGGAAATGACTTTCAGTTGACATCTGAGCCAACAAGTTAGCTGAAATAAAATTTTGCTTAATACCTTTGCATCAATAATCTAGGCACAGCCTCATTGATTGAGAAAGTCTGATCAATAGAGTATTACTGGCTGCCTAACTGTAACTTTGCCAGACTTTTTTGCTAATTCTGCTGATGACCTTCTTACCACTGCTTCTCAGGTTCACCTTTTTTCCACTTTGAAATTCAATTTGCTCCATTTGCTGTTATTTAAAGAATTTACACATCCAATTGATTTTATCCACCTGCTATAGTTAGCATATAGGATGCAAAAGCTTGCACTTGATTGTGGTGAAACTTTGGAACTGCCAAAGTACTCAAATATTTAGCAAGCATTTTCACATCAAATATAGCTGAGAAAAGCAACCTAGATCAATCAATCATGGGGCTGAAATAATGAACAATGGAATATTCCATTTTTAATGATAATTCACCAAGCAAAGGATCTAAAAGTATTAAAAGAGGATATTGTCAAAGTGAGGGGGCCAACAGGAACTAGAAATAAGATAACGTGGCTCTGGTTTTCAGGAGAGCAGAATAAAAAAAGAAGAAGAAGGCAATAAAGTACCCTAACAGAGAAAGAAGGCTCATAGAATATATTACAGCCCAGTGAAATTTAGAAACAATTGATAGGAATCATGAGAGTCTGAGATTTTAATCTTACATACAAGCTAAGAAATTCACCTGCCACCATTTTATGAACACTAACCAAAGACACAAAAACCCTGGGTCAGAGACAAAGAACTTTATAGCTCAAAGCAATAACACTGGCCAAATTATTAGCATTTGTGCTGTTCCCCAAGCCCTAATTTCCAAGGTCAGTGTGAAGATGACCAAGTAATACCTTTATATGGGGTGTTGTGTAACAGAAGAGAAATGCTGAACTTGGGTACCCTAACCTTTTATAGTGAACAGTAAGCATTCCTACTGTTTACTCAAGAGGGAGACACTATCTGTATCATATAAGACTTTGCTCTAAAAGCATCCTTGAAATGATAATCCAAAGTGAAAATCATTAAGTGTCTCGGTTTGCAAAATCTGCAGAAATAAGACAGACTCGTGGAGAACTGTCTCCCACCAATGATCGGATAGATCTGATATGAATCTCTCATTTTACAGTGATTGAAATTAAAACAGACTGACAGCTAAAGAACCACATTCCTCCACTAAACCCCATACCCCTCAGTTTCTTGACCTCTTCACTTCAAATGACCTTCTCTTCCACTCTAATTCACCCACTCACTCTCATAGCCCACTGCAGATTTGTCATGACCAAGACCTATCCTATCTCTGGAAAACTGAAATTAAATGCAATCCAATTACTGACCATAATGCCCTCCACTTTTGGCCCTCTCACTTGATGACTGCACCTATTCTGTAGGATCTTCATTCTCTGACTGGTGTACTTCATCCTGGGCTATCAGCAGCTGTTAACTAGTCTTCACATACTCCCCTCTCCATCTTAGATTCCACTGTCCATCCCTTCAACTGCTCTCATGTTAACATCTTCAGCTTCCTCATCCCATTTGTCTTCATTGGCATTTCCCCAATAAAGCCTCAATTTTGAATAATATTAACTTCCACCTTTTCTCTTACATACACCTAGGCTGCTGGGCACTGCTAGCAAAAATTTCCCAACCATGCAGGTTGGTTGCAATATAAATTCATGGTCTCCAATTCCAACCTGACTCTCAAAACAGCTCCATCACTCTAACTCAATCTGAACCACATTTACAACAAATGGCATCATTTCCTCAGCACAGGAAAAAAACAAATGTAGAAACCATAAGATAAAAATTCTCTCAACTTCTTAACACCAAATTTGCAAAAATAGCTATAATCCCATCCATCTTGTACTTATGCTCAGCTGGAGGCAATGTGCCTCCTGTCACCTGAGACTAAAGTTAATTTTGCAATCTGTGCTTTGGAGTTGTGTCAGAGTCTGCTAATTATGCCCCAATATGTATTTCACCCTTCTTGTAAACCAATATAATTGAAAAATTGTAGCTGCACTTGTGGCTATTCAGAATCAATATTATAATTGTCATCTATAACTTCAGTTATATGTGGCCATGGGATGAAAGCAAAGAATGTATATGACTTCTGAGAAGTATACTTAAAAGAAGTGGGTATAACCTCTTCCCTCGTTCATACTGATGTATGCAATGTACATGTAAAGTCCAGAGAAGCAATGTCCAATAGAAGTATAATGCAAGCCATGAATGCAAGCTATAAAAGTAACTTTAAATCTCCTACTAGCCATATTTAAAAATAAACAGAAATAAATGAAATGGCTCAATAATACATCTCAGTTAATCCAATGTCCAAATTCTAGCTTCAATATATAATTTATTTAAAAGTTATTAATGAGATATTTTGCATTTTTTCTGGTGTGTATTTTAACAGCTGCTGCACCCTCAGTTTGGACTAGTCATATTTCAGGTGCTCAAAAACCACACGTGGCTAGCATAGGCATAGAGGTCCACTTTGAGGATTTCAGCCATGCAAAATGAAGCAACAATATGGAAAGATAGTCAATTCCTCACAAAACAGTATCACATCAGTGCCATACTGCTTCCCTAGCTCTCTGGATGATAAAAAAATAAACTTTCATCCTAAGCCAAAATTACCCCTTTTCTGTCACTTGGAGCTGAACCACATCCCCTTCTGTTTCATCAAGAATGCCGTCCTTGCACTGCTACACGTTCTACTGCTACAGTTTGTTTGATCCAGCAGAGTGAAGTAAAGGCAACCGAGCCAAGGGATGGCGAGAGCACAGACTCCAGCGCCAGGCCGCTGTCAGTTTCGTTCCAGCTCCACAACTTACTAGCTTATAGCCTTAGACAAGATACTTAACCTCTGTGCCTCAGTTTCCCCATCTTTAAAATGTGACTAGTGATAGCAATAGGCTCACTGGGTTGTTATGAGGATGAGAAAAGGTTAATACATATAAGCTACTGAGAATTGTGCCTGGTACCATAAGTGCTAAAATGTTAGTTATATAAATGTTAGTTATATATGTAAGTTATATAAATGTTAGTTATATAAATTGTTAGATATATACTAGTTATATAACTCCTCATACACAAATCCTCCTAATGGCACTTAAATATTCAAGATCCTTTTATCTTAAAGAAAATTAACAGTAACAAATCCCTCAACTGCTTGTCAGTTACTCTTTCATGGCTAAATTAAAAGCTGTCTGTAGCCACATCTCCACTTACTTCAGTGTTTCAATCCACTGCAATCTGGCTCGCATTTCCACTTCTCTGGAGCTGCTCTCATCTCTCTGGCATTAGACAGCTATTCCCCATTCTGAAATACTCTCTTCTCTTGGTTCACTGGGGTTTTTCTGTTCCGTCTTTGGCCATCTTTTCCCGTCACCTTTGTGAGCTCTCATTCTTAACCTCCTAACACCTCAATTTCCATCTTGGGCTTTTTGTTCTCATTCTCTACATGCTCCTTGGATTAGCTCACCATCCCCACGGTGCTCACAGTATCTCAAAACCTTTTAGCTTTCCTGTGCTCCACACTTGTATTAACATTTCTATTTGGACTGCATCATCTTAACCTCCAAATCTTTTCTCCCTTCTGATACTCTAATCTCAGCAAATGGCATGGACATCTATCCAACTGCCTGAGCCTAGAATATGGGCATTATTTTAAATTCCTCTCTCTCCCTCAATCCCACCAAACCGATTATCAATATATTCCCATCACTTATTCAAGTCCTCGTAATTTTATACTTGAATTAAGAGTCTCCTATATTTATTGTCCCTCAACCCACAGTCCAAATTTTCTTTGATTCATTTTCCATACTAGATTTCACATGTATGATTGTTGACTTCCTTGCTAAACCCCCGCCCCCCAAAAAAACTTCTTTCCTCACATCTCGTGAAGAAATCTAAGCTCTCTAAGACATTTTTCAAAACTCTGTGTCATCTGGTTTTGTCTTACTTCTCTAATTGCATACTTGCCATTCCCCATCTCCAGCCTGCTCAGATTGCTGTGTTTTAGACTCACTGAATTTATTTCAGTTCCTTGGCATCACCGACTCAATGGACACGGGTTTGGATAGACTCTGGCAGTTGGTGATGGATAAGGAGGCCTGGCATGCTGTGGTTCATGGGATCGCAAAGAGCCGAACATGACTTTGCAACTGAACAGAACTGAACATGCTGTCTCGCATCTTTTGGCCTCTAGTGGGCATTACTGGTTTCCTACCCAGTATCCCTTTGTCCTTTCCTCTACTGAGTAGCAGCTTGATTTCTGGGTGCTACTGACCTTACTTAGATCCTGAAGAACATTTTGAATGGCCAAACCATGCAATGTGACCCCATCTCCCATGTCTCAGTCACTGGTTCAGATATAAACACATGACCAAGTTGATCAATCATAATGAATTCTCAGATTTTTTGTTCAATAATTAGACATAGGGAAAGCTTTCTTTTCCAATTTGGTGTGAGGCCTACACTGATATAGTAGTCATTTTAATATCATGAGGAAATCCATAATCAGCACAAAAATCAAAACAGAGCTAATAAATGAGAAGGAAATCAAATTAGAGTCCTGATAAAGTTCATCTGAAACCTTCCCTAAATCTGAAATTTAACTTACATGTGCTAATAAACTGCCACTTTTGTTAGCCTATCTGAGTTGCTGCTGCTGCTAAATCACTTCAGTCATGTCCGACTCTGTGTGACCCCATAGACGGAAGCCTACCAGGCTCCCCCGTCCCTGGGATTCTCCAGACAAGAACACTGGAGTGGGTTGCCATTTCCTTCTCCAGTGCATGAAAGTGAAAACTGAAAGTGAAGCCGCTCAGTCGTGTCTGACTCCTAGCGACCCCATGGACTGCAGCCCACCAGGCTCCTCTGTCCATGGGATTCTCCAGGCAAGAGTACTGGAGTGGCGTGCCATCACCTTCTCTGTATCTGAGTTGGGTTATCTGCAAAAATTGTCCTGACTGAAAAGGGAAGTTTTGCTTGTTGGTTACTCTACCTAGAATATGTTTCTCTCATTTCTTCACCTAGTTAACTCCTATTCATTCCAATCTGGTCTCAATGTAGACAGTACCATCTTCATAAAGTTTTCCCAGACTGGTATAGGTGCCCCTTCTATGTACCTTCACAGCACCTTGAATTATCCTGATCTCAACAATTCAAAATTGCTTGTTTCTTCCTGTCCTTTATAAGATTAAAAGCTCTGTGAGTCTAGATACCACCCTTTAATGTTCATAATTATTTTCCTGGATTTTAATATACATCCAGCACATAGTAGATGCTTCATAAATATCTGTTGAATTAATTATAACTAACATTTAAGCCTGGCGTGCTATAGTCCGTGGGATCGGAAAGTGTTGGACACAACTGAGTGATTGAACAACAGCAACAATATATAGAGTAGTTTTCCATGTTAGTCATTATGTTAAGATCTTCACATAGTTTATATTATTTAGTGACTACATGAGCATGTACAGTTATATTAACTCTTATTATTCATTATTTTGTAGGTGAAGAAATTGAGGATTAAAGTAGTGAAACAGCTTGGCATTCACATACTTAGCCAATGTTATAGCCAAGTGGTTTGTCTCTGTGGTGTATGCTCTTGGTCAGTATATTATACTGTCCCCATAGGAATGAAAATATGTAAGACTCATATTTAGAACTCTGATCATCTTACTGTCCTCATTGTTTTTCCAGCATGCCACTGCTTAAAAACTAAAACTTTCCCCAAAGTTCCCTATGCCAGATAAAAACCAAGAAGCAAAGTGATCAAAATTTCAGCTTAATGAGGAATGAAGGAAAAAACAAAATTGTGGTTTGATGCTTTACTTTCAGTGAAATATCCCAGCTTATGTGTAATCTCAGTGTTTGCAACACTCTGTATTAACATACTTCCTTCATATTTCTCTACCCAAAGAAAATTTAGAACTCCAAATAAGTTGTTTTGAGAAGGAAATTTTTCACAACTGTGAAATTTCAGAGCACTGAACTGGTGCTTCCAGCTACAAAGCTGAGAATGCAAGATGGACAGCATTATGGCTGCATAACATTCCTGACATAACTCAATGTTTATTTGTATTTAGAAACTAATGCTCCAGAATATTCTCATGGGACTTAAAATTCCCCTTTCACTTTTCCCCCCTAGTTGGCAATTCTTAATATCCATTATCCAACTACAATGTGTAAAGTAGGATGTATTTTGCTTGCAGGAAAAAGAAAAAGAATGGTTCACAACTTCACTCAGTTTATCTAGCTAGCATAATTAATACTTGTTTTAGGGTAATGTATTTGAGTACTCACAGCATGCTAGATAGACTTTGAAGAAGCAATGCTTTAAACAAGATCCTGGCTTATTTAATATGTATAGTTTCAAATTCACTCTGGAATTTTTAGGCCATTATTTGAATCATTCTATGTTTGAACATATACTTTTAGCTGATTTAGACTTAAAATATGTAAAATTAGGGGTTTTTTTTTTTTTGGTTATATAAAGTAATACATGTTTGCTAGAAAATGAACATGTAAAAAAATTAGAAAACATGGAATAAATATAAAATAAAAATAACTCAGGACCCCAACACTCTAAGACGATAATCACTTTAATTATATTGTTGATGTCCTTCCAGACTTCTCTTATGCATAAATACAACCACACAGTTTTTGTTAAAACAAATATGGAATTTTAGTCTATATATTGTTTGGTAAACTGCCTGCTTTATTCAGCAATAATATTGGTGTAGCATTAACTTGGGATATAGTGATAAATTTAGTCGATGAACCCTAGTAAACAGATTAAGAACTGACTATCTGGCCTTAATATAGGATCAGTAGCAACATGATGAATATCACATTTGTTTCCTACTGATTTGTCAGAATTTTGACTCTAACAAATCAGAAAAACTTAACTCAAGCTCTCTAAGCAAAGCAGAGAGAATATTTTGGATAATTATCAGGAAGGTTTATGGTTTTGGAAAGCTAAATGCCTAATTGAAGAAATGTATAATTGAAGAAAGAATTGAAGCCTGAGGGCTTATATTATCTCAATTACATAATTACACTGATCAAAAGCACCAGATTCATTCAATAAGCCACCTAACTCTACACAGAGCCTAACTACAAGTCATTAAAGAATCATAGAAAATATTGGAGACAAAGGCATCAGTTTTAACATATGCAAATAACTAACAGGCCCAATATTCACATTTCATTCATATGATCTGCATGGGGAAGACACAGACCTACTATGTTCAGTAAAAAATATACATATAATAAACCTTCTATATTATAGACAGTGATTCACATCATGTTCCAAAGGATTTTAAAAATAGTCGGTGTGTGAAGGACATTTGGAGATTTAAGCTTTCCCTGCTGCATGGTTCACTGCTAATATATCTGGGATATATCTATATTGGCACAAACATAACCAGTGAAATAATGCTTCAAAGATGACATTTTTAATGTGGGAGAGAAAAGTGTGACCTAATGTTAATTACAGATGTCAATTATATTTGTGTTGTTTAGAGAACATTATGTCATTGGCAGTGTATTAAAAGATAGGCAGCCATAATTTGAAATCATCTTGGCAAGTTACTGTCTGTAATGGAAAGGAACAGTGGCTGCCATCTAGTAATCTCCCAGGGATATCAGAAAGCTTAGTGGCCATGAAAATAAATGGTGTCATTAGAAAAAATAAAAATCTATGAAAAAAAAAATATATGAATAAGTTGTGATGACTTCAGCTGAAAAAGAAAAAAAGAGCATTGGATAGTTTTATTATCTTTGAGCTTAAGGAAAATGATCATAAAGAAGATAGTGACCAGCTGTTCCTCAGGGCTACAGCAGGAAATGGCTTAACTTACAAGACAAATTTATGTTGACATAATGTAAGAACTTCTTGACAGCATTGAATTTTAATCACTTAAAACAGGCTCCTAAGGACAGCTGAGGGAAATGTCTGCTTTGAAAATCTTTAACGTTATGATTATGATAAGCATTGCAATTGGCTGCTGGGGTTTGAGTAAGGTCCCATCTAGAAGAAAGCTGGGTTTAGGTAGGATTACTAATTATGTCCCAAACTTTCCCTGTCCTACCTTTTGGTAGGACACACGTCTGAGTGACTTCACTTTCACTTTTCACTTTCATGCATTGGAGAAGGAAATGGCAACCCACTCCAGCGTTCTTGCCTCGAGAATCCCAGGGACGGGGGAGCCTGGTGGGCTGCCATCTATGGGGTCGCACAGAGTCGGACACGACTGAAGCGATGCAGCAGCAGCACACAACACCAATAGAATCCCAACCAAATGATCCATTCATTTCATAGTCCATGTCACAGTTTTGAGCATCTACTCCTTGCTCCTGTGTATGTATGAGGTTGCTTCCATTTTTTTGCCCAAAATTTATAAGTATCACATCTATTCAATGGATCTGGTGTTTACACAAGGCTTTTTGTTAACTGTTATTTCTTAGTATGTGCTTTCAAATAATATATATTATGTAATATATGACACAGGCATCACAACACTTTAATTTACAAATGGTTATGAAGATGTTAAGAATAAAGAATGTGTTTCTCTGACACTGTGTGGTAACAGATAATGTTCAGACCATGTAGGATTTCAAGAAATATCCAGAGGGAAAAAAAAATACTTTAATAAATTTGCCTCTTTTATAACTTAGACATTTATATTTGTTTTTAGGTTTTTTAAAGGAGACCCTCAGTCAGGTTTAAAGAAAAAACCCTTATGTAACATAAATGCTATTCTAATCATGATGTCTAATTTCTAAGATGAGAAGATCACCATACACAGCTTAAAGGACTATTGAATTCAGTGGGAGATACATGTGAGCGCCTAGGACTTGGGCTCTCAAATATACTGAAACAGAATAACTAAGAGGCTGGTAGCCCCTGACAGTATCAAAAGATGAAGTAATTCAAGGAATGAATTAAGAAATGACAGATACTGGATGAGTGTTCACCAAAAAAAGGAGGGGGAGAGTTCTTAAGAAGGGAAAAGGAAATTACACAAATTCAATTAATTTGATTTGAAAGGGAGTCTATCCCACTAAGTATTTCAAGATTCCTTCTGGAAGCTGCAAGGCTCTCTGATTCCCCATTTCTTTATATCATGAAGTCGATTCTTTCAGGCCTATTCAGCCTCATCAAACTGGGTCTCCCACTGTGAAGCATCATTAAGATGGCAGTTCCCCCAATCTTCCACCTGAGAAATGGCTGTGGAATTCACAGATTTTCATCCCCCACTGCACTCCCTCACATCCAACTGATTTCAAAGGGAGCTGTGTATATCGAAGACAGATGCAGGGAGGCAGAGCGGGAGGTTTGGTCACATATATTCCTAAAAGGAAGTGGAGTTGTACAAGAAGGATGAGTATTTTTCTACATAATTTGATCAGATGAATTGTGCATAGCAGAGTTTATCAAGAAAGAATGCTGTAATGATTCATTTTATTCTTTTCACTTCTCCTGCATATTAATGTTTAGGTTCCACAGCCAATATCCCATAAGTGACACTTAACCAGGCTACAGTTAGATTCCACAGGACAACAGTATATCCAATATATCTATACTCACATAGTGTTGCTTCACCTCAGGCAACAGGTATAAGCCTGACAATTTTAGCAGTGATTGAATTTTGAGGGTTTGGGGGGATTAGGGGGTTTTGTTTTGAGTATGAGTTTTATTGGAATATAGTTGATTAACAATGTTGTGTTAGTTTCAGGTATATAGCAAAGAGAAGCATTTATATACATAAACATATATCCACTCTTTTTAAAATTCTTTTCCCATATAGATCATTACAGAGTACTTCATAGAATTCCCAGTGCTACATGGTAGGCTCTTATTATTTATTTATTTTAGATATGAATAAAGTGAAAGTTTTATTCATTCAGTCATATCTGACTCTTTGCAATCCCATGGACAGTACCCACCAGGCTCCTCTGCCCTTAGGATGTCCCCAGGCAAGCATACTAGAGTGGGTTGCCATTCCCTTCTCCAAGAGATCTTCCCAACTCAGGGATCAAACCAGTGTCTCTTGCATCAGCAGGTGGATTCTTTACCATCTGAGAAACCATATTAGTGTGTATATGTCAATCCCAATCTCCCAATTTATCCCTCTCTACCCGATCTTGCCTCCTGGTAACCATAGGTTTGTTTTCTGCATCCATGACTCTATTTCCATTTTCTAAATAAGTTCATTTGTACTGTTTTTTTAGATTCCACATTTAATTAAACAAATCTGTCCTAAGTGACCTCAATGTCCTAAATGAAATGATATTTCAAGGAAATCTAGGTTGACTCTTTCTTAAAAATAGTCCCTTAGAAAAATAAGGGAACTTTCCTGTGCAATAGTTGATATTCTATATATATACTTATCTTATTATCTTAAAGGAGTATAAACTTGAGAAGTTTTTACACACATATTTACATGGCTCTAGTCAGACACTAATTTGATAGGTATCTACTTGACCTTGCTAATTTAACTTCTTTCTTAATGTCATTTTTGTTATATTGGTCAATGCTGCTGCTGCTAAGTCGCTTCAGTCGTGTCCGAATCTGTATGACCCCATAGACGGCAGCCCACCGGGCTACCTCGTCCCTGGGATTCTCCAGGCAAGAACACTAGAGTGGGTTGCCATTTCCTTCTCTAATGCATAAAAGTGAAAAGTGAAAGTGAAGTCGCTCATTTGTGTCCAAGCTTTGCGACCCCATGGACTGCAGCCCACCAGGCTCCTCTGTCCATGGGATTCTCCAGGCAAGAGTACTGGAGTGAGGTGCCAGTGCCTTCTCCATATTGGTCAATACTAAATTCTATTTGGCTAATGATTAAAAATAGTGATATTCAATGCTATTACTAATTGGAATATTACCAATTAAAGAGGAAAAATTATTTCATTTCAAAAAATTCTAGTATTTCTATATTGAACATCTGAAACTTTTGTCTCTTACCTAGTTTCAGTATCCTTCCATATCAATGTCCAGACATTATAATGCATAGCTTTTCAATGATATTTTTCTGCTATTGCTATGCAAGTAATTACAAATGCATTCTTATATACTATTTAAACAATACAGAAGACCTTCGAATCCATGTGCTTGCCACTCCCCCTTATCTGCAATAACTCTTTTATGTCATTCATGTTTCAGTTCAATTGTCACCCTCCTCTGAGATGCCTTCACTGACAACTACCTTATATCAAATTATATTATGTTATTTATTATCTGTTCTCAGTGGGAAGGTAAGCTCTTAAATAAAAATAAAAAAAAAAAAATGGGGCAGGAGATGGGCGAACAGGAAAGGATCTTAGTTTTCAGATCAGAGATCAGATCAGATCAGTCGCTCAGTCGTGTCCGACCCTTTGCAACCCCATGAACTGCAGCATGCCAGGCTTCCCTGTCCATCATCAACTCCCGGAGGTCACTCAGACTCACATCCATCGAGTCAGTGATGCCATCCAGCCATCTCATCCTCTGTCATCCCCTTCTCCTCCTGCCCCCAATCCCTCCCAGCATCAGAGTCTTCTCCAATGAGTCAACTCTTCGCATGAGGTGGCCAAAATGCTGGAGTTTCAGCTTTAGCATCATTCCTTCCAAAGAAATCCCAGGGCTGATCTCCTTCAGAATGGACTGGTTGGATCTCCTTGCAGTCCAAGGGACTCTCAAGAGTCTTCTCCAACACCACAGTTCAAAAGCATCAATTCTTCAGCACTCAGCCTTCTTCACAGTCCAGCTCTCACATCCATACATGACCACAGGAAAGACCATAGCCTTGACTAGGCGAACCTTTGTTGGCAAAGTAATGTCTCTGCTTTTGAATATGCTATCTAGGTTGGTCATAACTTTCCTTCCAAGGAGTAAGCGTCTTTTAATTTCATGGCTGCAGTCACCATCTGCAGTGATTTTGGAGCCCAGAAAAATAAAGTCTGACACTGTTTCCACTGTTTCCCCATCTATTTCCCATGTAGTGATGGGACCAGATGCCATGATCTTCGTTTTCTGAATGTTGAGCTTTAAGCCAACTTTTTCACTCTCCACTTTCACTTTCATCAAGAGGCTTTTTAGTTCCTCTTCACTTTCTGCCATAAGGGTGGTGTCATCTGCATCTCTGAGGTTATTGATATTTCTCCCGGCAATCTTGATTCCAACTTGTGTTTCTTCCAGTCCAGCATTTCTCATGATGTAATCTGCATATAAGTTAAATAAACATGGTGACAATATACAGCCTTGATGTACTCCTTTTCCTATTTGGAACCAGTCTGTTGTTCCATGACCAGTTCTAATTGTTGCTTCCTGACCTGCATACAGATTTCTCAAGAGGCAGATCAGATGGTCTGGTATTCCCATCTCTTGAAGAATTTTCCACAGTTCATTGTGATCTACACAGTCAAGGCTTTGGCATAGTCAATAAAGCAGAAATAGATGTTTTTCTGGAACTCTCTTGCTTTTTCCATGATCCAGCAAATGTTGGCAATTTGATCTCTGGTTCCTCTGCCTTTTCTAAAACCAGCTTGAACATCAGGAAGTTCACGGTTCACATATTGCTGAAGCCTGGCTTGGAGAATTTTCAGCATTACTTTACTAGCGTGTGAAATGAGTGCAATTGTTCGGTAGTTTGAGCACTCCTTGGCATTGCCTTTCTTTGGGATTGGGATGAAAACTCACCTTTTCCAGTCCTGTGGCCACTGCTGAGTTTTCCAAATTTGCTGGCATATTGAGTGCAGCACTTTCACAGCATCATCTTTCAGGATTTGGAATAGCTCCACTGGAATTCCATCACCTCCACTAGCTTTGTTCGTAGTGATGCTTTCTAAGGCCCACTTGACTTCACATTCCAGGATGTCTGGCTCTAGGTCAGTGATCACACCATCATGATTATCTGGGTCGTGAAGCTCTTTTTTGTACAGTTCTTCTGTGTATTCTTGCCATCTCTTCTTAATATCTTCTGCTTCTGTTAGGTCCATACCATTTCTGTCCTTTATCAAGCCCATCTTTGCATGAAATGTTCCTTTGGTATCTCTGATTTTCTTGAATAGATCCCTAGTCTTTCCCATTCTGTTGTTTTCCTCTATTTCTTTGCATTGATCGCTGAAGAAGGCTTTCTTATCTCTTCTTGCTATTCTTTGGAACTTTGCATTCAGATGCTTATATCTTTCCTTTTCTCCTTTGCTTTTCGCTTCTCTTCTTTTCACAGCTATTTGTAAGGCCTCCCCAGACAGCCATTTTGCTTTTTTGCATTTCTTTTCCATGGGGATGGTCTTGATCCCTGTCTCCTATTCACCCGTATATCCCCAGTCCCAAGAATAGTGCCAAGCACATATTAGACACATGTCAGTTTTAGTTCAATAGATTAATTAATGGCAGACAAATAAAATAAATGCATTTCAAACATATTTTAGAAAGTATTACTGAGATAGAAGTTTGTTTAAAAATGTTTAAAAATAAGCAACCAATCTCAGGTAACTCTTTCAATAATAACTCATAGGTCTTAAATGCACAAAAAGCATTTAAACAGACCTGTATCACCAGTGTTCTGTCACATGGTTCCAAGTCAAGTATAATCAACAAAATTTCACTTGAGATCAGTATCTCCAAATTGAACAATGTCAGGTCTGAAACTTCAAATGCAAAATGTATAGTCCCAGGCAAGGATAAATCATATATGATGTTAGTTCAAAATCATTGTCTTTATTTGTCTTCAAGTTTATAGTTGTCAGTGAGTCCTTTCCATAGTTAAAATGGTTGTATTTATCTCATAGAAGAATCTCTGTGAATATTCATAAATTTAAATTTTGAAGCAGGGTAAGGACCCTGCAAATGAGTGAGAAAAATATTTTTTAGGTGAAAATATACTATTGTTCGCTCTTTGTAATATCTCATTGAAACAAGTAGTCCTTATCACAAAAACTTCTCTAATATTAAAATTGTCCATATGTGAAATAACTTTCCCAGACTGATACTCAGTTTCCCATTTCCAAATTATAAAATCATAATTTGAATAATATTTTGGGACATTGCAGAAGCAACTGTTGAATCAAATCAAAGAATTACTATTTTGTAATAAAACTATGTCCTGTGGTAGATTAATTCTTTTGGATATTAATATTAAAACAAAAAACTTTACTTTTTTATAAAACTTCATATTGTATATAGTGTGAGGTAATGTTCTGATTTCATTGTTTTACATGTAGCTGTCCAGTTTTCCTAGAGCTATTTGTTGAAGAGACTATCTTTTCTCTACTGTACATCCTTGCCTCCTTTTTTGTAGATTAACTGACCATCATGTGTGGGTTTATTTCTGGGCTCTATTCTCTTTCACTGATCTATGTGCCTGTTTTTGCCCTAGTCCCATAGTGTTTTTGATGACTGTAGCTTTGTAGTATAGTTTGAAACCAGGGAGTATGCCACCTCCAGATTTGTTCTTCTTTCTTAAGATTGTTTTGGCTGTTCAGGGTCTTTTGTGTTTCCACAAAAAATTTTAAATCATTATAGTTCTGTTGAAAATGTCAGTGACGTTTTGAATCTGAGCATTGCCTTATGTATGTAGTATTGTCATTCAGTCCTTCCATTCCATATCTTTCCAACCTGTTTTTGTCATCTCCAACTTGTTTCATCAGTGTCTTAGAGTTTTCTGAGCACAGGTCTTTTACCTGTTTAGTTAGATTTATTGCCAGGCATTTTATTCTTTTGATGTGAATGTAAATGGAATTTTGAACACGATTTTCCTCTCATGTACTTATTATCATTATTATACTCTTAAACTCTGGTTTTTCTTTATATTTTCTCTTTGTTAAACTCCTCACCACATTTATCTATTCTTCTCCTGAGTTGAGAATCTTTAGGATCGTTACCTTGAACTCTATCAGGTAGATTACCGATCTCCGTTTTGTTTGTTCTTTTTCTGGAGTTTTATCTATTCCTTCATCTGGAATATATTTCTCTGTTGCCTCATTTTGCCTACTTCATTGTTTTTATTTCTATTTGGTAAGTTTAATACTTTTCTTGATCTTAGCGAGGTGGCCTTATGTAGGAGACATCTTATGGGGTTCAGCACTGCACTGTCCTCTGGCCACCAAATTTGTACGCCCTAGTGGGGTGCTCTATTGGGCTATGTGAGCCTTTTTGCATAGTAGGCTCACTACTATGGACTCAGTGGTAGGTGTGGCTACCCCCTACTGCAATTGGTTTTCAGGCCCAGCCTTGTGCACACGTTGCCAAGTGCAGATAGGTAGAACTTGGTGCTGGTACAGCTGGCTGCATAGCCAAGGGAATCTCAATTCTGATGACAGCCTACTGGTGGGCAGGCTGGGTTACCAGGAACTTGCGGTGGAGCCCCAGGGAGCTCTGGAACTAGTACTGGTCCCCTGGAGCTTGGAGCTGTGTCTTGGGATGACTAGCTGCAGGACCAGGATTCCTAGGGCTCTTGTCAACCTGCTGGTAGGCTGGGCTAGTTTCTGACATGGCTGGCTGTGGGATCTGGGTCGTCCAGATGTGGGCTGGCCAGCAGGTGGGTTGTTCCAGGACCCTGGGCCTCCCAGAATGGTTCCCCCTAGAGTGGTCCCAGGCTGCTTGTGGTTGGCCCATGTCTTGAAAAGTGATTGGCTGTAGTGCTGCAGATATTCTGGGGCTGGTATCCAACTGCTGGTGGGCAGAGCCAGGTTCAGGGGACACTGGCTGTGAGGCTCAGAGGCCATGGTGCTAGTGCTTGCCCACTAATGGGTAAGGCCAAGTCCTGGGCTCTCTTGTGGGTGGGACCAGGTCTTCAGGTGTTTGGACTCAGAAAAGTCCACCAGGAACTGACTTGCTGGTGGGTGAGGCTGTGTATCTGTCCATCTAGCTGCTTGCCCTGGGCCATCCCAGGATTGGGGTCAACTGGTTGCTAGGAAGGGCCAGGTTGATCACTAATAAGCCAGAGAGAGAATCCCAAACTGCACTTGCCAGTTTCAGTGTCCTTGTTATAGGATGAGCTCCCCAAAAACGACTGTTGCAGTGTCTGCATCCCCAGATTGAGTCCCAACTGCCTCCTGCCTCTCTGGGGGGCTCTCCTAAGTCATAAGGAGTCTGACGTAGGACCTCTCCTAATTACTGCTTCTGCCTTGGTTCTAAGAGTGTGTGAGATTTTGTGTGTGTCCTTTGAGAGTGGAGTCTTTATATTCCTCAGGCTGATGACACTCTCAAAAGTAAACTCCACTGGCCTTCAAAGCCAAAAGTTCCAGAGATTCATCTTCCCACCACAGGACCCCCAAGTTGCGGGGGGGGGGGGGGGGCGGGGTGCTCAATGTTGGGATTGTATCCCTCACTCCTTGGAAAAAACCTCTACAGTTGTAATTGTTCTCCCATTCATGGATCACCAACCTGAAGATATGCGAGTGAACTATACTATGTTGCTACCCCTACTACCCATCTTGTGGGTTTCTTGTTTTATCTTTATTTATAGAAGATCTTTTCCGCTAGTCTTCAGGCCATTCTTAATAATAGTTGCTCTGTAAATAGTTGAAACTTTGGTGTGCCTGTGGGAGGAGGTAAGCTTAGGGTCTTCCACCATCTTGGTCTCCTCTATTAGCCTACCCCTTATAGCCCAGAGAATAAGGTGGTTTTTAAGCATCTGTATCTCTGAACCATCCATTTCAAGCCAAGCCATTTTAAATTTTATCTCTTTTGAGTATTGAGGATCTGTCTGAGATGTTACTCAAAAACAAAAATGATTTGACAGCTTAAAATAAACATACAATATCAATAAATATTTTCTTTCAAAATCACCCAACAAAATTGCATTTACTTCTCATGGCAGTGTCAGTTTGTTTTTATGCTATTTTACCTGCAAAACACATATATTTGGGCAGTTGTGCTGAATAATTTATATTAAAAAGCTGCTTCATAGTCTAAATCTAGAATATATTTATTTATGTATCTTCTATTAAACTAATCATGCTTCTTTGACTCATTTATAACCTTGAATTTGATGACAAGAATATCCTAATTTTAATTATAATAAGTATATTGATTGATAAAGGTTTTGTGTATATCATATTTCAATAATATATGTATTTTTGAAATACTTCCTTATATAGTACAATTTTAAGAAACTAAGACAAATAAATCTGACAAGAAGGTTTCTCTGCATAGGTTACAAATAGACTATGTAAACTTATTAAAGCCTTTAAAATGAATATTACTTGAAATAAAAGTTATTTTAAATGTCAGACTGCTAATTAAAATAGAAGAACCAAATAATACTCTAACCAATGAGTAGAAATGTGAAAAATAAAGCTACAGTATTAGACAGCACACACTCTAATGTGTTTCTGTGTCATAAGACCTCACTACAGTCTAATCCTGAGAAAATGGTAAGATACAGCCTAATTCAGCTGTCCCAAAAATGAGTAGTGAATTACAAATGTTTATTTTTAAGTACCTGGGAGTAAATACAGAAAGTGCAATCATGTCATTACTACTTTATAAAAAATATGTGTAGTGGAAGTAATAAACATGCTGATGATAATTTATGATAATGACAGTAAGTTAAATAAAGATGTTATGAGTAGAAGTAAGGTTTTAAGAACCAAAAATCTATCTTAAATACAATATAAAAATGAATGGATAAAAATACATTCTAAATAAGCTTCTTTACCTCATATTTGCCCCTGGTTTGTAAAATGGTATGTATACTTGGTGATCAGACCATATCATAGCTCCAGCAATGTAGCACCTAACAATTACACAAATTTCAGTATACTTAGCATTCAACTTGGAGAAGGAAATGGCAACCTGCTCCAGTATTCTTGCCTATATAATCCCCCGGACAGGGGAGCCTGGTGGGCTGCTGTACATGGGGTTGCACAGAGTCGGACACAACTGAAGCCAGTTAGCATGCATGCATGCATTGGAGAAGGAAATGGCAACCCACTCCAGTGTTCATGCCTGGAGAATCCTGGGGACAGAGGAGCCTGGTGGGCTGCCGTCTATGGGGTCACACAGAGTCGGACACGACTGAAGCAACTTAGCAGCAGCAGCAGCATTCAACTTAAGTAAAAAGGGACCCAAATCACCAGCTCCATTTAACACTTTCAAAAACCAATACGTAGTTTGGCAATGTGAAGGTTTTCTTTTGTTTTGCTGTAATAAAGTGATCAACAGAATGTTATTATTGCAGTTTACAGTCTCCCAACCGTTGTGAAAGATTTTAGGGTAAAGGTATTTTTAAAATATAGGTTCTTCTTTACCCCCAACCAGACAAGAAAGTTAGATCCTTAACTGAAGTGGTTATTTATATTCAATTTACTATATTTATGGTTAAGGTTTTATTATTTCTATACAAATAGCCTTGTGTCAAAAGAATAAGGAATTATGTTTCCAAAAAAATGAGAAATTTAAATGTGAGATACTCAAAGTGTTTTTTAAAAACGAATTTTCTTCAACTCACAAACATTTAAGCAAAAAAATTTTCAAGTAAAGATGCATTTAAAAGTGGAACAAGAGAATTCCTTGGCAGTCCAGTGGTTAGGACTCTGTGCTTTCATTGACCAGGACCTGGGTTTAATTCCTAGAGGGGGAACTAAGTTCCCTCAAGGAACTAAGATCCCTTTTGTGTGTGTATGTGTGTGGAACAACCAAAAAAAAAAAAAAAAAGTGGAACAACACAAAGATTTGCTAATTTTTCTGATATTTGAGAAAATTACCCAATGCTGATTAGGTATCCTTTGCAAAATACATGATGATTTGTTTATACTTGTTCCAGAACTTCCTTTGCTATAGCATGTCAGTGCTATCCGCAGATCTAGAGAGAAACAGATGGAGGAAGAGAAAAATGTGGTATGGGCTTACCACTAAACCATTTGGAGCATCCACCCTCTCAATCTGTCAGGCTCTAGTTTAGTAGTTCTCTACCTTCACCTCAGATTGAGCATATCCATTTATGATCTAGGGTTGGTGAAAGGGTTAAGAAGAAGATGAAAAGGCAAAGAGCATAAAAAGATTGGCTGATTGTCTTCCTCTGTCAATAGCATCAGCAAAGTTAGGCACTGAGTTAGCATTGAGACACTGGTGAAAGCAAAAAACATCCTAGTTTTTCTCCTAAAAAGTTTAAACTATTCAAAAGTAAACTAGACTCACTGTCTGGTCACATTATACCCCCAAACGTCTCAGACTCAACTCCTCCTTCTTTCCTTTTTCCCCCCATTTTCTGTATATTCATCCCAGGGCAAAAATTCCAACCACCACTGCCCATACAATTCTCAAGAAAAAAATGAAAATTTTAATTTCATTAAAAAGTAAATGCATTAATTAATACATTTAATTAATTTCATTTTTCTAAAATGAAATTTTTTTTAAACCAAACTACGTATTCGTTTTTTTTTGGCAATTTGGTCTCTGGTTCCTCTGCCGTTTCTAAAACCAGCTTGAACAACTGGAAGTTCACGGTTCACATATTGCTGAAGCCTGGCCTGGAGAATTTTGAGCATTACTTTGCTAGTGTGTGAGATGAGTGCAAATGTGCGGTAGTTTGAGCATTCTTTGGCATTGCCTTTCTTTGGGATTGGAATGAAAACTGACCTTTTCCAGTCCTGTGGCCACTGCTGAGTTTTCCAAATTTGCTGGAAATTTGGAAAACAAATTTGAAGTGATACCTCTGGAAATCTGAAAATTTGAAGTTTTCCAAATTTTCCAATTTTTTAGGGTTAGAAATATTATTTTTAAAAAACCCACTATTTTCTGCTTACATTATTTTCCTTTACTAATTTCACCAAATTTATACTTGAACACTTCTTTTTTTCCCCCCTGTGATTTTATATCGGTCCTCTGAGACATTGACTATACTCTGGATAAAATAGACAAAATTTGAAGGGAATGCATCTATATGAGGCAAAAAGATTTCCAAAGCAAGAATACATTTTTGTGGCTAGCCCAATCCCTGTGCAGACAATGGGGTACTATCAGTGGCTGATCTTTAGTGGTAAGGCTAATCCCTGCATTTATATAGCTGTGAATTCCCTTTATAATTAGCTGCTTTGTTGGGGTTTGCCCTACTGTTAATCAATTTCATTTCTGATCAGAGAGAAAGCATGGGATTTAGATCAAGGTGGAGTACATTACTGATCCTTCCATTTTTAGCCTAAATATTCTGGACACCATTTCTTTCCTGTCTTCAAAATTTTTAGGAATTACATTGAAATATATTCTGCTTCTGTATAAATTTGCTGTATTTAGCAATAAGGGCATAATCATGCAAATGCAGACATAAAATAAAAGTACCCACAAATATGTGTGTCTGTGTGTGCTAAGTCACTTTAGCTGCATCCAACTCTTTGAAACCGTATGGACTGTAACCCACCAGGCTCCCCTGTCCATGGGATTCTCCAGGTAAGAATACTGGAGTTGTTGTCATGCCCTCCTCTAGGAGATCTTTCCAACTTAGAGCTGGAACCGGAGCGTCATATATCTCCTGCATTGGCAGGTGAGTTCCTTAGCACTAGCACCACCTGGATACAAGATGTAATTTCAGCATTATTATTTAGAAATTAGCTATTCAATAATCTGAGTGCTTGAGACAAAACTTATACTTCCATTTAGCTGTTGTTAATGATTTTCAGTTAATATGGTTTTTGTTAATTATATGAATGACTCTGTGTTTTTCCTCAGTTTTTCCTCATTCCACTCCATGTATGAAAATCAACCAAATAACTACATCATTATGATTCATGCTTTTATATATATATTGTCTCTTGGCATTTAAAAGTTTATGGGTAAAAATTGAATATTAAGTATATACTTTATTTTATTTGGATATTGTTGGCAGTTACTATTTTTAAAACAAAGTCTTATTCCTCTCTTCAAGTTTTCCTAAAATGTGGGAAACCCTAAATTGTATAGAAACAAACACATCCACTAAGTAGATGGCTTGATTTCCCGGAAGGTAAGTGGTGAATTCAGGGAGGAAGTGCAGCAAGACTTTGGGGGAATTATCTGAGCCTTAACGAAATTTAGAAGGTTTGGGAGTTAAATACGGTTCAAGGTGGTTCTTATTGTGAATGTCTAAACTATTTTGCCCTTGCATGGTGAAGTGCCATTAAGTGAGATGTGAATAGACTGTGAAATGGACTTTTCTTGTGCGGCAAGCTTCAGCCAAACAGTTATCTCATTTAAATACATATGTCAGCATCCTGTTAGGTGAGAAAGTTTTGTGTGTAAACTGGGGAGCTGATTAAATGGAAATAATTCCTAAATTGTATTTGAATTATGGGATAATCCTTAATTATATAACAATATTAAGGCTTTACTTCATAGTCTTAATCAGTGAAGCTTTGAGAGTTGACAGATATTTACATATACATATGTACATGTATTTGGTTTTCCCAGGTGGTGCAGTGGTTAAAAAAAAAAAAAAACTCTCCTGGCAATGCGAAAGTCACCAGAGACATGGATTTGATCCCTGGGGCAGGAAGATTCCCATGGTAACCCACTCCAGTATTCTTGCATAGAAAATTTAATGAACAGAGGAGCTTGATGAGCTCCAGTTCATGGGATACAAAAGGTTGGACATGACTGAGCACACACATATACATATATTTAAAAACATTCATAAAAGAAAATATTTCAATTTAATGTAAGTTAAAATCTTTTAAATATTAGTATATATGCAGAATAAGAAGATTATAAAATCTATTAATAGATAAGCATCAAAATAGACATAAAGAATTGAGTATGCATAAATGAGTAATTGATCACTCATTACAGAAATGAATCCTTGTACAACTAAGATTGTCACTTTCATTTAAGGAAACAAAAGAAAGCAAAAAATGAATGTTCATGGGAGTTTTTAAGTAAATAATTCTGGTTGGGGTTACTATTTTAAAAAATGAGCACATGCTTGTAAAAATACAAATAAAAGCTATAGTAATGATAAGTAACATATATTAAATGACTTGTAGACTGAGCGACTTCACTTTCTCTTTTCACTTGCCTGCATTGGAGAAGGAAATGGCAACCCACTCCAGTGTTCTTGCCTGGAGAATCCCAGGGACAGGGAAGCCTGGTGGGCTGCCTTTCGTCTATGGGGTCACACAGAGTCGGACACGACTGAAGTGACTTAGCATAGCATAGCATAGCATACCCTGGCTTTATAACACTGAATTAATTCTCAAAACCACTTTATGAGGTAGCTGTATAATTTATTATGCAAAGAAATAGAGGAAAACAATAGAATGGGAAAGACTACGGATTGCATCAAGAAAACTGAAGATACCAAGGAAGCATTTCATGCAAAAATGGACATGATAAAGGAAAGTAACAGTAAGAACCTAACAGAATCAAAAAGAAATTAAGAAGGGGTGACAAGAACACACAGAACAATACAAAAAAGCTCTCAATATCCTGGATAAACACGATGGTGTGGTCACTCACTAGAACTGGACATTCTGGAATGTAAGGTTAAGTGGGCTGTAGCAAGAGTTACTTGGAACAAATTTAGTGGAGGTGATGGAATTCCAGCTGAGCTATTTCAAATCCTAAAAGATAATGCAGTTAAAGTGCTTCACTTAACAGGTTAGAAAACTTGGAAAATGCAGAAAACTTGGAAAAAAAAAAAAAAAAAAAAAAGAAAAAGATCCGTTTTTTATTTCAATCCCAAAGAAGAGCAATTCCAAAGAATAATCTAACTATCATACAGTTGCACTCATTTCACATGCTAACAAGTTAATGCTCAAAGTCCTTTAAGCTAGGCTTCAGTAGTACCTGAACCAAGAACATCCAGATGTACAAGCTGGGTTTCAAAGAGGAGAGGAACCAGAGATCAAATTGCCAGCATTCACTAGATCATAGGAAAAGCAAGGGAATTCCAGAGAAAAAAAAAAACAACCTATTTCTGTTTCATTGACTACACTAAATCCTTTGACTGGATCACAACAAACTGGAAAACTCTTCAAGGGAAGGGAGTACCAGACCTGTCTCCTAAGAAACCTGTATGCTGGTCAAGAAGAAACAGAGCCAGACATGGAACAACAGAGTGGTTCAAACTTGGAAAAGGAGTATATCAAGGCTATACATTGTCACCCTCTTGTTTAACTTATATGCAAAATACATCATGCAAAATGCTGGGCTGGATGAATCACAAGCTGGAATCAAGATTGCTGGGAGAAATATCAACAGCTTCAAATATGTAGATGATACTACTTTAATGGCAGAAAGTGAAGAGGAACTAAAGAGTCTCTTAATAAAGGTGAAAAAGAGTGAAAAATGAAAAAGGTGGCTTGAATCTCAACATTCAAAAAACTAAAATCATGTCATCCAGTCCTATCACTTCCTGGCAAATAGGAGAAAAAGTAGAAGCAGTGACAGATTTTATTTTCTTGGACTCCCAAATCCCTACAGACAGTGACTGCAGCCATGAAATTAGAAGATGCTTGCTCCTTGGAAAAAAAGCTATGACAAACCTAGGCAGCATATTAAAAAGCAGAGACATCACTTTGCCAACTAAGGTCCATATAGTCTAAGCTATGGTATTTTTCAGTAGTCGTGTACAAATATGAGAGTTGGAACATGAAGAAGATTGAGTGTCAAAGAATTGATGCTTTCAAAATGTGGTGCTGGAAAAGACTCCTGAGAGTCCCTTGAACAGCAAGGAGATCAAATTAGTCAATCCTAAAGAAAATGAGTCCTGAGTATTCATTGTAAGGACTGATGCTGAAGCTGAAGCTCCAATACTTTGGCCACTTGATGGGAAGAGCCAACTCATTGATAAAGAGCCTGATGATGGAATAGATTGAAGGCAAAGGGAAAAGGGGATGTCAGAGGATGAAATGGTTAGATAGCATCACTGTCCATTGAATAATGGACATGAATTTGAACAAACTCCAGGAGATAGTGAAGGACAGAGGAGCATGGCATGCTGCAGTCCATGGGGTCACAAAGAGTTGGATACAACTTAGCAAGTGAAAAACAACCACAACATTATAATTATTTAACATTTTAAAATTGAGGAAACTGATTCTCAAAAACGTTCATCTGGGGGCAAGTCACACAGCTAAGAGGTGGCAGAATTGCGATTCAATTCCTGGTCTCTTTGACCTAATTGTCCAAACCTACTATAGAGTAGGAAAAAAAGAAAATAGTAATCACCTACAACACTATCATTCTGATATAGATAAACATATAGCCAGACCCACATACAAATCTATAAATTCAGCTTCTCTGTTGGCTCAGATGGTAAAGTATCTGACTCCAATATGGGAGACCCAGATTCATTCCCTGGGTCAGGAAGATCCCCTGGAGAAGGATATGGCAATGCACTTCAATATCCCTGCCTGAAGAAGAATCTCATGGACAGAGGAGATGGGTGAGCTACCCGGGCGACACTACTGGGTTGCAGAGTCGGACACAACTGAGTGACTAACACTTTCACTTTCACTTTTAAATGGTACTTCAGATCAGATCAGATCAGATCAGTCGCTCAGTCGTGTCCGACTCTTTGCGACCCCATGAACTGCAGCACACCAGGCCTCCCTGTCCATCACCAGCTCTCGGAGGTCACTCAGACTCACATTCATCGAGTCAGTGATGCCATCCAGCCATCTCATCCTCTGTCGTCCCCTTCTCCTCCTGCCCTCAATCCCTCCCAGCATCAGAGTCTTCTCCAATGAGTCAACTCTTTGCATGAGGTGGCCAAATACTGGAGTTTCAGCTTTAGCATCACTCCTTCCAAAGAAATCCCAGGGCTGATCTGCTTCAGAATGGACCGGTTGGATCTCCTTGCAGTCCAAGGGACTCTCAAGAGTCTTCTCCAACACCACAGGTCAAAAGCATCAATTCTTCGGCGCTCAGCCTTCTTCACAGTCCAGCTCTCACATCCATACATGACCACAGGAAAGACCATAGCCTTGACTAGGTGAACCTTTGTTGGCAAAGTGATGTCTCTGCTTTTGAATATGCTATCTAGGTTGGTCATAACTTTCTTCTTTTAACTTAAAAGTGATTTTTCTCATTGTTCTCCCTATTCCCATTTATGAATTATCTAATGGGAAGTGTTGTTTAGAAAAACTTTATCAAATCAAGACATTTCAATTCTTTGTTGAAAATCCTGTACTTCTAGAAACTTAAGTATCTGTGGGAGAAGATAAAATTGCTGATTTTTTTTCTTTCTCATAGATGCATTTAATGTGTGTTTAGATCTGTGTTAAAACATAGGCTTGTTTGACCCGTTATATGGATCTGTGTCTATTAATAATGTTCTTACCAGTTTGATTAAAGATAGTCTGGAAATAGTATGCAACAATGAATCATCAGGTTTTATTTATACCTCGGCCTTTATTTAGCATGTTCTTTCTCTCCTGGATTTTGGCGACATTAGCTCCTGAATTTATACCCTCCACAAACTCTGGAAAAAACGTTGGGTATTTACCATACATTAAATGTTGCTTCTTGGATATTCAGCAGAATAAACAATTTGGGTGCCAAAAGATTGAATCCTTATGCTTAAAACAATTGATAATTTCTGAAGCCCGGCTCTTACCACACATTGTTTAAACTTGAACTGTTCAGGTTTAGTGTGATGGTAAAGATGGTGAATTGATTCTTGGTCATGGTCCACATAAGTCCAGTTGAAGCTAATTGGAACTTTTGCCAGAATCACTTAGGATCAAGGAGATGCTAAAATTCAGAGAAAGGCCATGAGGAGTTTGAAAGTACTTATGTGTTTTGAAGAAAGAACACTTTTTGCTTTTAATACAGGTTTCAGTAGTATAGCACTGATGCCTGTGAAATTACTTTATGAGAGAATACCCATTCCAACCACTTACACTTAATAAAGGTATGTGGATTTATTTTGTCTTAACATTTGAGTTTTCTGCTTAAAGAAACACCCCAAAATTTATAACAAGCAAAAATCAAGAAAACTGGAAGGAGATGCATTACTGTATCAAACATGGATTTCTTAAATTACATTAGATTTTTTCTTTACTAGCAAAGTTTTCTCTATCATATCCAATAAAATGAAACATTTCTGATGCGAACACTAATTTAAAAAATGAGTACTATATTATATATATATATAGAAGGCAATGACACCCCACTCCAGTACTCTTACCTGGAAAGTTCCATGGGCAGAGGAGCCTGTTAGGCTGCAGTCCATGGGGTCGCTGAGGGTTGGACACAACTGAGCGACTTCACTTTCACTTTTCACTTTCATGCATTGGAGAAGGCAGTGGCAACCCACTCCAGTGTTCTTGCCTGGAGAATCCCAGGGACAGCAGAGCCTGGTGGGCTGCCGTCTATGGGGTCGCACAGAGTCGGACACGACTGAAGTGACACAGCAGCAGCAGCAGAATACACACACACACACACACACACACACACACACGCACATTTAGAGTTGGACATAACTGAGCAACTAACATATAGCAGATATAATTTTCCTGTTGTAGTCACTGTTGTATTCCCAGAACTTGGACTAGAGCCTAGAGTGGAATAGGTGAGGTTTCTTGATGTGTGCTTAATCAAGTCAGACTCTTTGCAACCCCATGGACTGTAGCCCACCAGGCTCTTTGGTCCATGGACTTCTCCAGACAAGAATACTGGAGTGGATTCCCATTTCCTTCTCCAGGAAATCTTCCCAACCCAGGGATCGAATCCAAGTCTCTTTTGTCCCCTGCATTGGCAGGCTGGTTCTTTAATACTAGTACCACCTAGAAATTGAAATAAGTGCTCTGTAGAACAAAAAACAAAAAAGCTATATTTTGTGGAGTGAAAATATTAGCAAATACGGGTAGGAAAAGTCAGAGGCCTCAGCCTAAATTCTACTTCCTCCACTGAATCTTGAGGACCAACAAGAGAGTAGTCTACTTTATTTCCCCAAATGGTAAAGTAGGTACAATCTGCTAAATTTTACCAATGTTATAAGGGATAAGAGAAACAAACCTGTCAATTTTGTGATCAAGGAAAAAGACGGTTAGCACTCTTCTTCAGATCAGATCAGATCAGTCACTAAGTCGTGTCCGACTCTTTGCAACCCCATGAATCGCAGCACGCCAGGCCTCCCTGTCCATCACCAACTCCCGGAGGTCACTCAGACTCACATTCATCGAGTCAGTGATGCCATCCAGCCATCTCATCCTCTGTCATCCCCTTTTCCTCCTTCCCCCAATCCCTCCCAGTATCAGAGTCTTTTCCAATGAGTCAACTCTTCACATGAAGTGGCCAAAATACTGGAGTTTCAGCTTTAGCATCAGTCCTTCCAAAAAAATCCCAGGGCTGATCTCCTTCAGAATGGACTGGTTGGATCTCCTTGCACTCCAAGGGACTCTCAAGAGTCTTCTCCAACACCACAGTTCAAAAGCATCACTTCTTCAGCGCTCAGCCTTCTTCACAGTCCAGCTCTCAAATCCATACATGACCACAGGAAAGACAATAGCCTTGACTAGGTGAACCTTTGTTGGCAAAGTGATGTCTCTGCTTTTGAATATGCTATCTAGGTTGGTCATAACTTTCCTTCCAAGGAGTAAGCATCTTTTAATTTCATGGCTGCAGTCACCATCTGCAGTGATTTTGGAGCCCAGAAAAATAAAGTCTGACACTGTTTCCACTGTTTCTCCATCTATTTCCCATGTAGTGATGGGACCAGATGCCATGATCTTCGTTTTCTGAATGTTGAGCTTTAAGCCAACCTTTTCACTCTCCACTTTCACTTTCATCAAGAGGCTTTTTAGTTCTTTACTTTCTGCCATAAGGGTGGTGTCATCTGCATATCTGAGGTTATTGATATTTCTCCTAGCAATCTCGATTCCAATTTGTGTTTCTTCCAGTCCAGCATTTCTCATGATGTACTCTGCATATAAGTTAATTAAACAGGGTGACAATATAAGCCTTGACGTTCTCCTTTTCCTATTTGGAACCAGTCTGTTGTTCCATGACCAGTTCTAACTGTTGCTTCCTGACCTACATACAGGTTTCTCAAGAGGCAGATCAGGTGGTCTGGTATTCCCATCTCTTGAAGAATTTTCCACAGTTTATTGTGATCCACACAGTCAAAGGCTTTGGCATAGTCAATAAAGCAGAAATAAATGTTTTTCTGGAACTCTCTTGCTTTTTACATGATCCAGTGGATGTTGGCAATTTGATCTCTGGTTCCTCTGCCTTTTCTAAAACCAGCTTGAACATCAGGAAGTTCACGGTTCACATATTGCTGAAGCCTGGCTTGGAGAATTTTGAGCATTACTTTACTAGCATGTGAGAGGAGTGCAATTGTGTGGTAGTTTGAGCATTCTTTGGCATTGCCTTTCCTTGGGACTGGGATGAAAACTGACCTTTTCCAATCCTGTGGCCACTGCTGAGTTTTCCAAATTTGCTGGCATATTGAGGTCAGTACATTCACAGCATCATCTTTCAGGATTTGGAATAGCTCCACTGGAATTCCATCACCTCCACTAGCTTTGTTCCTAGTGATGCTTTCTAAGGCCCACTTGACTTCACATTCCAGGATGTCTGGCTCTAGGTCAGTGATCACACCATCATGATTATCTGGGTCATGAAGCTCTTTTTTGTACAGTTCTTCTGTGTATTCCTGCCACCTCTTCTTAATATCTTCTGCTTCTGTTAGGTCCATACCATTTCTGTCCTTTATCAAGCCCATCTTTGCATGAAATGTTCCTTTGGTATCTCTAATTTTCTTGAAGAGATTCCCAGTCTTTCCCATTCTGTTGTTTTCCTCTATTTCTTTGCATTGATCACTGAAGAAGGCTTTCTTATCTCTTCTTGCTATTCTTTGGAACTCTGCATTCAGATGTTTTTATCTTTCCTTTTCTCCTTTGCTTTTCACTTCTCTTCTTTTCACAGCTATTTGTAAGGCCTCCCCAGACAGCCATTTTGCTTTTTTGCATTTCTTTTCCATGGGGATGGTCTTGATCCCTGTCTCCTGTACAATGTCATGAACCTCATTCCATAGTTCATCAGGCACTCTATCTATCAGATCTAGGCCCTTAAATCTATTTCTTACTTCCACTGTATAATCGTAAGGGATTTGATTTAGGTCATACCTGAATGGTCTAGTGGTTTTCCCTACTTTCTTCAATTTCAGTCTGAGTTTGGCAATAAGGAGTTCATGGTCTGAGCCACAGTCAGCTCCTGGTCTTATTTTTGCTGATTGTATAGAGCTTCTCCCTCTTTGGCTGCAAAGAATATAATCGATCTGATTTCGGTGTTGACCATCTGGTGATGTCCATGTATAGAGTCTTCTCTTGTGTTGTTGGAAGAGGGTATTTGCTATGACCAGTGCATTTTCTTGGCAAAACTCTGTTAGTCTTTTCCCTGCTTCATTCCATATTCCAAGGCCAAATTTGCCTGTTACTCCAGGTGTTTCTTGACTTCCTACTTTTGCATTCCAGTCCCCTATAATGAAAAGGACATCTTTTTTGGGTGTTAGTTCTAAAAGGTCTTGTAGGTCTTCATAGAACCGTTCAACTTCAGCTTCTTCAGCATTACTGGTTGGGGCATAGACTTGGATTACTATGACATCGAATGGTTTGCCTTGGAAATGAACAGAGATCATTCTGTCGTTTTTGAGATTGCATCCAAGTACTGCATTTCGGACTCTTTTGTTGACCATGATGGCCACTCCATTTCTTCTTAGGGATTCCTGCCTGCAGTAGTAGATATAATGGTCCTCTGAGTTAAATTCACCCATTCCAGTCCATTTTAGTTTGCTGATTCCTAGAATGTCGACATTCACTCTTGCCATCTCTTGTTTGACCACTTCTAATTTGCCTTGATTCATGGACCTGACATTCCAGGTTCCCATGCAGTATTGCTCTTTGCAGCATCATACTTTGCTTCTATCACCAGACACATCCACAGCTGGTATTCTTTTTGCTTTGGTTCCATCCCTTCATTCTTTCTGGAGTTATTTCTCCACTGATCTCCAGTAGCATATTGGGCCCCTACTGACCTGGGGAGTTTCTCTTTCAGTATCCTAACATTTTGCCTTTTCATACTGTTCATGGGGTTCTCAAGGCAAGAATACTGAAGTGGTTTGCCATTTCATTCTCCAGCGGACCACACCCTGTCTGATATCTCCACCATGACCCGCCCATCCTGGGTTGCTTATTGGGCTCAAATTTTTAAGAGAATAAAATGAGCAAAACATAATGATAATAATTATCTCCAGTGATTTTACCATAAAATCACCATACCTTGCAATGTGCATGCATGCCAGTCATGACCGACTCTGTGACCCTAGGGACTGCAGCTCACCAGGCTCCTACCTCCGTGGGATTTTCCAGGCAAGAATACTGGAGTGGGTTGCTATTTCCTCCTCCAGGGGATCTTCCCAACCTTGGGATCAAACCTGTATCTCCTGTGTCTCCTGCATCACAGGCAGATTATTTACTGCTGAGCCATCTGGGAAGTCCAACTATATCATGGATAACTCCCAAACCATGGCAAGTGAACACATGAAAGAGCTGATCTCTTCTTTCTTTCATTTAGCCTAAACACCAGTCTAACACTTGTGCTGTTTTGAAATGAGAAACTGAAAAATCAGCCAGTGGTTGATGGACTATGGTTATAAATGTATTGAATATTTAGGTAAATGAACATTTGATTCTCTTTCTTAATTTTTCAGGTTTTGTTGGAATATTCTATTTCACGTTAGCTAGCCATCACTTCAAAGCAGAAATAAATACAAGAAGACAGGGAAATGGAAGCATCTACTTTGGAAAACTAATAATGTCACTAATTGATGCTGTAAGCCCCCCTTCATTCACTCTCCCAGACAGGACTTCAATGCGAATAGAACTTGTATATTAAACACCCCTTGTTCTGATAGAAATAGCCTCTCGCTGAAGAATAGGGGCAGGATAAGAGCAGAAGCCACTTTCTATGGGTTTATATAATTGTGATTTCTGACCAGCACAAAATTAGTGAATGATTTTTTTCTTCCACTCCAAAATTCACCCCACATTTTCTCTTTAGAATCCCTGACATCAGGATTTTACTTTTTTACATACTTTAGAAAATTCATCACTTTCATTTTTATAAGAAATCAAGTAAACATCATACATTTTATATCAGTTATCTACTCTTCTGTCTTAGAACATGTCCAACCAAAATATCTGTATGAGATGTTTTCCTACATGAGAGACTTAGATACATGAATTCTACTAATGACAAGTGTTCTAATTCTAATAACATCTGTCATAAAAAAGTAAATATGTGCTAATATGGACATCAAAACAAATATCCAGATAAACACATCTGCCTTCGTCTGAATTATTGCCTTTATTATTGCCATTATGTCTATTGTTCTTCTGCACTATCGTCAATTCTTTTGTATTGAGAGATATTTTATAATTTAGCCTGCCATTCACACTAAAACAGAAAAAATACTCCAAATTAGAAGAGAGGAGAATGTCAGTTTGATCACCAAGTCTTATGATGTATGCCACTAGAAATTCTCATTGATTAATTTTTATAATTAAAAGTTATCATGATGACTGTGACATACGTAAACAGTATGTAGTTTACTGAATGCATTGACAACAAACTGGGCTTAGCCTTATATTATTTCTATTTTTTACTGATTTTATCAAGGGAAAGAAAATGGGAAATAAATGTTATAAAAATGTTTTTACTCACCATATAATTTTTAAAAATTAATCTTTTAATAGAAAATAGCACATCATGAAGGGATAGTCTCCATATCACTCTGTTAACAATTTCATCAGGTATCAGAGTCCCACTACAAATTCAAGGCATCCTATTTGTGACAGATGAGCTTCTCCTCTTTTCAATGTGGATTCAATCCTCCTTCTCCTACAGGTGGTAAAATTTACAGTGAGCAATTGCTGTCTTAAGCCAGGATGTGCATGAGCCAAGTGCAGAGTCAAAAATAGGACACAAATCTCCTGACCCCTAACCTCTTCCTCCATCCCCAGCACTGATTTTTCTCCCTGCTCCATGGTGGCAATAGTGGGCATAGCTAGATGCCAAGGTTTTGTTCCTTCTGTCATCAAGAAATAAATTTCACGGTTAAGGGAGCTCAGCCAGTCCCTGATTGCAAAGCACTTTGAAAATGAAAAACCAAATACAGTGTAAGTGCTAGGTGCTGCTATTATTCAGAAGGTAAGAGACTGAGTGCAGAGCTATCATTATTATTTGGATCTGGGATATAGAAGAATTTGGGAACGGAGGCAGAAGGGGCTATTGGTAGTATAACTGAACAACATGAAGAAGTTTCACTAAGAAAATTTAACATTTTCTGAGGCCTGAAACCCTGAACTAACAACCGGGAGCTTTGATTATATTAACAGGTTAGTAGCATCCTGATTCCTAAACATTTACAGGGGAAAGCAGAGCAATAAGGAACATATAGAAAGTCTACTTTTCCCATGTCACATTACAAACAAACACACTTATGAGGGAAGAAATGCGGTGATGCTTAAGATAGAAACTCTGGTGAAGGAACTGGCAAATGGTGTAATGAATGACTCATAGTCCTTAAAATAAGACATTTAGACAAATTCCTCCAAAATTCTCCCAGTGAACATGGAACCTCTTATTTAGGGAAAATTGATACTACTATAACACAGTCATAAATAAATTTTCAGACAGCTAGCTTTAACACCCTTAGCAAAGGGAATAAGACAAATTAAAATGACAAGTCATTTTCATCTTAATCTCTGAAGTTTTGTTTATATTACTCCCTTTCAAGCATGACCTCACTCTTTAATTCCATCTACCTAACTTTGCTCCAGTTTTGAAAGCCCAACCAAAACCTCCAATTCCTCAAACAAGTCTTCACTAATCAGTTTAATATAGCAATGGCTCACTTTGATTTGCTGGTGGTGCCAGTGCCCAATACTAAAATATTTTTCAACTTTTTAAAATAAATTTTAAACATATAAAAAAGAAATTAATAGTTCAGTAACTACCCATATATATTTACCACCCAAATTCAACAACTTACGTACTTTCTGTATCATTTAATTTTTGCTAAAATTTTTCAAAATAATTTGCAGGTATAATAATACTTTAAGTAGAGAAGTATACATCTTCTAAAAATAAACATATTCTACATAGTTAGAGCACCATTTTCATACTTATGAAAATTAAAAATGATTCTATAATCTAAAATCAAGTCTAAATTGAAATTAGTCCCATTTTCACAAATAATATACTGGGTTTTGTTAAACTAGAGGATCTAATCAACGTTCATGCTTTATATTAGGTATTTTGTTGTTATATGTTTTTTTGGGGGGGGCGGTTAGTCAAAAACTGTTTACTCGCTTTTAAAAATCTTTTTGAAGGTATTCAAACAAAGATGTTTAAAAATAAAAATAATTTTTAAAATTGGCAAACCTCTAGCAAAAATGTCTAAAATATAAAAACATTTACTAATATCAGTAATGAAAGAGAAAGCATCTTTAAAGACCCTTCAGATACTACAGGTTAGTAGAATATTATTTTTAAAAATGTATGCCTTATAAATTCAACGGTGTAGTTGAAATGAATCAGTGTCTCAAAAGATACAAACTACTAAAAGAAAGAAAGAAAGTGAAGTCATTCAGTCGTGTGTGACCCCATGGACTAGCCTGCCAGCCTCCTTCATCCATGGGATTTTCCAGACAAGAATACTGGAATGGGTTGCCATTTCCTTCTCCAGGGGATCTTCCTGACCCAGGGATCGAACCCAGTCTCCCACACTGCAGGCAGACTCTTTACTATCTGAGCCACCAGGAAAGCAGTTCATACAAAAAGAAATATATATGAAAATATATATGGCTTAATGAAACTTATGATAGTTAAAAACATTTCAAGAAAGTAAATTCTGAGCCTCGATAATAATACAGAAAATTCAACCAAACATTTTAGAAATAAATAATAATTCCATACAGACTCTTTTAGTACATAGAAACGAAAGAAATATTTCCAATGCACTTTATGAGGACAGCATAATCCCAAGAGAGGCATTACAATAAGAGAAAATTGTAAACTAAAATCATTCATGAACATAGACACATACATTCTGGAAAAATTAGCAAATCAAATCCAGCATTATATCAAAAATATATTAGCACTTATGTTAGGGGAAGCACACTGACTGAAATTGCCCACCCTGGCCAGGCACCATAGTAACCATTTGCATAAGTTGTTTTAGGGACAGGAGGTCCTGGTAAGGAACAGAGAACTAATAAGCTACCACCAACCAGAAGAGTTCAGGAAAGGTCAAAAGAAGACACCACATGTCTGACCACCTCCCAGAATCCTTCTCTCTGGCATCCATCTTCGCTGAACAAGGCGTGCACCACCAGGAAGGACTCTGAGTCAGAATGATTGGCTAAAGACAACTCAGAAACTAACCCCATCACCATAAGACCTGAGACTGTGAGCCACATGGCAGAGCCGTTCTCCTGGGTTCCCTTACCCTACTGCTCTCCACTTGGGTGCCCTTTCCCAATAAAATCTCTTGCTTTGTCAGCACATGTGTCTCCTCAGACAACTTATTTCTGAATGTTAGATAAGAGCCCAGTTTTGGGCCCTGGAAGGGGTCCCCCTTCCTGCCCTTCCTGTAACACTTGCATTAAATGTAAAATATTGCAATACCTCAATTAAATGACTAAGATTGTCAGACTTGCTTTAAAAAATAAAAAGTTTATATGCCTCTTATAAAAAAGACATCAATAATACATGACACAGAAATTTTGAAAGAGCCTTCTCTTTCAAAGAGAAAATAAGAACTTGGAAATAAGAACTTCATGCAAATACTCTCCAAAATAAAGCTGGTGCTGTAATATTAGTGGCAACAAAGTAAGCAAGATGCATGACTATAAAAACAAGAGCACAAATCACATAATAAAAGGGTCAATCCACCAGAAAGTATAAAAATTCTGTATTTTACTGCACCAGTGTTATGAGTTCAAAATATGTAAATAAAAAGAAAAGCAGACAAATCCATAATTACATTGGGGACTTGAACTCTTTATTTTTAATATCTAGGTAAAGTAGAAAAGAATCAGAGAAGATATAAATTATCTAAACAAAACAATACAAAAAGTTGCCCTCATTTTCATATATAAAACACTGAAAAAAGAACACACATTCTTAGCAAAAGGCCCTATTTACTTAGATATTAGTTCATAAAGCAAGTCTCAAATGTTTTTTAAAAAAAATAAATGCAGGGGGAGGAGCTAAGATGGTGGAGGAATAGGACAGGGAGAACACTTTCTCCCCCACAAATTCATCAAAAGAACATTTAAACGCCGAGTAAATTCCACAAAACAACTTCTGAATGCCGGCAGAGGACGTCAGGCACCCAGAAAAGCAATCCATTGTCTTTGAAAGGAGGTAGGAAAAAATATTGGAGAAGGCAATGGCACCCTACTCCAGTACTCTTGCCAGGAAAATCCCATGGATGGAGGAGTCTGTTGGGCTGCAGTCCATGGGGTCGCTAAGAGTCGGACACGACTGAGCGACTTCACTTTCACTTTTCACTTTCATGCATTGGAGAAGGAAATGGCAACCCACTCCAGTATTCTTGCCTGGAGAATCCCAGGTACGGGGGAGCCTGGTGGGCTGCTGTCTATGGGGTCGCACAGAGTTGGACACAACTGAAGTGACTTAGCAGCAGGAAAAAATATAAAAGACAAAAAAAGAGACAAAAGAGGGAGGGATGGAGCTCCGTGCTGGGAAGGGAGTCTTAAGAAGAGAGAAGTTTCCAAACACCAGGAAACATTCTCACTGTCGAGTCTGTGCCGAGCCTTGGAAGCACAGAGGGCAACATAACAGGGAGGAAAAATAAATAAACAATTAAAGCCCACAGATTACGAGACCTATGGTAACTCCCCCAGTGGAGAAGCAGCACAGATGCCTGCATCCGCCATTAGCAAGCAGGGGCTGGGCAGGGAGGCACGGCGTGTGCTGCATCGCTTAGAGTAAGGATCTGGCCTGAGTATCCCGAGTGCTACCTGAGCGAAATAATTTGGGCTAGCAAACCAGACTGTGGGATATCTACCACGCGAAAAGCCAGACCTAACCTAAGACACCACCAGGCCCACGCACAGAACAAAGGACTATACAGAGATAGCTGGCTGCAGATCGTCCCCCTTTGGTGACAGGCAGCCAGAGACAGAAGGGGGCAATTGCAGCCCCAGAGAGACATTATCTACAAAACTGTAAGCAGGCTTCTTTGCTAACTAAAACTTTTTGGGGTTCTGGACAGTCAACATCTGCCTGAGAAGGTGCACTGATTGTACACCCAGATAACCAAGCAGCAGGGAGGCGATAAGTTGCAGCAACCGTGCTTGCCAAACACTTCATCACCTGTGCTGCTTGGCCCTGGGAAGGGCACAAAACGCAGGCCCAACTGAGTCTGTACCTCTGAGGACTACCCAAGTGCCTGAACCTGAGTGGCTTAGACCTGGGACGTGCAAGCAGTCCAGGGCCAGCCGTGGATGGTTCCCAGCAGAGCAAACTAGAGCCTAAGCAGTGTGGACAGGGAGGCTACACGTGCCGTGAGCAGGGGCAGGCCCAGTGTGGCTGAGGCACTGCAAGCACATGCCAGTGTTATTTATTTGCAGTGTCCCTCCCTCCCCACAGCGAGACTGAACAAGTGGGCCTAAAAAAAAAAAAAAAAAAAGGGTGTCTATCACCACCCCCTTTGTATGAGGGCAGAAATCAGACACTGAAGAGACCAGCAAACAGAAGAAGCTATAAGAGAGGGAATCGCCGTGGAAGTGACAGGCAATAAACTAAAACCCTGTGGTTAGTACCAACTACATAGGAAGGGGCCTATAGATCTTGAGAAATATAAGCCAGAACAAGGGACTAGCCGAAAATGAACTTAACCCACAATACCCACAAAAACATCAGAAAAAGTCCTATATATTTTTTACTATTTTTACGATCATTCTTTCTTTTTTTTTTAATTTTTAAAAAATTAAGTCCTCTATTACTCCTTTAATTTTCACTTTTATAACCTACTATTACTTTGCAAAAAAGAGACCTTTTTTTAAAAAAAAGCAAACTTCATATATATTTTTTATAACTTTTGTGACCTTGTTTTTTTTTTTTTCTTTTTCTCTTTCTTCCTTTTTTTTTTTCTTATTTTCTTTAACATTGTATTTTTGAAATTCCAAACTCTGCTCTAGATTTTTAATTTTAGCTTTTTGGTATTTGTTATCAATTTTGAACCTTTTTTAAAACTTTTTTGACTTTTTTTCTCTCTCTCTTTCTTTCTTTTCATCTTTTCTTTAACATTGTATTCCTGAAATTCCAAACTCTACTCTAGATTTTTAATTTATGTTTTTTGGTATTTGTTATCAATTTTGTACCTATAGCTTCTTTATAATTTTTGTGACTTTGTTTTTGTTTTTTGTTTTTTTCTCTTTCTTTTTCTTCTTCTTTTCTTTAACATTGTATTTTTGAAATCCCAAACTCTACTCTAGATTTTTAACTTTTGCTTTTTGGTATTTGTTATCAATTTTGTACCTATATTTTCTTTATAATTTTTGTGACTTTGTTTTTTCTTTTTCTTTTGCTTTCTTTCTTTTCCTTCTTCTTTTCTTTAACATTGTATTTTTGAAATTCCAAACGCTACTCTAGATTTTTAATTTTTGCTTTTAGGTATTTGTTACCAATTTTGTACCTTTAAGAACCCAATCTTCAGTACCCTTTTTTTACTTGGGAGTGATATTACTGGCTTGACTGCTCTCTCCCCCTTTGGACTCTCCTTTTTCTCCACCAGGTCACCTGTATCTCCTCCCTAACCTCTCTCTATTCTACCCAACTCTTTGAATTTCTGTGTGTTCCAGACAGTGGAGAACACTTAGGGAACTGATTACTGGATCTGCTCTCTCTCCTTTTCATTCCCTGCTTTTATCCTCCTGGCCACCTCTATCTCCTTCCTCCCTCTTTTCTTCTCTGTATAACTCCATGAACATCTCTGAGCAGTCCAGTTGTGGAGTGCACATAAGGAAGTGATTACTAGTTAGCCCACTCTCTCCTCTATTGATTCCACCTCATCTCATTCGGGTCACCTCTAACTCCCTCCTCCTTCTTCTCTTCTCCATGTAATGCTGTGAACTTCTCTGGGTGACCCTTACGGTGGAGAAACTTTTCATCTTTAACCTAGATGTTTTATCAATGGTGCTGTTTAGAAGGAGAAGTTTTGAGACTACTGTAAAAATAAGACCGATAACTGGAAGCAGGAGGCTTAAGTCCAAACCCTGACTCCAGGGAACATTAATTGACAGGAACTCATCAAATGCCTCCATACCTACACTGAAACCAAGCACCACACAAGGGCCAACAAGTTCCAGGGCAAGACATACCAAGCAAATTCTCCAGCAACACAGAAACACAGCCCTGAGTGCCAATATACAGGCTGCCAAAAGTCACCCCAAAAAACCATAGACATCTCATAACTCATTACTGGACACTTCATTGCACTCCAGAGAGAAGAAATCCAGCTCCACCCACCAGAACACCGACACAAGCTTCCCTAACCAAGAAACATTGACAAGCCACCTGTACAAACCCACACACAGTGAGGAAACGCCACAATAAAGAGAACTCCACAAACTGCCAGAATACAGAAAGGACACCCCAAACTCAGCAATTTGAACAAGATGAAGAGACAGAGGAATACCCAACAGGTAAAGGAACAGGATAAATGCCCACCAAACCAAACAAAAGAGGAAGAGATAGGGAATCTACCTGATAAAGAATTCCAAATAATGATAGTGAAATTGATCCAAAATCTTGAAAGCAAAATGGAATCACAGATAAATAGCCTGGAGACAAGGATTGAGAAGATGCAAGAAAGGTTTAACAAGGACCTAGAAGAAATAAAAAAGAGTCAAAATATAATGAATAATGCAGTAAATGAGATCAAAAACACTCTGGAGGCAACAAATAGTAGAATAACAGAGGCAGAAGATAGGACTAGTGAATTAGAAGATAGAATGGTAGAAATAAATGAATCAGAGAGGAAAAAAGAAAAACGAATTAAAAGACATGAGGACAATCTCAGAGACCTCCAGGACAATATTAAATGCTACAACATTCGAATCATAGGGGTCCCAGAAGAAGAAGACAAAAAGAAAGACCATGAGAAAATACTAGAGGAGATAATAGTTGAAAACTTCCCTAAAATGGGGAAGGAAATAATCACTCAAGGCCAAGAAACCTAGAGAGTCCCAAACAGGATAAACCCAAGGCAAAACACCCCAAGACACATATTAATCAAATTTAAAAAGATCAAACACAAAGAATAAATATTAAAAGCAGCAAGGGAAAAACAACAAATAACACACAAGGGAATTCCCATAAGGATAACAGCTGATCTTTCAATAGAAACTCTCCAAGCCAGGAGGGAATGGCAAGACATACTTAAAGTGACGAAAGAAAATAACCTACAGCCGAGATTATTGTACCCAGCAAGGATCTCATTCAAATATGAAGGAGAAATCTAAACCTTTACAGACAAGCAAAAGCTGAGAGAATTCAGCACCACGGAACCAGCTCGCCAACAAATACTAAAGGATATTCTCTAGACAGGAAACACAAAAAGGGTATATAAATTCAAACCCAAAACAATAAAGTAAATGGCAACGGGATCATACTTATCAATAATTACCTTAAACATAAATGAGTTGAATGCCCCAACCAAAAGACAAAGACTGGCTGAATGGATACAAAAACAAGACCCCTACATAAGTTGTCTACAAGAGACCCACCTCAAAACAGGGGACACATACAGACTGAAAGTGAAGAGCTGGAAAAAGACTTTCCATGCAAATAGGGACCAAAAGAAAGCAGGAGTAACAATACTCATATCAGATAAAATAGACTTTAAAACAAAGGCTGTGAAAAGAGACAAGGTCACTACATAATGGTCAAAGGATCAATCCAAGAAGAAGATATAACAATTATAAATATATATGCACCCAGCATAGGAGCACCACAATATGTAAGACAAATACTAACACATATGAAAGGAGAAATCAACAATAACACAATAATAGTGGGAGACTTTAATACCCCACTCACACCTATGGATAGATCAGCTGAACAGAAAATTAACAAGGAAACACAAACTTTAAACAATACAATAGACCAGTTAGACCTAATTGATATTTATAGGACATTTCATCCCAAAACAATGAATTTCACCTTTTTCTCAAGCGCACACGGAACCTTCTCCAGGATAGATCACATCCTGGGCCATAAATCTAGCCTTGGCAAATTCAGAAAAGTTGAAATCATCCCAAGCATCTTTTCTGACCACAATGCAGTAAGATTAGATCTCAATTACAGGAGAAAAACTATTAAAAATTCCAACATATGGAGGCTGAACAACACGCTGCTGAATAACCAACAAATCACAGAAGAAATCAAAAAAGAAATCAAAATGTGCATAGAAACGAATGAAAATGAAAATAACAACCCAAAACCTGTGGTACACTGTAAAAGCAGTCCTAAGGGGAAAGTTCATAGCAATACAGGCATACCTCAAGAAACAAGAAAAAAGTCAAACAAATAATCTAACTCTACACCTAAAGCAACTAGAAAAGGAAGAAATGAAGAACCCCAGGGTTAGTAGAAGGAAATAAATCTTAAAAATTAGAGCAGAAATACATGCAAAAGAAACAAAAGAGACCATAGCAAAAATCAACAAAGCCAAAAGCTGGTTCTTTGAAAGGATAAATAAAATTGACAAACCATTAGCCAGACTCATCAAGAAACAAAGGGAGAAAAATCAAATCAATAAAATTAGAAATGAAAATGGAGAGACCACAACAGACAACACAGAAATACAAAGGATCATAAGAGACTACTATCAGCAATTATATGGCAATAAAATGGACAACGTGGACGAAATGGACAAATTCTTAGAAAAGTACAACTTTCCAAAACTGGACCAGGAAGAAATAGAAAATCTTAACAGACCTATCACAAGCAAGGAAATTGAAACTGTAATCAGAAATCTTCCAGCAAACAAAAGCCCAGGTCCAGACGGCTTCACAGCTGAATTCTACCAAAAATTTAGAGAAGAGCTAACACCTATTCTACTCAAACTGTTCCAGAAAATTGCAGAGGAAGGTAAACTTCCAAAGTCATTCTATGAGGCCACCATCACCCTAATGCCAAAACCGGACAAAGATGCCACAAAGAAAGAAAACTACAGGCCAATATCACTGATGAACATAGATGCGAAAATCCTTAACAAAATTCTAGCAATTAGAATCCAACAACACATTAAAAAGATCATACACCATGACCCAGTGGGCTTTATCCCAGGGATGCAAGGATTCTTCAATATCCGCAAATCAATCAATGTAATACACCACATTAACAAATTGAAAAATAAAAACCATATGATTATCTCAATAGATGCAGAGAAAGCCTTTGACAAAATTCAACACCCATTTATGATAAAAACTCTCCAGAAAGCAGGAATAGAAGGAACATACCTCAACATAATAAGAGCTATATATGACAAACCCACAGCAAACATTATCCTCAATGGTGAAAAATTGAAAGCATTTCCCCTAAATTCAGGAACAAGACAAGGGTGCCCACTTTCACCATTACTATTCAACATAGTTTTGGAAGTTTTGGCCACAGCAATCAGAGCAGAAAAAGAAATAAAAGGAATCCAAATTGGAAAAGAAGAAGTAAAACTCTCACTGTTTGCAGATGCCATGATCCTCTGCATGATGATGATGATGTATCACTTCAGTCATGTCCGACTCTGTGTGACTCCACAGACGGCAGCCCACCAGGCTCCCCCATCTCTGGGATTCTCCAGGCAAGAACACTGGAGTGGGTTGCCATTTCCTTCTCCAATGCATGAAAGTGAAAAGTCAAAGTAAAGTCACTTAGTCATATCCGACTCTTAGCGACCCCATGGATTTCAGCCTACCAGGCTCATCCATCCATGGGATTTTCCAGGCAAGAGTACTGGAGTGGGATGCCATTGCCTTCTCCAGATCCTCTACATAGAAAACCCTAAAGACTCCACCAGAAAATTACTAGAACTAATCAATGAATATAGTAAAGTTACAGGATATAAAATCAACACACAGAAATCCCTTGCATTCCTGTACACTAATAATGAGAAAATAGAGAAATTAAGGAAACAATTCCATTCACCATTGCAATGAAAAGAATAAAATACTTAGGAATATATCTACCTAAAGAAACTAAAGACCTATATATAGAAAACTATAAAACATTGGTGAAAGAAATCAAAGAGGATACTAATAGATGGAGAAATATACCATGTTAATGGATTGGAAGAATCAATATAGTGAAAATGAGTATACTACCCAAAACAATTTATAGATTCAATGCAATCCCTATCAAGCTACCAATGGTATTCTTCACAGAGCTAGAACAAATAATTTCTCAATTTGTATGGAAATACAAAAAACCTCGAATAGCCAAAGCTATCTTGAGAAAGAAGAATGGAACTGGAGAATCAACCTGCCTGACTTCAGGCTCTACTACAAAGCCACAGTCATCAAGACAGTATGGTACTGGCACAAAGAAATATAGATCAATGGAACAAAATAGAAAGCCCAGAGATAAATCCATGCACATATGGACACCATATCTTTGACAAAGGAGGCAAGAATATACAATGGATTAAAGACAATCTCTTTAACAGATGGTGCTGGGAAAACTGGTCAAACACTTGCAAAAGAACGAAACTAGAACACTTTCTAACACCATATACAAAAATAAACTCAAAATGGATTAAAGATCTAAATGTAAGAAAAGAAACTATAAAACTCCTAGAGGAGAACATAGGCAAAACACTCTCTGACATACATCACAGCAGGATCCTCTATGACCCGCCTCCCAGAATATTGGAAATAAAATAAAAAATAAACAAATGGGACCTAATTAAACTTAAAAGCTTCTGCACAACAAAGGAAACTATAAGCAAGGTGAAAAGACAGCCTTCAGAATGGGAGAAAATAATAGCAAATGAAGCAACTGACAAACAACTAATCTCAAAAGTATACAAGCAACTCCTACAGCTCAATTCCAGAAAAATAAATGACCCAATCAAAAAATGGGCCAAAGATCTAAATAGACATTTCTCCAAAGAAGACATACAGATGGCTAACAAACACATGAAAAGGTGCTCAACATCACTCATTATCAGAGAAATGCAAATCAAAACCACTATGAGGTACCATTTCACGCCAGTCAGAATGGCTGTGATCCAAAAGTCTACAAGCAATACATGCTGGAGAGGGTGTGGAGAAAAGGGAACCCTCTTACACTGTTGGTGGGAATGCAAACTAGTACAGCCACTATGGAGAACACTGTGGAGATTCCTTAAAAAACTGGAAATAGAACTCCCTTATGATCCAGCAATCCCACTGCTGGGCATACACACTGAGGAAACCGGAATTGAAAGAGACATGTGTACCCCAATGTTCATAGCAGCACTGTTTATAATAGCCAGGACATGGGAGCAAGCTAGATGTCCATCAGCAGACGAATGGATAAGAAATCAGTGGTACATATACATAATGGAGTATTACTCAGCCATTAAAATGAATACATTTGAATCAGTTCTAATGAGGTGGATGAAACTGGAGCCTATTATACAGAGTGAAGTAAGCCAGAAAGAAAAACACCAATACAGTATACTAATGCATATATATGGAATTTAGAAAGATGGTAACAATAACCCTGTATACAAAGACAGCAAAAGAGACAGTGATGTATAGAACAGTCTTTTGGACTCTGTGAGAGAGGGAGAGGGTGGGATGATTTGGGAGAATGGCATTGAAATATGTATAATATCATATATGAAACAAGTTGCCAGTCCAGGTTCTATACACGATACTGGATGCCTGGGGCTGGTGCACTGGGACGACCCAGAGGGATGGTATGGGGAGGGAGGGTAGAGGAGGGTTCAGGATGGGGAACACATGTATACCTGTGGCAGATTCATTTTGATATATGGCAAAACCAATACAATATTTTAAAGTTAAATAAAATTAAATTTAAAAAAATAAATGTATTCATAAGATGTTTTTGACAACTGAAATTAAGTCAGGAATCAAAACAAAGAAGAAGTACAACAAGAAACACACATGCACATCATTTGGAAATAAACCAGACAGCAAACAATTTTTTAAAAACAAGAAAGAACCAGAAAATATTTGGAACTGAATGATAATTATGGTAGTATCTATATAAATTTTTGGAATGTAATGAAAACAGTGCTTGGAGAAAAATGTACAGTCTTAAACGCATATAAAAAAAAGCTTGACATTACAATCAAAATATCCATCTTTGAAAGTTTAGAATTTTTTTTAAAACAGCAAATTAAACCCAAAACAAGTTAAACAAAGGAAATAATTAAGATGAGGGCATAGACTAATGAAATAAAAAATCAGCATTCAAAATACAAAAATGACAAAAGTGTGTTCTCTACTTTTTTAAAAAAACTAATAAAAATTAGGCTTTCACAGGATTATTCAACAACTTTGTTAATAGTAGGAACTAAAGCATATCATTATAAATCCTCTAAGTACTAAAATGATAGAAACTAGGCTTTATCAACAAGTTTATAACACTAACAAAAAAGATTAACTCCTAGGAAAAAAAAAAACATTCTAATATAACCAACACAGTAAGAAAGAACATCTATAATTTAAAATCTTCCTAAAAAAGAAATCTGGCTCTAGAATCAAAATTTTAAAACATCAGTCTCACACAAACTCTTCCAGAATAAACTTTCCAAATTTTTATGAGTTGAATAAAATCTTTATAAAATACTTGACAAAGACAATCAAGGAACAAAAACTGGAGAAAAATGTCTCTAGTAAACATAGATGAAAACTCTTAAAATAGCAGCAACTTAATGTGGCAATTTATTGAATGTATAAAACAACACAATGAAGTGTGACAGCTCTTGGAGTGTACGGATGGTCTAATATTTAAATTCAATCTGTAATTCACTACAGTAGCAGAATAAAGATGAAAAATCATATAATCTTCTCAAGAGATGTAGAATACATCTTTCATAAAAGTCAATACCATTTTAACACATAGTAAATTAATCAAAAAAGGGAACCTTCTTATTCTGATAAAGTACCTTTCAACAAACATATTCAGTGATGAAATATAGAAAATTCTCATTCTAAGATTCAAATTAAAAGAATACTACCATAATCCCTTTTATACAACATTCTACTGGTGGCACTAACCATCAAATGAAGAATTAATAGTAAATAAAACATATTAACTTTGGAAAAGCAAAGACAAATTTTCCATTATTCTTAGGTAACATGATTTTATATCCTAGAAAATCCAAATAAACCCAGGAAAAAAATTATTAAAATTAATAAGAAATTTAGCAAAGTTTATGTATACAAGGTCAATATTAAAAAAACAATTATGTTTCTATATACCACAAAAAATAATTAGAGCATGATAGTTTTTAAAAGATAAAAATTAAAAATACTTAAAATATTAAATTTTTAAAATCTTTCAAAAATGTTTAGTATCAGTATACAGTAATCTACAATACATTGGTGAAATAATAAATAGTGGAAATATATGCTATAATCAAGGATTAGAAAGCTCTATACTATAAATATGTTTACTCTCCTCAAATTGATTCATATATTTAACAAAAGTCCAGTAAAAATGCTACTGATGTTTTTCTTGGGTTGGCATTTGATAAGATGTTTCTAACTATATACAGAAGTGCAAAGGGCCAAGAAAAGACAAGATAATTTTGAAGAAAAGCAAAGCAGGAGGACTTTCAAAATTATTAAAGTTAAAATAATCATAGTGATGTTCAGCTAGGTAATATACCAGAGAAACATAATATAGAATTAGAAACAGATCCATGCTTACATAGTCACTTCAATCATAATGATTACATTGCAGTACAATAGGAAAGATTAGTCTTTTCAACAAGTGATGCTGCGTCAAAGGAAAAATACATAATATGTATATTAATCCCCACCTCACACTATAATTCAAAACTGATTCAAGATAAACTATGAACCTAAATATGGAAGATAAAACAATGAAACTTCTAGGACAAGCAGACAAAAATATCTTCATAGCCTTGGAATAAGAAAGAATTTCTTAACAAGACCCAAAAGCCCTAAAAGTAAAGAAAAATGTTATCAATTTGGCCACACTAAGAATTTCTGTTCATTAAAAGACTGTTAAGAGGATAGAAAAAATAAGCCACAACTGAGAAAAGATATCAGTAGAAAAATATACCTTACAAAAGATGCGTGTCCAAAATATACAAAATACATCTAAAAATCAGTATAAAGATGAAAAAAAGCTGTGGAAAAAATAAGTAAAAATTGTTGAACAGGTACAACAAAATAAAACAATATGGCCAGTATGAGAAATGCAATCACAATGAGATATCACTATATACATACCAGAAGTATCCAAAATTCTTGTTGTTGAGGATGTAAAGCAATAGGAACTTTCATATACTGCTACTCTCAAGGCCTTTGAAAAAGTGACAAAATCCATTAACACTGACATTAAATTTTAAAAGTGACAAAATCCATTACATATTTTGTATGACTCAATTCCAGCATATATATATATATATATATATATATATATATATATATATACCATCACAAATGTATGCATATGCAACCTAATGAAGTTCATAGGGGTACTATTTGTAAATTCAAAAAAATGTAGGCTAGGCATTAGATATATTAATATAATATATAGCAATAAACAAGTGTGGACTATTGCTAGATACAACAACAAAACAGAATTCTACAACCTAATATAAAAATAATGTCAGGCCTACACTAATCTTTTAGTTGATAGATATCAGAACAGTGCCTGAATTTGGAGATGATGGTACTCTGGGAGCATGTGAGGGAGGGTGCTTCTGTTCTGCAGGTGATTTTCTATTTCATGATCTGGGTGATGCATACATAGTTCACCTTGTGAGAATTCATTAATCCATACCTCTAGTATCTGCGTCCATTGCTGTAGGTCTATTCCTGGAACTAAAAAGCCTCTTGATGAACGTGAAAGAGGAGAGTAAAAAAGCTGGCTTAAAACTCAACCTTCAAAAAACTAAAATCATGGCATCTAGTCTCATCACTTCATGGCAAAGAGATGGGGAAGCAATGGAAACAGTAACAGACTTTATTTTGGGGGGCTCAAAAATCACTGCAGATGGTGACTGCAGTCATGATATTAAAAGGTGCTTACTCCTTGGAAGAAATATTATGACCAACCTAGACAGCATATTAAAAAGCAGAGACATTACTTTGCCAACAAATGTCCGCCTAGTCAGAGCTATGGTTTTTCCAGTAGTCATGTATGGATGTGAGAGTTGGACCATAAAGAAAGCTGAGCACCAAAGAATTGATGTTTTTGAACTGTGGTGTTGGAGAAGACTCTTGAGAGTCCCTTGGGCTGCAAGGAGATCCAACCAGTCCATCCTAAAAGAAATCAGTCCTAAATATTCATTGTAAAGACTGATGCTGAAGCTGAAACTGAAGCTCCAATACTTTGGCCAATTGATGTGAAGAACCGACTCATTGGAAAAGACCCTGATGCTGGGAAAGATTGAAGGAAGGAGGAGAAGAGGATGAATGACAGAGAATGAGATGGTTAGATGGCATCACTGACTCAATGGACATGAGTTGAAACAAGCTCTGGGAGTTGGTGATGGACAGGGAAGCCTGGTGTGCAGCATTCCATGGAGTCACAAAGAGTTGGACACGACTGACCAACTGAACTGAAACGAATTCCTTTACAAAGCTGATCCATAATGTACATAACTCAAACACCTGTAAGTCCCTGGCCCTCTGCCCTTTGATCTACTGCCATGCCTTCTGTGCAGATGGCCATCAACAAAGTAAGTCACTAGTCCAATGTACGTTTTTGTTTCCAGGTCTCTGAGTATTCCTGGAGCTAATATTAGAATCCTTGCTCTCCAAGTCATCTTGGCCTCAGCTGGACTCAACAATTCCCACAAAATCCTGTCCTCTCTCCAAACTGGCTCTCTCTCTTTCTCTCTCTTCCTTTTTTTTAAATTTTAAGTTATCACTACCTTAACAAATTCACTACTCTATCTCTTCTTTTCTCATAAGTTCATATTGCTTCCTCTGCTTTTATAAAACAGAAGCATCATGGAGACCTCCCCATATCACACTCAAAACCAGGAAATTAAGCACAGAAATCCCACCTCTGTTAGCAGGAGATACCAGGCTGAGGAGACCAAACTACCAGTGCATACCTCAAATTCCTCACTTATCAGGTAGTGCATGAGTCTTTCTTTGACTGTATGTGAGCAGTAAGATTCAACAGGGATCCCACCATAATTTAAAGGACTTGGACAAATAGAAATAAACAACCTTGCCCTTTCATCTTCTGGTTTCATAGTCAAAAAACGTATTTACTTTCCTGCTAATCTTCTTTTCCCCGCTAAAATCTTTTCTCCTTTGTAAGACAAATGCTTTACCTCTGCTTTAGATTCACTACCCCTCTCCGTGATCCAGGATTATCCTTCACTAATGATTCCCTATTTGCCTTTTATCTTCAATCTATCTCTTGTACAACTCAAAAGGCAAGTATGCTTATTCCACTCTCAATTAAAAGGAAAAACTCAGCCTTTCTGTCAATAAAAGCCTAGCTTTTATCACATGCCTGAGCTCAAAATCTTTTCATCCAGTACCTACTAGATATGCTCAACTTGTAAGTTATAAACGCAGCTCAAACAGATCCATTAGAAATCCCTACAACATCTTTGTTTACCCACTCCATATAATGATTCCCATTGCTCTGATGGGAAGTCATCCTTGAATCTTCACCTGATGCAGTCAAAATACTCAAGTGAAGTCAATTCTATCTCCTACAATCTCTTTCAAATATATCTGATCAATTTTATCTGCTACTGTTTTAATCTGGGTCTTCTTACCTTTAAAAAATTCAACTGAGTGAAAACAAATCTAGATATACTGTTTTTAATATACAAAATGATTCACAAAGTTTGAAAGTTAAAACAAGGCAAATATATGACAGTCTATACTGTACTATATTCTTACCACACTGTACTTTTAACATGACATATTTAACTGACATCTGTCAAATAAAAAATAGTACCTTCTATCAAAGGCTCATAGAATAGTTACCAAAATGGATTAAATGTTAGATCACAGGTTAAAAAATATCCTCTATCATTTTCAAAATATAAAATTATATATGCCCCTTTGTATCATACAATAAAAGGCTGCAGAAACAAAATAAATTTTAAGTAAACCTTATCAAAAAATGTCTCATGTAAATAAATCCTCAGTGTCAAATAACTCTGTATTAGAGAATACTTTAAAATAATTAAAAGTAGATCACTATAAATCAAAACACAAGACAATGTAAAAGCAGACATAAGCAAATCATAACAACTATTTTCAATGTTAAATGAAGAAAAAATAAAAAATAGTGAACTGGGCATTCAACTAAATAATAAACACAACATAAATAAACCTGAAACAAAACTAAAGAAAGCAAGAATTAATACAAATAAAAGCATTTTTTTTTTAAAAAAAGGCAGGAAATAAGAACAAGTGGGGAAAAGAAGGAGACTAACAAAAGTAGCAATGGCTTTCCCATTTATCATAAATAACTATGTAAAACATAATGATAAAACATCTCATTAATAATAGCATCCATAGAATCTAAATTATTTGGATAAACTTGACACAAAATATAGGATGTTCATGTTAAAAACAAACACTTGGCTTGAGGGGCATGATCTGAATCAAAGCTGTGGCATATTATGTTCTTGAAAGACAAGTTTAGTATTATGATGATGTCGGTTCCCTCTTTATTACTTTTTTATTGTTGCCCTAATAGATTACCACAAATTTTGTGGGTAAAAGCAACATAAATGGATTCTTTCACAGTTTTGAAGCTCAGAAGTCCAAAGTGGGTTGAAATCAAGCTCTGCCTCCCTTCTAGAGGCTCTAGAAGAGGATCCATTTCCTTGCTCTACGCATCTTCTAATGGCCACCTGCTTGCCTTGACTTGTGGCTCCTTATTCCATCTTCAAAACCAGCAGTAAGACATCATCAAATCTCTCTTCTCTCTATCCTCTGCTTCCATTATGTCCTCCGCTGCCTGTAACTCTGTCACTTCCTCTTTCCCTTACAAGGACTTTGTTATTGCATTGGACTCCGTTGCTGCTGCTGCTAAGTCGCTTAAGTCGTGTCTGACTCTGTGCGACCCCATTGACAGCAGCCCACCAGGCTCCCCCATCCCTGGCATTCTCCAGACAAGAACACTGGAGTGGGTTGCCATTTCCTGCTCCAATGCATGAAAGTGAAAAGTGAAAGTGAAGTCGCTCAGTCGTGTCCAACCCTCAGTGACCCCATGGACTGCAGCCTACCAGGCTCCTTCATCCATGAGATTTTCCAGGCAAGAGTACTAGAGTGGGGTGCCATTGCCTTTTCTGTGGACTCCATTACGACATGTTTATTTAGATGTCTGATACCAGTCAATACTGCCTTAATTTGACAGAGTAATTCTAAAGTATAACTGCAAATTCAAACGGATATAACTAACTTTGAAATTTTATAAGAATAATAAAAGGAGAGGACTTTCCTTCTCAGAGATGAAAACGTGGTGGCAGTGGTTTAGTCACTAAGTCACATCCAACTCTGTGGCAGCCCCATAGTGGGTGGCCTGCCAGGCTCCTCTATGCATGGGATTTCCCAGGCAAGAATATTGGAAATGTTGCCATTTCCGTCTCCAGAGATCCTCCCATCTCAGGGATTGAAACCGCATCTCCTGTATTGCAGGCAGTCTCCTGCATTGCAGGCGAATTCTTTACTGACTGACCCACAAGAGAAGTCCATGAAAACATATGGCACCATAATTATAAGTGAAAGTGAAATGAAAGTGAAGTCGCTCAGTTGTGTCCCACTCTTAGCTGCCCCATGGACTATAGCCCACCAGGCCCTCCATCCATGGGATTTTCCAGGCAAGAATACTGGAGTGGGATGCCATTGCCTTTTCAGTTAATAGTGACAAGGCATATTACATTTACTTGGAGCTGATATACTTGGTAACAGCCTTAGTGCCCTCGGACAGGGCATGCTTGGCCAGCTCCCCAGGTAGACGCAGGCGGACTGCGGTCTGGATCTCCCTGGATGTGATAGTAATAAAGACAGTGTATAGTAGAATAAGAGTAATTATATCTTGGAAGATAATTTTTAATATATATATATTTATTAGTTTTATAATACACAGTAAGAGCTGACATTTAAGATCCAAAAGGGAAGAGTTGATTATTCAGTAACTTATACTTGGAGAGTAGGTTAATTATTTGGGGGAAAAAAAATTAGGATTAAAGTTAGATCTGTACTTCATACCATACATCAAAATAAATTCATGATGGATAATACCTTAACAAACAAACAAAAAATTAAACCATTAGATTGAAAGTAAAATATAAATGTTTCTCTTTTTCTTTTATTTTTTCCCACCTAAAAAGGGAGGAAATAAAAGAAAAATTGTTAGCTTTGATCATATAAACCCATAGACACACAAACTTACAAACAGCAAAAAAAAAATTGGCATAAACAGAAGTAAAAAAAAACGTTAAAATAATGGAAAAATATTTTCAATTATATGACAAATGCTTCTGACATATTAAAAAATCCCATTAGAAAAATGGGCAAAGAAATTTTTAATAATTTATTAAATTAACACTTGTTAAGTGGAGCACAGAATGCCAGATGGTGAGTCTCAATTGAACAAGAGACAAGGAGAGAAATTGAGATACAAAAGTCTATTACTCACAGCTCTTGCAGGAAACACCTTGAAGGGCCACACAGGAAAGTCAAGGTAGGATGCAGCAAGAGAGAGAGACATAGTTTGGAGCACATGCCTTTCTTAGGGTCTTTCCTGGTGGCTCAGACAGTAAAGAATCTGCCTGCAGTGCAGGACACCTGGACTCAATCCCTGGGTTGGGAAGATCCCCTGAGGAGGGCATGGCAACCCACTCCAGTATTCTTGCCTAGAGAGTCCCCATGGATGGAGAAGCCTGGCAAGCTACAGTCCATGGGGTTGCAAAGAGTCGGACACAACTGATTGACTAAGCATCACCTTTATTAGGGTCCATGGGTAGGGTGCTTTATAGTTACTGGGCTAAGATTGGTCAATGCAAACAAAAAGAGTGACTTTTGATAAGGCACATCCTGGTCTTATCTAAAAGGCACACATGGGGAAAGCCCTAGGAGGCAGGGGAGAATGTTGATCACAAGGGCTGCTGGGAAAGTTCTATCAGGGACTGACATTTGCTTGTGACTCTCCATGCAGCACTTTAGGGCCCCTGCTTGCATGAGGACTAGTGTCAGTTTCAGATCTCTGCAGGTCGCTTGGCCAAACCAAATGGATGGCAAGACAGCAACACAGAGTAGCTTAGCTAAATTCTCAGCTGAAATATTAACTGGCAAAAGAAAGATGAAAATGATCAACAAGTACATTTTGAAAATAAACTACTCTGCTAATTAAAGAAATGCATATTAAAAAATACCTATACAGTGCCATATTTTCCTACCATATGAACAAAGCTTGTTTTCTTTTTTCTGATGGTATTCTTTCTTGCTTTCAATGAGAAGGAAGAAATAAACACTCATATACCAATCTAGCACAGACCTAAACTGGTACAAGGTTTCTGGAAGATATTTAAGTGCATTAAAAATTACATATACTTTAACTCTCTGATATGAACAGAAATACTTTTAAAGAAGAGTGCTGTTTATAATTGCAAAAAAAAAGGAATGTAACAACCAAAACTTCCATCAATAATGGATGGGCTAAATAAATTATGTTACATTCATACAAGTAAATATATATGGTAATTAAATATCACATTTACAGGTATATTTAAAGATATGGGAGAATATTTATTGAATATTAAGTGAAAAAAATGTTATATAACTTTCTGAATAAGTTTTTAACGTATATAAATACACTATATTTATGATAAGGTTAAACAAGAAAATAACTTAGAATGTCTTTCTCGATACCAACCTTTTAGATTTTAATTTTTTTAGTTTTTTTCTTTGTGATTTACCCTATTTTCACTGTAGGTTATACAATGAGTATTAATCATTTTTGTAATTTTATCAATATCCGTAGATTTTGTTTTCAGAGCCATCTTAATAACAGAGCAGAAAGAACATAGAATATAAAACAAATAGATTATCCCCAATCACGTGTTAAATTTTTTAAAGTAATTTTTCTGGCTTTTCCCCCTATCTGAAGTGATTCTGCTTTAATGTTTAAATTGTTTAAATGCCTCTGGACCCATGTTGTTGCTGTGTTCTGTAACTCCCTTAGCCGTGTCTGATACTTTGCAACCCCATGGACTGTAGGCCACCAGGCTCCGCTGTCCGTGGAATTCTCCAGGCAAGAATATTGGAGTGGGTTGCCATTCCTTTTCCAGGGGTCTGGACCCCATAATGCCTTGCATTGATCAATCTGGTCTAACCAACACAGAGGCAGTTACATGCTTCTTACTAAAGAAATTTTTTTTTTTTTTTTATACATCTTAGGTAGGATTTGAGGTAAACTTCCCCAGCAAGAATAATAACTTCAAGAATTCAAGACATTTTCCTATTTCATATCCTTTATATATTTTTACTGGACCCTGGAATAGTGCCATAACTCTATTTGGTGTGGATGATAACATAGGCTCAGCTCAGTTCAGCCACAAGAAGAAATTCTTTAAACGGACAATAAATGAGAAGGAAAAGTCAGAAAGAGGATAGAACCTGTTGAGTTCATGGTGTTTAAATGTGTACTTCAACGTTAGTCTGGCTTCTGAAACTATATCAGACATAATTTCTCTGTTTGTCCTCCTGCCTTCAATCTTTCCCAGCATAAGGGTCTTTTCAAATGAGTCAGTTCTTCACATCAGGTGGCCAAAGTATTGGCATTTCAGCTTCCACATCAGCCCTTTCAATGAATATTCAGGACTGATTTCATTTAGGATGGACTTGTTGGATCTCCTTGCTGTTCAGGGACTCTCAAGAGTCATCTCCAACACCACAGTTAAAAAGCATCAATTCTTCAGCACTCAGCTTTCTTTATAGTCCAACTCTCACATGCATACATGACCACTGGAAAAACCACAGCTTTGATTAGACAGACAGTTGTTGGCAAAGTAATGTCTCTGCTTTTTAATAAGCTTTCTAGGTTGGTCATAGCTTTTCTTCCAAGGAGGAAGCGTCTTTAAATTTCACATTGATTTACTTTTCAACTACCTTCCCTTTTGAAATTGTTATATTTCCACTTACACATAATAATTTAAACATGACTTGCATAGTATATTTAAGTTTTAAACTTAAAATTAAAACCCATTGTGTTTGCTTTTTCTTTTCATTGCTCAGATTACTAACACCTAATATCGAAGATTTTAAGATGCTCTCCAGCTAGTGTAGAACTCCTCTGCATTAGCAAGGGATCAATAGCCACACCGTGGCTTCCATAAGAATGACATTCACAATTATGACAGGCAGTGCAGTCAGAAAGTACTGTAGTACACCCAACAATAAATGCTATAAACATGTGATATATAAGGGCAGGAATAAGACATTAATACATAAATAAGACTCACTTTGGATTATGAAATGAGAGCCTTCTAAGGAACAAACATGGTTATCCTAGGAAAATAAATATTCCATCATGTGGTGTTTGGCTTGAGGAGGCCATAATTATTAGTCTTAATATCAGTTCTCATATTTTGCTTGTATCATTTTGTGAAATATCACTAGAAAATATTTTTATTTCATTGTCTCCTCAATTCCAGAGGTAAACTCTCAAATCTTTAGTAAAAAAGAACTTTGTTTTAAGAAACTTGACTTGGAGAACTCTCAAGCATTGGTAGACTTACTGCCCCAAGAAAAAGCAATGCAAAAAAGCAAAATGGCTGTCTGAGGAGGCCTTACAAATAGCTATGAAAAGAAGAGAAGCAAAAAGGAAAGATATACCCATTTGAATGCAGAGTTCCAAAGAATAAGGAGAAGAGATAAGAAAGCCTTCCTCAGTGATCAATGCAAAGAAATAGAGGAAAACAATAGAATGAGAAAGACTATAGATCTCTTCAAGAAAATTAGAGATATCAAGGGAATATTTAATGTAAAGATGGGCTCAATAAAAGACAGAAATGGTTTGGATCTAACAGCAGCAGAAGATATTTTAAAAGGTGACAAGAATACACAGAAGAACTGTACAAAAAAGTTCTTCATAACACAGATAATCACAATGGTATGATCACTCACACTCACCTAAAGCCAGACATCCTGGAATGTGAAGTCAAGTGGGCTTTAGAAAGCATCACTATGAACAAAGCTAGTGGAGGTGATGGAATTCCAGTTGAGCTATTTCAAATCCTGAAAGATGAGGCTGTGAAAGTGCTGGACTCAATGTGCCAGCAAATTTGGAAAACTCAGCAGTGGCCACAGAACTGGAAAAGGTCAGTTCTCATTCCAATCCCAAAGAAAGTCAATGCCAAAGAACGCTGAAACTACTGCACAATTGTATTCATTTCACATGCTAGTAAAGTAATGCTCAAAATTCTCCAAGCCAGGCTTCAGCAATACGTGAACTGTGAACTTTTAGATGTTCAAGCTGGTTTTAGAAAAGGCAGAGGAACCAGAGATCAAATTGCCACATCCACTGGATAATCGAAAAAGCAAGAGAATTCCAGAAAAACATCTATTTCTGTTTTATTTACTATACCAAAACCTTTGACTATGTGGATCACAATAAACTGTGGAAAATTCTGAAAGAGATGGGAATACCAGACCACCTGATCTGCCTCTTGAGAAACCTATATGCAGGTCAGGAAGCAACAGTTAGAACTGGACATGGAACAACAGACTGGTTCCAAATAGCAAAAGGCGTATGTCAAGGCTATATATTGTCACCCTACTTATTTAACTTATATGCAGAGTACATCACAAGAAACACTGGACTGGAGGAAGCACAAGCAGGAATCAAGATTGCCAGGAGAAATATCAATAACCTCAGATATGCAGATGACACCACCTTTATGGCAGAAACTGAAAAGGAACTAAAAAGCCTCCTGATGAAAGTGAAAGAGGAGAGTAAAAATTTGGCTTAAAGCTCAACATTCAGAAAATGAAGATCATGGCATCTGGTCCCATCACTTCATGGCAAATAGATGGGGAAACAGTGAAAACAGTGGCTGACTTTATTTTTCCGGGCTCCAAAATCACTGCAGATGATGATTCCAACCATGAAAATTAAAAGAGGCTTACTCCTTGGAAGGAAAATTATGACCAACCTAGATAGCATATTGAAAAGCAGAGACATTACTTTGTCAACAAAGGTCCATCTAGTCAAGGCTATGGTTTTTCCAGTAGTCATGTATGGATGTGAGAGTTAGACTGTAAAGAAAGCTGAGCGCCGAAGAATTGATGCTTTTCAACTATGGTTTTGGATAAGACTCTTGAGATTCCCAGGACTGCAAGGAGATCCATCCTAAAGGAGATCAATCCTGGGTGTTCATTGGAAGGACTGATGTTGAAGATGAAACTCCCGTTATTGGCCACCTGATGTGAAGAGCTGACTCACTTGAAAAGACCCTGATGCTGGGAAAGATTGAGGGCAGGAGGAGAAGGGGATGACACAGGATGAGACGGTTGGATGGCATCACCGACTCAATGGACATGAGTTTGGGTAAACTCCAGGAGTTGGTGATGGATAGGAAGGCCAGGTGTGCTGCGGTTCACGGGGTTGCAAAGACTCGGACAGAACTGAGCAACTGAACTGAACTGAACTGCAATATGAAACATTAAGCTCTTAGGCTATTTTAATAGATTATAAATATTTTAAAAATAAAAATGTTCATCTGATTCTGAATGGAAGTTTAGGCTGGATCTTGTAAACTTAGAGCCTTATACAAAAAGCTATAATTTGTACCTGTAACAAAGAACTTTGAGGTTATCAATAAATTGAAATATGATCTGGTTATTTAGAAAGTTTCCCTAATATGTCTGTTTACTTGTTTTTAAATTCCCCTAATCTATACTCAATGATCTGGTCAGCTCAGTCAATTCTATTGACCAACATATTCATTGCCAGTCAATTTAATCTGAATAGTGGGTTTGTGTGGATAGGACATAGTCAAATGCAAATTTGGATGTCCATCCAGCTAATTTGATCTGGAAACAGAGTAAATGATTACCATTACTGTGAAGTTTGGGGTCTACATAGCCAGACTTTCTATATTGGTCGGGGTGAAATAATTGCCAAGTCCTAAACGTTTTTTGCTGTGTAGATCTGTTGTATAGCCACAAGCAATTTCACTTGGCTTATTCATTCTTCCTTTCTTCACTTCTAGATTATGGTTTAAATTGCAACCAACCTTTTGCACATTTGTTCTGACTTCTTTACGTTGTAACTACAATATAGCACATTTGAGGTCAAATCTGTACATTCTAATTACACAGAACCAAAAGCAGACAGGCCCCTGTGCACTTGTGAACCAAATACAACCAAATGTTTCCATTTGTGAACCCAAGATTACTGGGGAATTTCAAATATTTCTGTATTTCTCAACAACAAAAGGGGCATGCTTTCAGCATTAAGGCAAAAAGTAGTCTTTTTTTTTTTTTTTTTAACAAGGCTTGTAATAAATAAAAAATGTTTCTTTCCATGTGCTTGTAGAGTCTGGTTTTAAGAATTTCTTAGGTTTTCAGTAGAAATGTAGCTCCCTGAAATCTAAGAGGGGAAACTGACCAGCAATAAAAAGGAAATTGACTAGTCCATTTCCATTGCCTAAAGGAAAAGAAATTTGAGGATGTGGAGAAAAGCAGAAAAGTGTTTAAAAAAATACATTTGTATTTTAAAAGTCCATTTTCATCTTCTAAATCCTTATTGAAAACAAGGCAATAAAATTTACATCATATAAATATATATGTGGTCAGGTATTTAGGAATAAAAACAAGTCTGGCACTGATTTATGGAATTCTTTGTGCTTTGACGTGACTAAGGGTGAAAGGTTCCTTTTGCTAAAAATAATGACACCCATACCTAAGAAAGCATCTGGATGCCATTCTTGGAACTTGAACACTTTGCTAAAAATCAGGGCTGTGACCCTAGTAACCAGTCAGTCAGTCCATAATAAGTTTCTTTTTTTTTTTTTTAATGTCTTTTTGGCATATCCTTCTTAGTCATAATTTTCTTTTTGAATTCTGAGTGTTGGTATGTGACGAAGCTCTTTCCTATGTGATGTTTTACATTATAGAATTGAATAGATACTTACTACTGATTTTAATTCTCTAAGATGCATTTTTTTCCTGCTGTTAAATGAGTAACGACATATATGTCAAAGTGTGTGTGTATGAATATGTGTTGTCACTGGCAAAAGAGTTAACTTTTCTGGACCTAAGTTTCTAATCCAAAAATCCTCAATATGATAATCAAGGTGCTTTTCTTATAGTGTAAGTGTGAGAGTGGAAGTGGTTGCTGGTGATATATATAGGAATATATAAAGAATATAAGATGTAAAATTTTCACACGTCTATTTTATTTTATAATACTTAAACACAAAAGTTATTTAATTGCATATTTGAGACATAAAATAAATTTAAAAATAGATAAAGAATATCAGGTAGCTGGCTTCAAGTGCTATAGAGTATTTCCTACCTTTCTTTTCTAGTGAAATTTTGTTCTGAAACTACATGAGTCAATTTTTGCCCTAACCCTATATTCACACTCTAAATTTGTTGTCTAATTAAATAAATAGTAAGTTAACAGCATAACAAAAAAGAAGTCATGGAAGGTCTGAATAGTTATCCTGGTTTTAGAGATCATGGAGAAAATAAGCAATTTGAGCACTGGTTTTCTTAATGTGAATTTAAAACAGGCAAACCAGGCATTTTGGCCCTGTTAGCAAACATTTATCAGATGGTAAAGAATCTGCCTGCAATGCAGGAGACTGGGGTTTGATCCCTGGGCTGGGAATATCCTCTGGAGAAGGGAAGAGCAATCCGTTCCAGTGTTCTTACCTGGAGAATCCTGTGGACAGAGGAGCCTAGCGGGCTACAGTCAGTGGGGTCACAAAAAGTCTGACACAACTGAGCGACTAACACTACCTATAGGGGAAAAGGATAGTTATTGGCAATAAGCTCTTTTTCTCTTCTAGTTCTGCCACGAGGCTTTTGGGGATCTTAGCTCCCCAGTTAGGGATGAAACCCGGCTCTGGCAGTGAAAGCACCAAGTCCTAACCACTGGACTGCCAGGGATTTCCCAGTAATAAGCTTTAAACTCTCTTTTTTCACTTTATAAATTCAAATCTTTATGATTTAGCACATATAGTAAGAAACATGAATATAATATGCTATTTGAGTAAGTATTACACCTTATGGTTATCTTAATGATAAATTTTGTCACTAAACCTTGATATCAGAATTTACATACTGAATTAAATTTATGTATTTCTTTTATATATTCACATACTCTTGAGCAACAAATAGTTGTCTTGGGCATAAAGGTGCCATTTTTGTGAGAATATTCCTTCTAAAAGTATATATTACTAAGCAAGGAAGGAGAAAGAGGGTGATGCTTCCTGCTGCTGCTGCTGCTGCTAAGTTGCTTCAGTCATGTCCGACTCTGTGCGACCCCATAAACGGCAGCCCACCAGGCTCTGCCGTCCCTGGGATTCTCCAGGCAAGAACACTGGAGTGGGTTGCCATCTCCTTCTCCAATGTATGAAAGTGAAAAGTGAATGTGAAGTTGCTCAGTCATGTCCATCTCTTTGCAAAGCCATCGACTGCAGCCTACCAGGCTCCTCTGTCCACGGGATTTTCCAGGCAAGAGTACTGGAGTGGGGTGCCATTGCCTTCTCCGGATGCTTCCTAGGTAAGATAAATCAACAATGAATCCAAGTGACTCTCTTCCTACTCAGATATCTATGATTTGTATATCACCAGCTACAGACATAGAACTGTTTTTAGAAGTCAGGTGTCTGGCATGTTGTAGGCTCTCAATGCATTCATTTACCAAAATGAGTTTTACTGAGCACTCTCTAGGCTCTGGTCCAAGTGCTGGGAATAGAGCAGTGACCACAACAGGTAAATTATACCTGCTATCTGTTAGTCACTCAGTCGTGTCCAACTCTTTATGACCCCGTGGACTGCAGCCCGCCAGTTTCCCCTGTCCATGGAATTCTCCAGGCAAGAATACAGGAGTTGGTTGTCATTTCCTTCTCAACCTTCTCCAGGGGACCTTCTCAACCCAAGGATTGAACCCAGGTCTCCTGCATTGCAGGCAGATTCTTTACCATCTGAGACACCAGGGAAGTCCTGCTATAGTGAGTTTAATTAGGGCCTCCAAAAGACAAGTTCATTCTGAACCTCAGAATGTAAACTGATTTGAAATAAGGGGCTTTGCAGATGAAATTAAGGTAAGAATCTCAGGATAAGATATGGGTGAGTTCTAAATCCAATCATTTATAAGACAGATAAGGACAAGATACAGACAGAAGGCCATGTGAGAAATAAATTTTTGTTGTTTATAAGACACTCAGTCTAGAATATTTTGTTATAGAAGCCCAAATGGAATAAGTACATTCAATATTCACTTCCTACGTTTCCTGACAGATACGAACAATGCTTATAAATAATGAATGAATATTCAAGGCAGATGGATATTCATAGAATACTATATGGGAATAGTCATTTCATGTTCTGTACTTCTTAGTCGTGGCGGTCAGAAATGAGAACTATGGCGAAAAGTGGTGTTGGTACTAAGATACCATTTTTTATTATTTTAGTAATAGTATATTAATCAGATAGGTTACCATATCTAAAATTTCTGAGTTTTTTTTAAACGTCAATGGACTGCTAAAAGTTGAAAGGCATTTTCCTTTAAAACTAATAATATACTCTCTTTTTCTAAAATTGTACTTTTCCTCATTGTAATTCCATATTTTATTTGGATAGCTGTTTGCTTAATAATTATCTCTCATAGATAGTAAGATTACAGAAGGGGTCCAACATATAACTTTGGGTTTTCTTTTTCACTCCAGTAGTACCCAGACTATACCTAAAACATAACGTAGTGTGAATTCAAAATATTTATTCACTGAATTACAAGTTAATAATGTCCATAGTAACCGACTCTGATGATGTCATGTTCTTATCTCTAAACCAGTTATGGGCAGGGGCAAGGCAGAGATGGAGGATTGGATGCATTCAGATTTAGGTGTGCATCACATGCTCCATCCTTGGAAGTAATAAGGTCAGTCATCTTCAACCAAAGCATATCCACTGGGAATAGGAAAAAATACCCTAACCAACTTTCCTCTAGAAGCCAATCTTGAGACAAAGATTCAAGTGCAAATAGATTGTTTGGAAGGCAATCTCACAAACAATGATGGAGTGATAAAAGAACAGACTCTATGATTTCGATACCTCTGGACCAGGAAATTTTTGCACCTTGCTTTATGTCCCAGGATATGTCCCAGTGTCTCCTAGTTTATGGTCTATGAATAGAATTTGTTTCCTAGTGTCGTGTGAAAATTGTATAAATCTTAATTATGTTGAATTGGTTCATGGTGCTTTTCAGATCTACTGTATCCTTCTACTTTTCTGTATATTTATTCTACTGATTTTTTGGAGAGTTTGATATTAAAACTCCAACTAAAATCTTAATTTACTTAAATAATTGTAATATCTAGTGGAACTATATGTATGTTAGTTCCATATTTTCCAAGCCTCCTGAAATATGTTATCACACTTTCATAATTTAAAAAATAAAAAAGAGAAAACAGAAAAAAAGAAAAGAGCAAAGAGAAACACTGGTGGGGAAGTCATGAAGATAGACAGGAAGATAAGTAAGTGGTCACTAATTGAGCGAGTTGCCACAATTGGTAACTGAGGCCTAATCCTACTGGGAAACTATGATTACCTCCATCTGAGAGAGAAGGGAAATTTATACCCCAACTTCTATTAGACATTGACTGAGACACATTCCTGAAGAAGTTAATTCCCCAGCACCTTGTCCTATCAGACACAAATAGAGAAGAAACTCTGGAAACCAGAGGAAGTCCCTCAGGCAGAGATGAAATTGTTGGCACTTAGGAGCTGGACCATTCTGCACTGAGTTGGTAAAATACAAGCAGACATGGCCTAGGTAACAATAACATCTATTACAGGTGACCCCTCAAAACAAAAAAAGGAGTGTGATTGCCTCAGTAAGGGAAAATGGAACCTGGGCAGCAACATAAATAAGAAATCATATTGCTTCTTGGTGTTTAACACCTGAATGTGTTTAAGTGTAAAGCAAAAGTTAATTCCATTGTTCCTTGGGAGAAAGCAAGACATAGTTATTAATATCAATGCAGATGATCTTTGATCAAAAAGAGAATGTTCTCTTCAGTAATATAAGTTGTTTTTGAGCTGTCTCTGAGAACTATTGCATTTCACTGGGGGAAGGTATGCAAAGTAGGAAGTCAAGAAATACCTGGAGTAACAGGCAAATTTGGCCTTGGAGTACAGAATGAAGCAGGGCAAAGGCTGATAGAGTTTTGCCAAGAGAATGCACTGGTCATAGCAAACACAGTCTTCCAACAACACAAGACAAGACTCTACACATGGACATCACCAGATGGTCAATATTGAAATCAGACTGATTATATTCTTTGCAGCCAAAGATGGAAAAGCTCTATACAGTTAGCAAAAACTAGACCTGGAGCTGGCTGTGGCTCAGATCATGAACTCCTTATTGCCAAATTCAGACTTAAATTGAAGAAGGTAGGGAAAAACACTGGACCATTCAGGTATGATCTAAATCAAATCCCTGAAGATTATATAGTGAAAGTGACAAATAGATTCAAGGGATTAGATCTGATGGAGTGCCTGAAGAACTATGGATGGAGGTTGTACAGGAGGCAGGGATCAAGAACATCCCCAAGAAAAAGAAATGCAAAAAGGCAAAATGGTTGTCTGAGGAGGCCTTAAAAATAGCTATGAAAAGAAGAAAAGTGAAAGGCAAAGAAGAAAAGGAAAGATATACCCATTTGAATGCAGAATTCCAAAGAATAAGGAGGAGAGATAAGAAAGCCTTCCTCAGTAATCAATGAAAAGAAATAGAGGGAAACAATAGAATGAGAAAGACTAGAGATATCCTCAAGAAAATTAGAGATCCCAAGGGAACATTTCATGCAAAGATGGGTTCAATAAAGGACAGAAATGATGTGGACCTAACAGAAGCAGAAGATATTAAGAAGAGGTGGCAAGAATACACAAAAGAACCATACAGAAAAGATCTTCATAACACAGATAATCACTATGGTATGATCATTGACCTAGAGACAGACATCCTGGAATGTGAAGTCAAGTGGGCCTTAGGAAGCATCACTACCAACAAAGCTAGTGGAAGTGATGAAATTCTAGTTGAGCTATTTCAAATCCTGAAAGATGATCCTGTGAAAGTGCTGCACTCAATATGCCAGCAAATTTGGAAAACTCGGCAGTGGTCACAGCACTGGAAAAGGTCAGTTTTCATTCCAATCCCTAAGAAAGGCAATGTCAAAGAATGCTCAAACTACCTCACATATCCACTCATCTCACACGATAGTAAAGTAATGCTTAAAATTCTCCAAGCCAGGCTTAAACAGCACATGAACCATGAACTTCCAGATGTTCAAGCTGGATTTAGAAAAGGCAGAGGAACCAGAGATCAAATTGCCAACATATGCTGGGCTAATGAAAATGTGAAAGAGTTCCAGAAGAACATCTACTTTTGCTTTATTGACGATGACAAAGCCTTTGACTGTGTGGATCACAATAAACTGTGGAAAATTCTTAAAGGATGGGAATACCATATCACCTTACCTGCCTCTTGAGAAATCTGTATGTAGGTCAAGAAGCAACAGTTATAATTGGACATGGAACAACAGACTGGTTACAAATTGGGAAAGGAGTACATCAAGGCTGTATATTATCACCCTGCTTATTTAACTTATATGCAGAGTGATATCTCCAAAATCATGAGAAACACTGGGCTGGATGAAGCACAAGCTAGAATCAAGATTTCTGGAAGAAATATCAATAACCTCAGATATGCAGATGACAACACTTTTATAGCATTAAGAGCCTCTTAATGAAAGAGGAGAATGAAAACGTTGGCTTAAAATTCAACATTCAGAAAACTAAGATCATGGCATCTGGTCCCATCATTTTATGGCAAATAGATGGGGAAGCAATGGAAACAGTGACAGACTTTATTTTGGGGGGCTCCAAAATCACTGCAGATGGTGATTGCAGCCATGAAATTAAAAGACACTTTCTCCTTAAAGAAAAGTTATGACCAACCTAGACAGAATATTAAAAAGTAGAGACATTACTTTGCCAACAAAAGTCTGTCTGGTCAAAGCTATGGTTTTTCCAGTAGTCATGTATGGATGTGAGAGTTGGACTATAAAGAAAGCTCAACACCAAAGAATCGATGCTTCTGAACTGTGGTGTTGGAGAAGACTCTTGAGAGTCCCTTGGACTGCAAGGAGATCCAACCAGTCCATCCTAAAGGAAATCAGTCCTGAGTGTTCATTGGAAGGACTGATGCTGAAACTGAAACTCCAATACTTTGGCCACCTGATGCGAAGAACTGACTCATTGGAAAAGACCCTGCTGCTGGGAAAGATGAAGGTAGAAGGTGAAGGAGATGACAGAGGATGAAATGATTGGATGGCATCACTGACTCAATGGACATGAGTCTGAGTAAACTCTGGAAGTTGGTGATGGATTGGGAGGCTTGGTGTGCTGCAATCCATGGGGTCACAAAGAGTTGGACACGACTGAGCAACTGAACTGAACTGCACTATGGGTAGGTATGATAAAGAGCAAAATTTGTATTTTTTCTGTAAAGAATTAGACTTCACTGCATTCCCTATCATGGCACCCCACTCCAGTACTCTTACCTGGAAAATCCCATGGACAGAGGAGTCTGGTAGGCTGCAGTCCATGGGGTCGCTAAGAGTCGGACACAACTGAGCAACTTCACTTTGACTTTTCAGTTTCATGCATTGGAGAAGGAAATTGCAGCCCACTCCAGTGTTCTTGCCTGGTGAATCCCAGGGATGGGGGAGCCTGGTGGCTGCCATCTATGGGGTCGCACAGAGTCGGACACCACTGAAGCGACTTAGTGGCAGCCGCGAGGGTATTCCGTATCAGTCATGGAAGAGGCAGATCCCAAAAAGAACATGAAGAGTTGGAAGTCTGCCTTTAAATTACGCTAAGGTTATGGTACGTTAAGAGTCATCTTTCTGACTGATGGCAGTATGCCATGGACACAGAGGAGGGCTGGCATGCCTCAGGGCACTGCTAGTAAAATGGAAATATCCTCTGTGGGCCAAGAGCTAAACTTAGAATTAGTCTTATAATGACAAAAGTAATGGCTAATTGCTCTTAGTGTTTTTTGTTGTTGTCACACATCAGATACAGTAATGCATTCTTATATTTAATACTGTCTACATCATTTTAAGGTAAACATTTTTCTTCCCATTTGTATTGGTTTTCTATTCCTGCAGTGAAAATTACCACAAACTCAGCTACTGAAAACTTTGAAAGTTTCTCCTCTTACAGTTCTGAGGGTCAGATTGTGTTGGGGAGAATCTGTTTTCTGGCTCATTCACATAATTGGCAGAAATCAGTTCTTGGCAATTGTTAGATTAATATCCTGGTTTCCTCAGCTCTCAGCCCAGTTCCCAGCTTCTAGAGATCACACATTCCATGGCTTGGCTCCTTCTTTTTCCAGATGCAAAGCCAGTTCGGTGGGTTGAGTTCTACTCAAGCTTCAAATTTCTCCTGCCTCTTCCTCTGCTACACTGTTAACAATGACTTCTTCTTTCACTTCTAAGGGCCTGTGGTATATACCGGGCTTCCCTATTGGCTCAGATGGTAAAGAATTTGCCTGCAATGCAGGAGACTGAGGTTCGATCCTTGGGTTGGGAAGATCCCCTGGAGAAGGGAATGGCTACTCACTCCAGTATTCTTGCCTGGAGAATTCCATGGACAGAGGAGCCTGGTGGGCTACAGTCCATATTGTTCACTAGGCCTATCCAGATAATCTAGCATAATTTCCCTATTTGAAGGTCCATAACCTTAGTTCCATCCACAGAGTTCCATTTGCTATGTAACATAACATAGTCACAGTTTACAGAGATATGGGCATGGATAGCTATGTGGGAGGGGTAGCTTTCTTCTGCTGACCACAGTCTACACTCTGGCTCCCAAAGATTCATGTCTATCCCAACATGCAAATCACTTGGTGTGGAATGTGCCATAATTGTCTTTATACCCCAAGAACCTGGAATATTCTTGACACTCAAGAGATTAATAAATGAATGACATTTTTGAATTATTGCTTTGAGTATTGCCTTCCATGAAGCAATCTTCTTTCACCCTTCCAGTAGTGTTGGAAAGATTTACTCACTGAGTTACTGGTATTTAAGTGTGAATTGAATGGCTTGCTTCTTTTCACATTAGATGCCCAGGTACAGAGGAGCAATAGAAAAATTTTAAATATTAAAAGAAAATTCAAAAGGGCATTAAAATGGAAGCTATCATGAAGGAAAACTATATCCTGGCTGAATTTTCCTAGGACCTCCTAGGGAAAAAAAAAATACTAAAGTATTTTTAAATCAACATAGTTTCAATTTGTGGAAACTAAACTATTTAGTATAAACCTTATTCTATCTTCAGGGATATAGAAGAGGAAAATAAAATTCTTTTTTTCTTCTTTCATGACTTTTATATTTGCAGTTATCCACGGTGAAAACAAGTTCTGTTGATTTTATTGCAAGAAGTTGACTGAAACTATCCTCTGTTTCCATTGTTTTTCTACTGGTCAAGGTAATCTCACATATGTTAGTAAAAGAGCTTCATAATTTACATGTTTACTTCAAATCTCCTTGGTTCTAATTTGAAGCTCTACATCATGGCCCAAACTCCTTTCCTAAATTAATGATCTGATTACCTCCTCTTCTAGTTGAAAACTGTTCAATACTACTTCAGTTCCCTTACCATGCAATGCAAGGCCCTCCCAACCTCATTTTAACCCCACTTGGGGTTCAGGCTTTAGACATCAATAGACCTATTCTACGGGGAAGGCAATGGCACCCCACCCCAGTACTTTTGCCTGGAAAATCCCATGGACGGAGGATCCTGGTAGGCTCCAGTCCATGGGGTTGCTCAGAGTCGGACACGACTGAGCGACTTCACTTTGACTTTTCACTTTCATGCATTGGAGAAGGAAATGGCAACCCACTCCAGTGTTCTTGCCTGGAGAATCCCAGGGACAGGGGAGCCTGGTGAGCTTCCGTCTATGGGGTAGCACAGAGTCAGACACGACTGAAGTGACTTAGCAGCAGCAGCAGCAGCAGCAGACCTATTCTAAAATTCCAGCCCCACTACTTATCTGCTAGGTGATATGGGCCAAGTCACGTAACATCTTTAATGTAACTTCCTTATTTGTATAAATGATATAGTGTAGGATTTTACCAAGAATTTGGGATACATGTCAAGTTCCTAGAAAATGTGTGTAGGTTGCGTTTGTCACAGTAACCTGTATACTCTCAATCCCTGCACTGCTCACTGTGTACCCCAAATCTAGGTGAACTGGGTTGACACGCGTGGTACTCATAACGATCCATATACTCTTATGTGTGTGTGTGTGTGTGTGTGTTAGTTGCTCAGTCATGTCTGACTCTTTGCAGTCCCATGGACTGTAGCCACCAGGCTTCTCTGTTCATGGGATCCTCCAGGCAAGAATACTGGAGTAGGTAGCCATTCCCTTTTCCAGGCACCTTCCCAAGCCAGGGATTGAACATGAGTCTCCTGCATTGCAGGTGGATTCTTTATCATCTGAACCACCAGGGAAGCCCTATACCATTATGCCTCCAAGCTTCTATGCATACAACTTCTTTTGTTTCAAACCCTTTCTACTGCTATTTTAAACCTGGCAAGATTCTCTTCATCCTGTAAGACACAGAAGTTTCTCTTCTCTCTAAGTTTTGCCACCTCTCTGAAGACATCCTGCTCTTTCTTGGTCCGTGGGGCCACTCACTTCCACCTCCATGCTCCTACTGCACTTCTTTCAAACCACTGGCATTTACCACCTATGTCAAAACTTATCATATGAGTGAATTTCTTCTCACCAGAGGGTGAGTTTCCCACAGCCAGATCTGGTGTCTTCCTCATTATGGTTTCATCACTCTCAGGTGTGATGGTGGACTCGCAGTGGGTGCTCAGCAAATATCTGTGGTACTAACTGATAGCACATCACCTAAAGACAGTGTGTTGATACTGGTCTGTAACACTTCATCTAAAGCCAAAATAATGAATCATCATTTTTCATAGTGTTTATTATTACTATCATTACAAATATTATTTTAGATTCTCTTAAAGTACAGTGGGCTAAACAGACACTGATGATGACTTTCCTGAAGCTTTCTTCACAAGTGAATTCAATATTTAAGTCATAGTTTGTTCCCCAAACCAAATGCCCACATTAAAGACATATGTATGTAAGTAAATATGAATAGTGGCATTCTATGAACAATTCTATGATAAAAGGAAGTTAGATGGCAGAAGGATTCTAGTCAGAAAACACATTTCACAAGTAAGCTTCTAGGAGGTTATTTTAAACAACACTGAGGGGAAAAATTATTTGAAACATGAAAAATGCCTTTCTACTGTCCGTCTAATGGATGTACTTTAAAGAAAGCCAAGGGGAATTTTAAACTCCACATACATTTTATCAACATTCACATGAATATCTATGACTAATCTCAAGTGCATTTGAATAAAAATTAGAACAATTTTGATGTTCCAAGTTGAATTATTAAGTAAAAATATTCAGTTATCAGATAGTTAATTAAGTGGAACTGACTGTATTCATTAAAATATTTGTTCCAAACAAATGTATTTAACATTCAGATATTATGCAGAATAGGTGACAATTGCATATCTCCATGGAGATCAATAATGGGATTCAGATCATTGTGTAAAGAGTCTGCAAGTTTAATGCAGAGAGAATGTCATTATTATTTCTCTCTTAATGATGGTCATTATGCGCAAACACTGATTGAATTCCATTTGTTACCTGCATTTGAGCTGAGAGGAATAATTACAATTTAAGTGTCTCCATTAAAATTCATAAAAGAATATGAATGCAAAAATTGTACTTGAAACTGACAAAATATACTTTGAGGATATAAATTGTGTTTTCTGATAGGCCTTTTAAAAGTATTAAAAATAGCTTCATTTTAATAAGATGACATATAAAGATCATGTGTTATCCTCACCTTTATGTAAATTTTAATGCTGCAATACATGACTAATAATAAAAAGTAAAGAAATTAATTTTTAAAAAGTAAAATCAATTAAACAATGTGCAGTTAGCACTCATACTTTTGCAGACTGGGTCATAGTCATCCTTTTTTAAGTGTTTTTAATTGCTGTATAATATTAAAATCATGTTCTGTCATTACATATACTACCACATACCACAGTTGGTAGCTAATAGATTTAAGGAATGGACAGATGTAAATTAAATGTGCTGTGTTCGCTTTCACTTATTGGGCATATACTTTTTCAATCTGTTTTGCCCTGCTCCACATCTGTATAATTTCAGGTGCTAACAGGTAGCAATTTATGAGCCACACAAATGCAGTTTTCAGCTGATTAATCAGCATTTTTCCCAGAGTAAAGTGAAATGAACTAAGATGTCATATGGGTAAGTAACCTAGGTGAGTTTGCTAAGTCTGATGAAAGAAGGTTGAGTATTTGATGCCACAGAAGCCACAAATGAAATGACCACAATGGAGTTGTGACATATTTGTGCCACTCATCAAGTTGGAGAAGCATCTGAAGAGAAACATGATGTTTTCCTTCTGTACCAGACATTCTTCTCTGACTCTGCTTAAGAACTTCAAAAGTACAGTGTCATGAATTTAGTGTTTCTATTATAATACTATATGTTTTTATACTGTTAAGCAAGAATAAGGAAGTCACAGACTTTTGTGTGATGAAGTTCTTTATGCCTTATTTCATCCACTTTCATCATTTTACATATAAGAAAACCAAGGGCAAAAGATGCTCATGATTAAAACTTTCAAATGTTAGTGGTCACCTGAACTCAGGTCTTTTGCCATTGACCACAACATTCTTTATAAGGAGTGTTTTTGGACATTATTATCTATCAACATGTTCATATATATTCATTCTTGTCATTTTATTTTGTCATCTACATATGGAATTTTTTTTAAACCCTGTTCACTTAGAGTATCATGTTTTGAAGAAATATAAAGAATAAGAACTTTGTGGCTATGT
>CAKXYN010000045.1:13535000-13767500 GCA_935064755.1 Tragelaphus eurycerus | reverse complement strand
CTTCAGTAACATAGAAAAGTTAGCCCTAGACTAAAGACAGTTCTGGTCCCACCTAGGCAAATTCAAAGCAAGCCGTGGCAGAATCAAACTATTTCCAAGTAACATATGTGAGGTCAGAACAAACCACAGGAATATTAAAGGAATTTAAATATACCTGTCACCCAACAAAGTAAAACTCGCAATGTCTGCCACCCAGTCAAAAATTCTCTAATATGCAAAGAAACAGGAAACTATGGCGCATGGTGAGGAGAAAAATCAATCAATAGAAAAAGATCCAAAAATGATACAGATAACACAATTAATATACAAGAATATTAAAACTGTTTTTCTAACACATTCTATGTATTCAAGAAGACAGAATGAGTGAATTGTAAATAGAGATATTGATGACATAAAAGTGAACTAAATCAAATTTTTAGCGATATAAAATTGTAGTAACTTACAATGTTTCTACAGGCAGAATTAACAACAGATTAGACAATGAAAAGAAAAGATTTGTGGATCTGAATACATCACAAAGCAGAATACTCCATATGAAAACAGATAAAAGACTGGACAAAAACTGAACAGAGCATGAGAGAGCTGTGAGACAACTTTAAGGAGCTAATAAAACTTACAGAGTCACTAATAAGAGGACAGTAAAAATGTTTAAATAATCATGACCAAAATTTTTCCAATTTGTCAAAAATTACAGATGTATATATTTTAAAAGCTCAACTAAGCCCAAGCATAGGAAATATGATTAAAATTATATTGATAAATATCATAATTAAACGAGAAAAGGCACATTATATACAGAGGAACAAAGATAAGAACAATAGCAGATTTCTTGCTGAAAATAATACATTCCAGAATACAGTGAATTATCTTTGAGGTACTGAATAGAAGGGGGAAAAGTGTCAATATAGAATTCTATACTCAGTGAAAATATCTTCAAAAATAGAGAGGAAATGAACTTTTTAAGACATTCAAAAACTGAAAAAATGAATTGCCAGCAAAACTGTATTATAAGGAATATTGAAAGAAGTCCCTTAAGCATAATGAAAATGATATCAGGTGGAAATGTGTATATACACAAAGGAATGAAGAGCACTAAAATGGTGAACATGTGAGTAAATATGAAATATGACTGTGTGAGCACTCAGTCACTCAGTCCTGTCCAGCTCTTTGTGACCCCATAGACTGTGTAGCCCATCAGGCTCCTCTGCCCATGGGATTTCCTGGTAAGAATACTGGAGTTGGTTGCCATTTCCTTCCCCATCCAGGCATCAAACCCATGCATCCTGCATCTCCTTCACTGGCAGGCAAGTTCTTTACCACTCCACCTTGGGTTTGGGAAACCCAAATATGAAAGATATTATTGCTTAATTTTTACATATTTTAAAAATTGGTTCCTTGTTAAGTAAAACCAATTACAATATGTGTTTGCTTTTATAACATACGTAGAAATATAACTTATAATGACAATAACATAAGGCTGTAAAGAGAAAAAGTGAAGTATATTACTTAAAGCTAAATTGCGGTAAGTTAAAGACATGTATAATATACCCTAAAGCAACCACTATAAAAAAGAAGAAAGAGTGATGGCATACAAGTCAACAAAGAAGATACATTGAAATTTTTTTTAAAAAAACCTTTCATCTAACAGAAGGAAGAAAATGAGGTGAAAATGTAGTAAAGCATTCAAGATTTCAGTGCCAGCCAGAGCCACATGTGGTTGACTCTTTCTGGAACAATTTCGGTTCAGTTCAGTTCAGTCACTCAGTCGTGTCCAATTCTTTGTGATCCCATGGACTGCAGCACACCAGGCTTCCCAGTCCATCACCAACTCCTGGAGTTTACTCAAACTCATGTACATTGAATCAGTGATGCCATCTAACCATCTCATCCTCTGTCGTCCCCTCCTCCTCCTGCTTTCAATCTTTCCTAGCATCAGGGTCTTTTCCAATGAGTCAGCTCTTCGCATCGGGTGGCCAAAGTTTCAGCTTCAGTATCAGTCCTTACAATGAATATTCAGGACTGATTTCATTTAGGATGGACTGGTTGGATCTCATTGCTGTCCAAGGGACACTCAAGAGTTTTCTCCAACACCACAGTTCAAAAGCACCAGTTCTTCGGCACTCAGCTTTCTTTATAGTCCAACTCTCACATCCATACATGACTACTGGAAAAAACATAGCCTTGACTAGACGGACCTTTGTTGGCCAAGTAACATCTCTACTTTTTAATATGCTGTCTAGGTTGGTCTTTTTTCCCAAGGAGTAAGAGACATTTAATTTCATGGCTGCAGTCACTATCTACAGTGATTTTGGAGCCCCAAAAAATAAAGTTTGCCACTATTTTCACTGTTTCGCCATCTATTTGCCATGAAGTGATGGGACCATATGCCATGATCTTTGTTTTCTGAATGTTGAATTTTTTTTGTTGTTTGTTTTTGTGTTTTTTTTTTTATCAAGAATCTCTTTTATTAATTATCAGAAGCATTACAAACATCTAATATGAACAAATTGTAACATGACAGTATTTAGTTTGAACAATTAATACATTTCAGATATAATATTATACATATTTCAATTTTAATTCAACTTTTTCACTCTCCTTTTTCACTTTCATCAAGAGGCTCTTTAGTTCTTCTTCATTTTCTGCCATAAGGGTGGTGTCATCTGCATATCTGAGGTTATTGATATTTCTCCTGGCAATATTGATTCCAGCTTGTGCTTCATCTAGCCCAGCGTTTCTCATGATGTACTCTGCATATAAGTTAAACAAGCACGGTGACAATATACAGCCCTGATGTACTCCTTTCCTTATTTGGAACCAGTCTGTTCCATGTCCAGTTCTAACTGTTGCTTCCTGACCTGCATACAGATTTCTCAAGAGGTGGGTCAGGTGGTCTGGTTTTCCCATCTCTTTAAGAAATTTTCAGTTTATTGTGATTCACAGTCAAAGGCTTTGGGATAGTCAATAAAGCAGAAATCGATGTTTTTCTGGAACTCTCTTGCTTTCTCAATGATCCAGCTTTTCTAAAACCAGCTTGAACATCTGGAAGTTCACGGTTCACGTATTTCTGAAGCCGGGCCTGGAGAATTTTAAGCATTACTTTACTAGCATGTGAGATGAGTGCAATTGTGCGGTAGTTTGAGCATTCTTTGCCAATGACTTTCTTTGGGATTTGAATGAAAACTGACCTTTTCCAGTCCTGTGGCCACTGCTGAGTTTTCCAAATTTGCTGGCATATTGAGTGTAGCATTTTCATAGAATCATCTTTTAGGATTTGAAATAGCTCTCTTGGAATTCCAACACCTCCACTAGCTTTGATGCTTCCTAAGGCCCACTTGACCTCACATTCCAGGATGTCTGGCTCTAGGTGAATGATCGGGTCACGAAGATCATTTTTGTGCAGTTCTTCTGTGTATTCTTGCCACCTCTTCTTAGTATCTTCTGCTTCTGTTAGGTCCATACAATTTCTGTCCTTTATTGAGCCTATCTTTGCATGAAATTGTTCCTTGGTACCTCTAATTTTCTTGAAGATATCTTTAGTCTTTCCCATTCTATTCTTTTCCTCTATTTCTTTGCACTGATGACCGAGGAAGGCTTTTTTATCTCTCCTTGCTATTCTTTGGAACTCTACATTCAAATGGGTATATCTTTCCTCTTAGAAATCTTTTTTTTCATATCTTACAATATTGTAATTCTTGATCCAACTTTGAATCTATTGTAAGTTAATGGCCAATGATCACATAACCAGAGCAATGTCTCAAATTATAAAGTTTAAATCACTACACATTCATACATATTCTCAAGCTGAAATTTGCTTTATGAGAAACTGTTCACATACCCATCTGTGGATAACAAGCCAACTGAAAGATAGAGTCACCGGGATGTAATCTAATAGAGGGAAGTAGGGAGCAAGAGCGGGGAAGGCAATGGCACCCCACCCCAGTACTCTTGCCTGGAAAATCCCATGGACAGAGGAGCCTGGTAGGCTCCAGTCCATGGGGTCGCTAAGAGTCGGAGACGACTGAGCGACTTCACTTTCACTTTTCACTTTCATGCATTGGAGAAGAAAATGGCAATCCACTCCAGTATTCTTGCCTGGAGAATCCCAGGGACAGAGGAGCCTGGTGGGCTGCCGTCTATGGGATCGCACAGAGTCGGACACGACTGAAGCGACTGAGCAGCAGCAGCAGCAGCAGGGAGCAAGAGTGTCTGATCAAGAACACTTGTGCTAGTCACTAAATTCCTCCGTAGGGTACAGAGGAACTCACTTCAGCCTGAGCTGGCCCATAGATTCATTATCAGCTATAGATAATAATTTAAGATCTTATACTTGATTGGAAAGTCAGGATTCTAGTTAATGAGATGACTTTTTCATAGACCTAAGATGATAGATAACAGGTTATATTCAGAAATAAATCAGAAAGGAATCAGAATATAAATCATCAAGTACACTCATCAATGTCCAAGGTAAAGAAACTCAGAAATAGTACTAATCGGTCAGCTGATTTCTTTCTCCCACTTCCTCAACAACTTCATTAATCCTCTCTGAATTTGCCTTTTTGTGGGCATACTGTGAGTCAGTGTGCCAGGCTAAGAACAAGTCGTTTATTTGACAGTGTTAGCCAGTAGGTTCAAATGGCTGAATTTCTGCCAAAGGGCATTGTACCCCCTCAATAGCAACTACATCAAACCGCCCTGTCCCTCAGGACTCTTCTCAGTACCTGGCAGATAGTTGACAAATGAAAACCAGAACAATACAACTCAGTTAATATGAGGACTCACCTGTGATCATTGGCATTATTAGCAATATGCAGTATCCCCTTAGATAACCCACTTTTCCTTTTATAGCTCTTTGAAGCAATGGAGTAATGAGAGAAGGACTGGTGTTAGAACAAAGTTTGATTCATTGAACTGTCCTCTTCTGCATGACTTTCATTTAATAATGGATGATCACTATTTGAGAGTGTTGGGGGTTCAAAAACAAGTGTGTAGTATTTGAGGTAAGGAGGGAGCGATATTGAAGAAGAGAGACAGATCAACAATTAAATTTGCTAAAAGGAGCATCATAATTGTCCACACAGCAGTCACACTCTCCTTTCTTTTCCAAAAAAGAATCTTGGTTTCGTTTGGGTACCCATGGTCTATTTTGGCCATGTTCAAGGAAAGCTGGATTCATTCCCAACCAGAGGGCAAAACTGGTATCAGTTCAGTTCAGTCGCTCGATCGTGTCTGACTCTTTGCAACCCCATGAACTGCAGCACGCCAGGCCTCCCTGTCCATCACCAACTCCTGGAGTTCACTCAGACTTATGTCCATCGAGTCAGTGATGCCATCCAGCCATCTCATCCTCTGTCGTCCCCTTCTCCTCCTGCCCCCAATCCCTCCCAGCGTCAGAGTCTTTTCCAATGAGTCAACTCTTCGCATAAGGTGGCCAAAGTATAAAACTGGCATCAGATCAGATCAGTTGCTCATTCGTGTCTGACTCTTTGTGACCCCATGAATCGCAGCATGCCAGGCCTCCCTGTCCATCACCAACTCCCGGAGCTCACTGAAACTCACATCCATCGAGTCAGTGATGCCATCCAGCCATCTCATCCTCTGTCATCCCCTTCTCCTCTTGCCCTCAATCCCTCCCAGCATCAGAATCTTCTCCAATGAGTCAACTCTTTGCATGAGGTGGCCAAAATACTGGAGTTTCAGCTTTAGCATCAGTCTTTACAAAGAACACTCAGGGCTGACCTCCTTCAGAATGGACTGGTTGGATCTCCTTGCAGTCCAAGGGACTCTCAAGAGTCTTCTCCAACACCACAGTTCAAAAGCATCAATTCTTCGGCGCTTAGCCTTCTTCACAGTCCAACTCTCACATCCATACAGGACCACAGGAAAAACCATAGCCTTGACTAGGCGAACTTTTGTTGGCAAAGTAATGTCTCTGCTTTTGAATATGCTATCTAGGTTGGCCATAACTTTTCTTCCAAGGAGTAAGCGTCTTTTAATTTCATGGCTGCAGTCACCATCTGCAGTGATTTTCGAGCTCAAAAAATAAAGTCTGACACTGTTTCCACTGTTTCCCCATCTATTTCCCATGAAGTGATGGGACCGGATGCCATGATCTTCGTTTTCTGAATGTTGAGCTTTAAGCCCACTTTTTCACTTTCCACTTTCACTTTCATCAAGAGGCTTTTGAGTTCCTCTTCACTTTCTGCCATAAGGGTGGTGTCATCTGCATATCTGAGGTTATTGATATTTCTCCCAGCAATCTTGATTCCAACTTGTGTTTCTTCCAGTCCAGCGTTTCTCATGATGTACTCTGCATATAAGTTAAATAAGCAGGGTGACAATATACAGCTTTGAAATACTCCTTTTCCTATTTGGAATCAGTCTGTTGTTCCATGTTCAGTTCTAACTGTTGCTTTCTGACTTGCATACAAATTTCTCAAGAGGCAGATCAGGTGGGCTGGTATTCCCATCTCTTTCAGAATTTTCCACAGTTTATTGTGATCTACACAGTCAAAGGCTTTGGCATAGTCAATAAAGCAGAAATAGATGTTTTTCTGGAACTCTCTTGCTTTTTCCATGATCCAGCGGATGTTGGCAATTTGATCTCTGGTTCCTCTGCCTTTTCTAAAACCAGCTTGAACATCAGGAAGTTCACGTTTCACATATTGCTGAAGCCTGGCTTGGAGAATTTTGAGCATTACTTTACTAGCGTGTGAGATGAGTGCAATTGTGCGGTAGTTTGAGCACTCTTTGGCATTGCCTTTCTTTGGGATTGGAATGAAAACTGTCCTTTTCCAGTCCTGTGGCCACTGCTGAGTTTTCCAAATTTGCTGGCATATTGAGGTCAGCACTTTCACAGCATCATCTTTCAGGATCTGGAATAGCTCAACTGGAATTCCATCACCTCCACTAGCTTTGTTCCTAGTGATGCTTTCTAAGGCCCACTTGACTTCACATTCCAGGATGTCTGGCTCTAGGTCAGTGATCACACCATCATGATTATCTGAGTCGTGAAGATCTTTTTTGTACAGTTCTTCTGTGTATTCTTGCCACCTCTTCTTAATATCTTCTGCTTCTGTTAGGTCCATCCCATTTCTGTCCTTTATCGAGCCCATCTTTGCATGAAATGTTCCTTTGTTATCTCTGATTTTCTTGAAGAGATCCCTAGTCTTTCCCATTCTGTTGTTTTCCTCTATTTCTTTGCATTGATCGCTGAAGAAGGCTTTCTTATCTCTTCTTGCTATTCTTTGGAACTCTGCATTTAGATGTTTATATCTTTCCTTTTCTCCTTTGCTTTTCGCTTCTCTTCTTTTCACAGCTATTTGTAAGGCCTCCCCAGACAGCCATTTTGCTTTTTTGTATTTCTTTTCCATGGGGATGGTCTTGATCCCTGTCTCCTGTACAATGTCACAAACCTCATTCCATAGTTCATCAGGCACTCTGTCAGATCTAGGCCCTTAAATCTATTTCTTACTTCCACTGTATAATCATAAGGGATTTGATTTAGGTCATACCTGAATGGTCTAATGGTTTTCCCTACTTTCTTCAATTTCAGTCTGAATTTGGCAATAAGGAGTTCATGGTCTGAGCCACAGTCAGCTCCTGGTCTTGTTTTTGCTGACTGTACAGAGCTTCTCCATCTTTGGCTGCAAAGAATATAATCGATCTGATATCGGTGTTGACCATCTGGTGATGTCCATGTATAGAGTCTTCTCTTGTGTTGTTAGAAGAGGGTATTTGTTATGACTAGTGCATTTTCTTGGCAAAACTCTATTAGTCTTTGCCCTGCTTCATTCCGAATTCCAAGGCCAAATTTGCCTGTTACTCCAGGTGTTTCTTGACTTCCTACTTTTTCATTCCAGTCCCCTATAATGGAAAGGACATCTTTTTGGGGTATTAGTTGTAAAAGGTCTTGTAGGTCTTCATAGAACCATTCAACTTCAGCTTCTTAGAGGAGCTACCCCACGCCCCTACGGCCGAAGCCAAGGGCGGCCGCCGGGAGGAGCAATCCCACGCCCGAGGCCAGGGCCAGTAGCCGGGAAGACCAATCCCATGTCCAAGGAGCTGTGGCTGCACAGGCGCAGAAGGGCCTAGAGGAGCTATCCCACGTTGAAGGTCAGGAAGGGCAGTGGTGAGGAGAGACCCCTCGTCCAAAGTAAGGTGCGATGGCTGTGGCTTTGCTGGAACAGCCGTGAAGAGATACCTCACGCCCAAGGTAAGAGAAACCCAAGTAAGATGGTAGGTGTTGCAAGAGGGCATCAGAGAGCAAACACATTGAAACCATACTCACAGAAAACTAGTCAATCTAATCACACTAGGACCACAGCCTTGTCTAACTCAATGAAACTAAGCCATGCCCCTGTGGCAACCCAGGATGGGTGGGTCATGGTGGAGAGATCTGACAGAATGTGGTCCACTGGAGAAGGGAATGGCAAACCACTTCAGTATTCTTGCCTTGAGAACCCCATGAACAGTATGAAAAGGCAAAATGATAGGATACTGAAAGAGAAACTCCCCAGGTCAGTAGGGGCCCAGTATGCTACTGGAGATCAGTGGAGAAATAACTCAAAAAGAATGAAGGGATGGAGCCAAAGCAAAAAGAATACCCAGCTGTGAATGTGTCTGGTAATAGAAGCAAGGTCCGACACTGTAAAGAGCAATATTGCATAGGAACCTGGAATGTCAGGTCCATGAATCAAGGTAAATTGGAAGTGGTCAAACAAGAGATGGCCAGAGTGAATGTCGACATTCTAGGAATCAGCGAACTAAAATGGACTGGAATGGGTGAATTTAACTCAGATGACCATTATATCTACTACTGCGGGCAGGAATCCCTCAGAAGAAATGGAGTGGCCATCATGGTCAACAAAAGAGTCTGAAATGCAGTACTTGGATGCAATTTCAAAAACAACAGAATGATCTCTGTTCGTTTCCAAGGCAAAACTGGCATAGTCTAAGTCAATCATGGGGTCCTATTCTCCTTGCCAAGTATTAGTTTAGACAGGAGCATATGACACAACTGTGACCAGAAACTTCAGGGGAAGTCTATTTGGGAGGTGAGAGGACGAATACTATTCACTCTTATGAAAGACACAGGAAGTAATGTCCATCTTATTCAACTACACTGATCATGAACTTCATACATGTAGAGAAGAGAACCAGAGACACATAAAGAAGTGGAACCAGGGTCTTCATTTATCATTCCTTAAGACTATCCTCCCTATGGGCCTCTTTTCATATGTTATATAAAAAATCCTTAGTTCTTAGTCCAGTTAAATAGGATTTTTCTGATTCCTGAAGCAGAAATTATTCTGATACAATTTTTCAGCTTAAATATTTCACAAAGAAATAAAACAAACCCAGGAAGTAAAGTGATTTAACCAAGGCCATACAGCCAATTAACAGCAAAGCCAAGGCCAGACTAACCACCTTTGTGTTCTGAGCACACTTCAACCCAAAGTTACTATAGGAATATCAAATTTAGAAGCACCCACATATTCATTTTTAATGTGATTAATCCATGATAATCATTTTACCTAAAGAAATTAACATCACCTCTATCTTTGAGTCACTTGTTTTACCTGATTTTCTAAGAGTTTTTGCAAATTCTTAGTGTTAATAATAGGCACCTCCAGAGTGATAATCAAAATATTCAACAACTGAGATGATGAGAAATCCATCCAGTCAGAATGGATACTGGCTATACCCTAGGGCAAGGTTCCAGAGGCTATTACTCATACACTTACCAGAAAATGCAGATGTCCTGCATTCCCAGAGAAAGGTGAAAGGTATGGGGGCCAGGGAGCTAAACAGAGGAGGAATTAAAAATCAGTTTCATGTAACAGAGGATTTATAAAACAGTTTGGCTGGACCATTGCACCTCGCTAGCTATCAATGCTGTGTTTCATCAAATAAGTACCTAACAATCTCAGGTGTATTTCTTTTATCCCTTCCTCCATACAGACTATAAATTCTTTGAGAACAAAAATAATATATGACATTTTATTCTATTTTACCAATAATACTTAGTACCTGGGGGTTCAATAATTAACAAATAACATTTTCCCCGATGCTAAAATATACATGGGAATAAAACATTACCTTGTCTCATTCATTCATCCTATATTTGTATTTGCGGTTGCTCAGTCGTGTCTGACTCTTTGTCACTCCATAGACTGCAGCACGGAGAAGGCAATGGCACCCTACTCCAGTACTCTTGCCTGGAAAATCCCATGGACGGAGAAGGCTGGTAGGCTACAGTCTATGGGGTCGCTAGGAGTCAGACACGACTGAGCGACTTCACTTTCACTTTTCACTTTCATGCATTGGAGAAGGAAATGGCAACCCACTCCAGTGTTCTTGCCTGGAGAATCCCAGGGACAGGGGAGCCTGGTGGGCTGCCATCTCTGGGGTCACACAGAGTAGGACACGACTGAAGCGACTTAGCAGCAGCAGCAGACTGCAGCACACCAGGCTTCCCTGTCCTTTACTATCTCCTGGAGCTTGCTCAAACTCAAGTCTATTGAGTCACTGATGCCATCCAAACATCTCATCCTCTGTCATCCCCTTCTCCTGTTTCAAATCTTTTCTAACATCAGGGTCTTTTCCAATGAGTTGGCTCTTCCTCTTCGCATCAGGTGGCCAAAGTATTGGAGCTTCAGCTTCAGCATCAGTCCTTACAATGAATATTCAGGACTGATTTCTTTCAGGATTGACTGATTTGATCTTCTTGCAGTCCAAGGGACTCTCAAGAGTCTTCTCCAAAACCACAGTTCAAAACCATCAATTCTTTGGAGCTCAGCTTTCCTTATGGTCCAACTCTCACATCCATACATGGACTACTGGAAAAATTATAGCTTTGACTAAGACAGACCTTTGTTGGCAAAGTAATGTCTCTGCTTTTTAATATGATGTCTAGGTTGGTTATTGCTTTTCCTCCGAGGAACAAGTGTCTTTTAATTTCATGGCTGCAGTCACTATCTGCAATGATTTTGGAGCCCAAGAAAATCAAGTCTGTCACTATTTCCTTGTTTCCCCATCTATTTGCCATGAAGTGATGGGACAAGATGCCATGATCTTAGTTTTTTAAATGTTGAGTTTTAAGCCAGCTTTTTCACTCTCCTCTTTCACTTTCATCAAGAGACTCTTTAGTTCCTCTTGGCTTTCTGCCATAAGGGTGGTATGATCTGCATGTCTGAGGTTACTAATATTTCTGCCAGCAATCTTGATTCCAGCTTGTGCTTCATTCAGCCTGGCATTTCACATGATGTACACTGCATATAAGTTAAATAAGCAGGATGACAATATACAGCCTTGACTTACTCCTTTCCCAATTTGGAATCAGTCTGTTGTTCCATGTTCGGTTCTAACTGTTGCTTCTTGACCTGCATACAGGTTTCTCAGGAGACAGGTAAGGTAGTCTGGTATTTCCATCTCTTTAAGAATTTTCCACAATTTGTTGTGATCCACACAGTCAAAAGTTTTAGCATAGTCAATGAAGCAGAAGTAGACTTTTTCTGGAATTTTCTTGCTTTTTTAATGATCCAGTGGATGTTGGCAATTTGATCTCTGGTTCCTCTGCCTTTTCTAAATCCACCTTAAACATCTTGAATTTCTCAGTTCACGTACTGTTGAAGCCTAGCTTGGAGAATTTTGAGCATTACCATGCTAGCATGTGAATTGAATGCAATTGTGCATAGTTTGAGCATTCTTTGGCATTGCCTTTCTTTGGGATTGGGATGAAAACTGACCTTTTCCAGTCCTGTGGCCACTGCTCAGTTTTCCAAATTTCCAAATATGCACTCAAGTGCATATTGAGTACAGCACTTTCACAGCATTATCTCTTAGGATTTGAAATAGCTCAACTGAGGTTCCATCACTTCCACTAGCTTTTTTTGTAGTGATGCTTCCTAAGGCCCACTTGACTTTGCACTCCAGGATGTCTGCCTCTAGGTGAGTGATCACACCATCATGGTTATCTGGGTCATTAAGATATCTTTTGTATAGTTCTTCTGTGTATTCTTGCCACCTTCTTAATATCTTCTGCTTCTGTTAGGCCCATACCATGTCTGTTCTTTATCAAGCCCATCTTTGCATGAAATGTTCCCTTGGTATCTCTAATTTCCTTGAAGAGATCTCTAGTCTTTCATTAAGTGCTACTAAATCCAGCCATAGACCAGTGCCTAAAATAGGGAGATAAGACAGATTCAGCTTCATGAAAGTCATAAGGTCTATTTCAAAAGTGTTCAGATTGTCTCCACCTTAATTTCTGTAAAAAGCAATTGGTATGCATGACAGTATAGGCCTAGGAACATAGGGGAGGGCCTTGAGAAAATATTATAAAGTTTGAGGAAATTTTCGGGCTTCTATATAGTTGTGATTCCTCTCTTTTAAGGATTACTAAACTCTCCAACAGGGAACTCTTCATTCTTATTGCTAGCTCTTCATCCTCCGTTTTTCTTTCTATAAAATTTGACACTGGTGACCACCACCTACTTGATATTGTTTCCTCCTTCTGCTCTAACACTTCACCGATCTTTTAAGTGGCTTCTCTTTTCTTCCTGAGACCTAAAAATGCATGTTTCCTAAGATTTTAGTTACATGCCTTTATTTGTACATTCTTTTCTTTGATGACCCACCCAATTCCAGCCTCAATCATCAGATTTTGCAGTTGGCTTCCACATCTGTTCCTATCCTAAGCATTTAGTCTTTCCCTTAGTTGCAAATCTTCACTGCTATCTTCCTCCCTGACTAGTTTATACATCCTTCAAGCTAATCCTCTGCCTGACTAAACTGCTTCTGGTTGTGGCACAGCTGCCTTCAAGTCATCCTGTTTTGTGGCCTTGAACCATTTTTGATTCCCCCTTATTCCTTCACCAGCATAGTGATATAGAACATACCTGTGGTCAGGAATCAGGTCCAACCTGATCCAACCCTAGTAAGCACTACCTATTAGTCAGGTGAACTTGGATATGTTAATTAACCCCAGAGTCTTAACTGTGTCCATTATAAAGTAGAGGCAATACCTAAGCCTTTGACTGTGTGGATCACAATAAACTGTGGAAAATTCTGAAAGAGATGGGAATACCAAACCACCTGACCTGCCTCTTGAGAAACCTATATGCAGGTCAGGAAGCAACAGTTAGATTAGGACATGGAACAACAGACTGGTTCCAAATAGGAAAAGGAGTTGTCATCCTGCTTATTTAACTTCTATGCAGAGTACATCATGAGAAACGCTGGGCTAGATGAAGCACAAACTGGAATCAAGATTGCTGGGAGAAATATCAATAACCTCAGATATGCAAGTAACACCACCCTTATGGCAGAAAGTGAAGAGGAACTCAAAAGCCTCATGATGAAAGTGAAAGAGGAGAGTGAAAAATTGGCTTAAAGCTCAACATTCAGAAAACGAAGATCATGGCATCTGGTCCCATCACTACATGGGAAATAGATGGGGAAACAGTGGAAACAGTGTCAGACTTTATTTTTGAGCTCCAAAATCACTACAGATGGTGACTGCAGCCATGAAATTAAAAGGCACTTACTCCTTGGAAGAAAAGTTATGACCAACCCAGATAGCATATTCAAAGGCAGAGACATTACTTTGCCAACAAAGGTTGGTCTAGTCAAGGCTATGGTTTTTCCAGTGGTCATGTATGGATGTGAGAGTTGGACTGTGAAGAAAGCTGAGCACTGAAGAATTGATGCTTTTGAATTGTGGTGTTGGATAAGACTCTTGAGAATCCCTTGGACTTCAAGGAGATCCAACCAGTCCATTCTAAAAGAGATCAGCCCTGGGTATTCTTTGTAAGGACTGATGCTAAAGCTGAAACTCCAGTACTTTGGCCACATCATGTGAAGAGTTGACTCATTGGAAAAGACTCTGATGCTGGGAGGGATTGAGGGCAAGAGAAGAAGGGGACGACAGAGGATGAGATGGCTGGATGGCATCACCAACTAGATGGACGTGAGTCTGAGTGAATTCCAGGAGTTGGTGATGGACAGGGAGGCCTGACATGCTGTGATTCACGGGGTCGCAAAGAGTCTGACACAACTGAGTGACTGAACTGAACTGAACTGAACTAAATATGTCCCAGCTTGGGAGCCCAATGAGCAAGTGTATATAAAATACCTCATGCCCCTTAAACTCATCCAGGAAATCCGTTGCACAGTCTAAATAATGCTTCTTCACCCTTCAAATCTACATGAGGCTATTGTTTTAAAATTTTCTCAATGGAGATAATTTACTTCTCTGAGGCTTAAAGAATTATGTTTGTGCCTACCTGGCAGCATTAATCCTCTGTTGAAATTGTTGGTACTTACCTCGCAAGCTTGATTTTTGGATTTTCCAGATATTCTCTGACTAGTATGGTAGCTATTCAAACTTCCATGCTTGGGGGTTAAGAGGTGCTGCTAGCAGGTGGTGGGTGTTATCCTTGGCCAGGGCTCTCCCCTGGTTCACCTGGCCACACCCATGCACTTAGGCTGCTGGGAGCCAACCTGACACCTCCAGAAGCCTTGGTGCAGCCACATAGGCAGCAGCTGAATGCAGTCCCTGGCAACCAGGCCTTTTCTGGCTGGAGCTGCTGGGTGCAAGCGCCTGGGTGTGAGTGAAGCGTTAAGGGGCACTGGAGGCCTGGCCCCTCCATTTGCCAGCTGCGAGCCCCTGAGCAGTCTGTGAAAACTTCTGTAAAATCCCCTCTGTAAAATGGGGTAATGCTAGTACAGTAAGCCACCTACATACGAACAGTTACGTTGTGAACTTTCAAAAATGCTTTCACATGTCCAGTCAGGTAAGTAGTTCATGTGTCTGGTGTACATTGTCACGTGCATGCATCCTCTACAAGCGGTTGTGCTTTCGTGTGCTTTACTGTGTAATAATATATAAAGTACAGTAGTATAGTATCTTTATTTCAAGCCCCAGATATCCAGAAACAAGCATAAAAAGCAGCAGTGATGTAGCTGGTACAATACTAGCGAGACATCACTGGATTGTTTTTTCAAGAGATAGAATAGAACTGAATAAATAGAACTTGCTGAATAGAACTGAATAGATAGAACTGAATCCAGCAAGGAACCTGTGCCACCAACATCAGGCATGAGTGAACTTGAACCTTGCCCTCTCTTATTGCTGATGATCCTTCAGCTGTACCATCTCCCACCTCGTCTCCCTCCTGCAGTCCGTGACTCTCCTTGCCTATTCACTTGATGCCAGCCCCTGTGTGCCCGCTGTCATACTGCACTCGTGTACTTGTCAAGGTGTGTGTGGGTGTGTGCACGCTAAGTCGCTTCATTCATGTCCAACTCTTTGCAACTCTATGGACTATGACTTGCCAGGCTCCTCTGTCCTTGGGATTCGCCAAGGATATGGGAATGTGTTGCCATGCCCTCCTCCAAGACACCTTTCCAACCCAGGGATCGAACCTGCATCTCTGTCTTCAGCATTGGCAGGCAGGTTCTTTCCCACTAGCACCATTTCTCAAAGTACTGTATTGTAAGAGTAAAATTGTTTTCTCTTTTGTTAGTTTTTTAATATATTATTGGAGTGAAAAGTTTTATAAACCTATTAGAGTACAGTAATATATTACTTTGCCAACAAAGGTCCATGTAGTCAAGGCTATGGTTTTTCCTGTGGTCATGTATGGATGTGAGAGCTAGACTGTGAAGAATGCTGAGCGCCGAAGAATTGATGCTTTTGAACTGTGGTGTTGGAGAAGACTCTTGAGAGTCCCCTGGACTGCAAGGAGATCCAACCAGTCCATTCTAAAGGAGATCAGCCCTGGGATTTCTTTCGAAGGAATAATGCTAAAGCTGAAACTCCAGTATTTTGGCCACCTCATGCGAAGAGTTGACTCATTGGAGAAGACTCTGATGCTGGGAGGGATTGGGGCAAGAGGAGCAGGGGACGACAGAGGATGAGATGGCTGGATGGCATCACTGACTCGATGGACATGAGTCTGTGAACTCCGGGAGTTGGTGATAGACAGGGAGGCCTGGCCTGCTGCGATTCATGGGATCGCAAAGAGTCGGACACAACTGAGCGACTGAACTGAACTGAACTGAATATATAACCGATTGTGTTAGTTAGGTAGCTAGCTAGCTTTGTCAGAACAGAACTTGTTCATTCATAGGGAACTTGCTATGCCTACTTTCACAGGACTACTGTGAGGGTTTCATAAGATGATACAAGTGAAGAGCATAGGACTGTGACAGTAGCCTCCAAATGTTACTTTGTATTTCTTTGATCATCACACAGATGTGCTGCAGGGAGACCCTGAGCCCAGGCTCTCTGCCTCCTCAGGTCAGGTCAGTTTGCTGTGGCCCTGGGAGTCAGTCTCCTGCCTCATATGAGGCCACAGTCAGCGTGAGCTGCAGCTTCCACCTAGAGGGCCTGGGACCCTCAGCCTGTGCTTCACCAAACTTCAGGAAGCCGAGCAGTGGGCAGTCCTGATCTGAGGTGCCATGGGAGAATAGAATGGTCAGTGCCCTGGAGCAAGGATTTATTTGACCAGGGACTGTGTCAGTGCTGGAAAAGAACAGGAGTAGCCCTAACAACGCCCTCACCTCAGCCTGGGTGGGGTAAGTAGTGAGAGAAACTGGGCCCACCCTACCCACTACTGGGGTTCTGAGAAGACTTCAAAGAGGGAGAGAGTAAAGAAAAGGAATAAAAGCCAAAGAGCTGGAGCCTGGAGAACCAGACAAATATGGAGGGGTAGAGCAAGCAGGCCCTCAGGACCCAGATGAGAAGACAGACTCTGTCAAAAGCAAGGGGAAGGTATTCAGTGGAAGAGGGACAGGCTCGGATTTGAGCCACTTAAGACTGGTGGAGACCTGCATTTGTGCGGGTGGTACAGGTAGGGCTGGCGAGAAGGAGGATGTTTCCAGAAATGCAATTGGCTGGATTTCATGAAGGTTTAAATGGTAGAGTTAGTGGTTGAGAAATAAAGCTGGAAGGGCCAGATACTGTGGCTCTCCCAGGTGGAGGTCCCGTTTGTAACAGCCTGGAGGGGGTCAAGTTCTTAACCATGGGCAAGGGAAGGAGGATCTAGGCTGGAGCTAGGACTCTCTGAGTCATTTGTTCACCAGATGTGTATTCAGAAGCTGTACTAAGCACTCCTTTTAGGCTTAGAGATTTCACCTGAATAAAACTTCAAATCTCTAAAGAATAAAAGAATAATTTTTTTTTAATTTAAATGTATGGCTATTCCAGTTTAAATGTAAATTAAATGTAATTAGAAACTACCATTTTCTGTTACTTCAGCCATATTTCCGGTGCTTTAAAAGTCCATGTAGCTTATGGTTACCACAATGTTTTATAAAACTATGTTATAGAACATTTCCATCATCTAAAATTTTCAAAGTGGAAAGTGTAAAATGTTCTTTTTATTAAATTTATTTATATATAATTGGCAGATTATTGCTTTACAATAATGTGATGGTTTCTGCCATATATCAACATGAATCAGCCATAAGTATACATATGTCTCCTCCTTCATGAATGTCCCTCCTAGCTACCACCCCATCCCACCCTTCTAGGTTTTTAAAACTCCTTCTTTGATAGCAGAAGATATATCTCTGTGTTTTTTATTTTTATATTCTCTGTGGTTCTTTGTGTGTGTATGTGTATGCACTCAGTCATGTCCAACTCTTTGAGACTCCCTAGACTATAGGGCAGAGAAGGCAATGGCACCCCACTCCAGTGTTCTTGTCTGGAGAATCCCATGGACGGAGGAGCCTGGTAGGCTGCAGTCCATGGGGTCACACAGAGTCAGACATGACTGAAGCGACGCAGCAGCAGCAGCAGCAGCAGACTATAGCCCACCAGGCTCCTCTGTCCATGGAATTCTCCAGGCAAGAATACTGGAGTGGGTTGCCATTTCCTACTTCAGGGGATCTCCCCAACCCAGCAATCAAACCCACATGTTCTGCATTGGCAGGCAGATTCTTTACTACTGAGCCACCTGGGAAGCCCAGGCTTCTTTGTACTTAGCAATTAAATATGCACATTGTAAAATTTTGCAAATTTGTAAAAATGAATATATGCATGATATTCAATACATGCTTTCAAAAACCTCCATTATTATGTACTACTGATTACCATTCACTTTGTGTTTATCTTCTGCTAAGGTAGATCACGGCAAGGCCTCCTCGGTTTCCTGCCCACCACCTCCTCACAGGCACATCCCACCTAACCAGGCTGTTTGTAGGACATTTAAAAGAAAACACGAGGAAAGAAGATAAATACAACATAGGTATTCAAAAGTAAGTGGAGGATTTTTGGAGGGCAGCCATTTAGAAGTTGCTAAAGTATGTGAGGGTTGTAAATTAAAAAGAAAAATGGGAATTTTAACAAGTATTACAAAGGCCTATATGCCACCTTCCCCATGTGAAAGAAATAGAAAGCAAAGACTTGAGATATTAGAATTATCCGTTATTGCATGGATTTTGCTTTTTTTAACTACATTAATACTATTCTAGGTCTGGAAGCATATGGATCATCATTCTATAAGCATTCTAATTATATAACATCTATTTCACGTAACATTATTTAGCTTACAGTCTCCTTCTCATTTTTGTAAGTCTAGATTTATATGGAGGTAAAAATGCATGACTTTGCATTTTCATGCCATGATTAACCATAGACAAACCAAAGTACCAACCTAAAGTTTTATAAATGTCTGTACATGAAACTGGTTAATATCAGCATTCAGAATTTCCAGAAAAAGAATGGACTCCTCTCACAACAGGCTGACACAGGTGCGTTCTCTAAGAGGGGCATGAGGAATAGAGCCCCTTGACTCCTTCTGACATTAATGGGCGTCCCACAGCCAGATCTCAGTGCCCTGCCTTGAGAATTTACCCAACTGTAAAATTACATTCTACATAGTTTCATGTGGGAAGATGACGCATGTCACTCCTGAAAACTATCACATGTTCCCTATAAATTATGTCACTAAACAGCTTTTACCATGGGTAGTCAGTCTGGACCTGACGAATTTTTTTACTTTTGCTTCAACCTCCTAACAACAGAAAGGAGAGGTATTTTCACTGCTGCAAAATCTAAGATATAAAGGTCAAGCAAACACTGAATTACTATTGCTTTAAGAGGTTTTTTTTTTTTTTTTGGTAGTAAGAGAACTGGCATAGAATTTGACCTAATGCAAAATCAATCATAGCAAAGCACTTTGACAGTTTTTAACCAAATGGATTACTGGGATCAGTACATTAAATGCTCTACATGGCAACCCCAATGTTTTACATGGTCAATTCCTCTTTATCTGGATTTTTCATTGGGATTTTTTTGTTTTTGTTTTCTATTGAAGTATAGTTGATTTATAATGTTGTATTAATTTCTGGTGTACAGCAAAGTGATTCAGTTTTATATGTGTGTGTATTCTTCTTTTGGATTCTTTTCCATTATAGGTTATTACAAGGTATTGAATATAGTACCCTGTGCTGTATTGTAGGACACTGTTGTTTACTATTTTATTATAGTAGTTTGCATCTGCTAATACCAAACTCCTAATTTATCCCTACCTCCTCTTTCCCTTTGTAACTGTAAATTTGTTTTCTATGTCTGTGAGTCTGTTTTTGTTTTGTCAATAAATTCATTTGTATTATTTTTTTAGATTCCACATGTAAGTGATATCATATGATATATGCCTTTCTCTGGCTGACGTACTTCACTTAGGATAATGTCTAAGTCTATCCATGTTGCTTCAAATGGCATTGTTTCATTCTTCTTTTATGATTGAGTAATATTCCATTGTGTATATATACCACATCTTCTTTATCCATTCATCTGTCTAGGACGTTTAGATTGCTTCCATATCTTGGCTATTGTAAATAGTGCTGCAATGACCATTGAGGTGTATGTATCTTTTAGAATTATGGTTTATGGATGTATATGCAAGAGTGGAATTGCAGCATCATATGGTAACTCTACTTTTAGTTTTTTAAGGAACCTCCATATTATTCTCCAGAGTGGCTGTACCAGTTTACTTTCCCACCAACAGGATAGGAGAGTTCCTTTTTCTCCACACTCCCTCCAGCATTTTTTATGTGCAGACTTTTTAATGATGGTCATTCTGACTGATGTGAGGAGATACTTTGTTGTAGTTTTGATTTGCATTTCTCTAGTAAATAGCAATGCTGAGTATCTTTTCATATGCCTATTAGCCATCTAAATGCTATTCTTTGGAAAAATGTCTGTTTAGGTCTTCTGTCCATTTTTATGATTGAGTTGTATGTTTTTTGTTATTGAATTGTATGAACTGTTTGAGTATTTTAGAGATTAAGCCCTTGTCAGTCTCATCATTTGCAAACATTTTCTCCCAGTTCAAAGGCTGTCTTTTGAACAGTGCTAAAGCTTGTAAGTTTGATTAGATTCCATTGTTTATTTTTGCTTTTATTTCTATTGTCTTGGGAAACTTACCTAAGAAAACTGGTATGATTTATGTCAGAGAATGGTTTGCCTATAATCTCTTCTAAAAGTTTTATGGTGCTATGCCTTACATTTAAGTCTTTAAGCCATTTTGGTTTATTTGCATGTATAGTATAAGGGTGTGTTCTCACTTCATTGATTTACATATGGCTGGCCAGTTTTTACACCACTTGCTCAAGAGACTCTCTTTTTCCCATTGTATATTCTTGTCCCCTTTGTCAAAGATTAATTGCTCACAGATGTGTGTGTTTATTTATTGGCTCTCTATTCTATTCAGTTAATCCATGTGTCTGTTTTTATGCCAATACCACACTGTTTTGATTTCTATAACTTTGTAGTATTATCTAAAGTCTGCAAGAGTTATGCCTCCTGCTTTGTTCTTTTTCCTCAAGATTGCTTTGGAATTCTGAGTCTTTTATGATTTTGTGTAAATTTTAAGATTGTTGTTCATCAAAGATACTGGCCTATAATTTTCTTTTTTGGTAGTATCTCTGTCTGGTTTTGGTATCAGAGTGATGGTAGCTTCATAGAATGTCTTTTGGAAGAGTCTGAGAAAATTGGTACAAGTTCTTCCTTGTGTGTTTGGTAGAATTCCCCAGTGAAGCCATTCAGTCCTGAATTTTTGTTTATAGGGAGTTTTTAAATTACAGATTCTATTTCACCTCTAGTGATTATCTGTTCAAGTTATCGACTTTTTCTTGATTCATTTTGGTGGGCTATATTTCTAGAAACATGTCCATTTCTTCTAGGTTGATTTATTTTTCTAATGTTCATTTTTGCAGATACCAAAAAAAAAAAAAAGAGAGAATGTTGTATTAATTGCTCCACAGATCTCCTTTAAGAATTTAACAAGATAATATATAAAAAATACTTAACAAGATTTTACATATAAGAAATATAGTAAGGATTCATTAAATTTTAAATTAGCATACTTTTAATATATAGAGAGAAAATCTATCAGTCAAACCCATCTTCTCATTTCTTTTCTAATCCCAATTACCTTTCTTCAACTTCACTTCAGTACTCAATAAATGTTTGTAAGCTTTCTGTTATTATGTTTATTCTTTCCTCTGTTATTTTGGTTGTATTTTCATTATATTTTGACACACATAGGAAGACATTTCAGAAGAAAACACTAAACATAAAAGTAACTCAGATTTGACATCCTATCAGCTTTTCAAAAAAGTGTAAACTTAACTATTGTGATATTGCCAAGTCCACAATAAACGGAGTTAAATTAGGAACTGGAGAAAGGCAAGAAAACTGTCCTCTCAGGAAATGGTTTAGATATCACTCTTTAGAGCAAGACCTGCAAGAGACTGAGTAGCTTGAATTTATCTTCAGTGACCAAATTTCTTTCGGTTTCATTGGAAAGAAGTGGTCGTTTCCTACTATCTAACGTATTTTTTGTCATTTCCTTTGATCTAAATGACAAAATCTGGTTCCATTTCATACAGCATCTAAAATTCTGAAATAAGATGGGGAAGGTCAAGATATAAAGGTAGATAATTATCTGCAAAAGATACTTCTTAAGGAAACATCACAAGATGCTTTAATAGGGCTAGTGAAGTGTCAGTCTTTACTAACTACATAGAAATTCTTCAGTAAACATTGTGTTGAACAATGAGGCAGAACCAAGTGGTACTTTCCCATCTTTCTTCTCACAGTACCTGATGAAATACTAAGTATAAGAGGTGCTCAGTAAGTATTTGTTGAACGGAATGGAATGTTTGTTGATCAAACTGTATTTGTTGGGTTTTTCTTCCTGAGTCCTTCGGTGGGTCCCATAGGCCAATTCCACTGAATTATGACAGATTTTTAGTCTAAGATTTTTCTAAGGACGTGGGAAATCCATATCAATTCATATACATCAGTTTGCATTCTTAAAACTGAAGCCCAATTCTGAGGCACTTTGTTTCCTTGACAAACTTTCTATCTTTGTCAAACCATGTTATAGAACCTTTCAACTTACCTACTTTCTGCTCAGAACATACACACAATTAGATGAACCATAGAGTTTAGCCAAATTAACTCAGTTTGCGGAATATGCTGAGTCAAACTCTGAATCTTGATGTTAAGCTTAAATTAAAACTATCAACAATTTTATTTCTTGCCCTCAGTCCAGATTTAGCCCCAGCAATGGATATAAATTACTCTCCACTTCAGTTCAGTTCAGTCACTCAGTCATGTCTGACTCTTTGCGACCCCATGAATTGCAGCACATCAGACCTCCCTGTCCATCACCAACTCCCAGAGTTCACTCAAATTCATGTCCATCGAGTCGGTGATGCCATCCAGCCATCTCATCCTCTGTCATCCCCTTCTCCTCCTGCCTCCAATCCCTCCCAGCATCAGAGTCTTTTCCAATGAGTCAACTCTTTGCATGAGGTGGCCAAAGTACTGGAGTTTCAGCTTTAGCATCAGTCCTTCCAAAGAACACCCAGGACTGATCTCCTTTAGAATTGACTGGTTGGATTTCCTTGCAGTCCAAGGGACTCTCAAGAGTCTTATCCAACACCACAGTTCAAAAGCATCAGTTCTTCGGCGCTCGGCTTTCTTCACAGTCCAGCTCTCACATCCATACATGACCACCAGAAAAACCATAGCCTTGACTAGATGGAGCTTTGTTGGCTAAGTAATGTCTGCTTTTGAATATGTTGTCCAGATCGATCATAACTTTCCTTGCAAGGAGTAAGTGCCTTTTAATTTCATGGCTGAAATCACCACCTGCAGTGATTTTGGAGCCCCCAAATATAAAGTCTGATACTGTTTCTACTGTTTCCCCATCTATTTCCCATGAAGTAATGGGACCAGATGCCATGATCTTCATTTTCTAAATGTTGAGCTTTAAGCCAACTTTTCCTCTCTCCTCTTTCACTTTCTTCAAGAGGCTTTTTAGTTCCTCTTCAGTTTCTGCCAGAAGGGTGGTGTCATCTGCATATCTGAGGTTATTGATATTTCTCCCAGAAATCTTAATTCCAGCTTGTGCTTCCTCCAGCCCAGTGTTTCTCATGATGTACTCTGCATACAAGTTAAATAAGCAGGGAGACAATACACAGCCTTGACATACTCCTTTTCCTATTTGGAACCAGTCTGTTGTTCCATGTCCAGTTCTAACTGTTGCTTCCTGACCTGCATACATATTTCTCAAGAGGCAGATTAGGTGGTCTGGTATTCCCATCTCTCTTTCAGAATTTTCCACAGTTTATTGTGATCCATACAATCAAATTTCTCCTTTTTTCCAATATGCAATAGTCATTCATATCTTTGGTCATTCTTTTAACAGGGCCTGATATAACCTTCTTTCTTTAGGTTTCCTTTCCAGAACTTTATAAGGTTTACTCCTGTCACACCTTCCTTAACAATGTAATACTTTGTGACTCATTCTTGCCACTTCCTTCCCCTAGTCCATAACACACTTCACAATATTCCAACTGGTTTAAATGCTATTGTACAAAGCTTAACAACATAGATTAAAAGTTTTTTGACAGTAAAGTATATATCAGATACTTTCTGACCACTCAGGGTATTTAGGGGCCAGCTTGCCTGCCAATGGACCAGACGCGGCGGCGGCAACTAGGACGCTTTTGTCCCTGGTCTCCTCCTGACGCGGACAACTGGCCAGTGTGCCCTGACCGGGCCCCTACACTGGATTGGTCTATAGAAAAAACAGCTTACCTGATCTCACCTTAAAATGATACTCAAGCAGGAGAAACTACACTACACCAGGATGAGAAGACAACGACATCAGAGACAGACAGCTGGCCCAAGATGCTGGACCTGATTCATATGATCATTTATGTTTTCTTGACTTCTTAGACCTTTGCATATAAATCAAATGCTTTTCTATCATAGGCCTGATTCTATGCTAGTTTTAGAAATCAATTCAACTGTTGGGTTTGTAGCCAATTACCTGTGTCTAGGAAATGGCATCCCACTCCAGTGTTCTTGCCTGGAGAATCCCAGGGACGGGGAAGCCTGGTGGGCTTCTGTCTATGGGGTCGCACAGAGCTGGACACGACTGAAGCGACTTAGCAGCAGTAGCAGCAGCAGTTCTGGGTTACCTTGGCAAATTTCTCTACTACAAGACTCTAACTTGTTGGCCCTGAGAAAATTTACTTAAAAAAAAAAATTATAGTCATATTCAGGTCACTGTGATATTACTAAATCGGATCCGCACACCAGGCCAATTAATAATGCCTGCTCTGACTCTGGCCATAAATTTGACCTTTTTTTTTAATTACTCAAGCTCAGTCACTGCAACAAGAAAAGTTTCAGCAAAGGAGGAAAAAATCTCCCACAATTATGGGATGGATTTATATAGATAACACTAGGCTATAGTAATTTAGGCTTAAAGTCTCCTCTGTGTTGGAAACAATTAAATCATACTAAGGACACTCAATCTACTAACACTAGAAAGCTGGGCTATGTGCCTTATAGACGGTCCCAATATATAATTTCCCTGGAAGATAAAGATCCTACAGAGCAGACTAAGTCACATGACCTGAGATATACTGGGGTACATCTAATGGAAACTCCCAAGTCTTACTTGTGACTTTCCTAATACTGCTGGCTATGTTATTTGTATTTTACCTGTTTTACAAAATTACTGTTTCTTACACTGTCAAACTGGAGAAAGCAATGGTACCCCACTCCAGTACTCTTGCCTGGAAAATCCCATGGACAGAGGAGCCTGGTGGGCTGCAGTCCATGGGGTCGCTAAGAGTCAGGCACGACTGAGCGACTTCACTTTCACTTTTAACTTTAATGCATTGGAGAAGGAAATGACAACCCACTCCAGTATTCTTGCCTGGAGAATCCCAGGGACAGAGGAGCCTAGTGGGCTGCTGTCTGTGGGGTAGCACAGAGTCGGACACAACTGCAGTGACTTAACAGTTCCTTTATTTTTGCTTTTATACCATAACACCCATCAGAGTACCCAATGCTTTAAGTGTTTAATGATACATGTGAGTTTTAATAGAATAAAACAGAATTGAGTGGCAAGATTTTTAAAGGACAGAGAAGAAATGTTTGTAGGTAGAGGGTTATATTAAAATTATGCATAATAACTAAAAAGGCTAAATTTAAGATAGATTTCACCCAATAACTAAGATCTATATACCATATATTTGAATTTTTTGTAACTTTTGTCCCTTTAGATTATAAACTTCACTAGGAAATTGTGGCTGATTTTAGCTCACTGTTTTATTCCCAATGTGAATAATAGTGCCTGGCACATAGTAGGTGCTCAATATGCATTTATTGGATGATAAATTAATGAATGAATTAAGGAAAGTGAGTTAAACATAAAAAATACTGCTGCGTCTTGTTTTATCTGATGGTCTATGCATTTCCTTTCTCGTAAGAATGAAGTTACTCAAAGCACATCTGACCCAAACATGTAGCCTTTCTTTCTCACAAAAGCTTTCTGGATGCAAAAGGATAGAAGAAAAACCTACCAAGCAAGAAGGAACATGAGTTTACTGTGAGTAAATTTTGGGAGAAGAAATGAGAGAAAGTAGTCACATGACTGGTTTTTGTATTTATTAACATTTTCAAATATGCTTTTTGTTAATTTCATATTTTTTACACAGCTCAAGTCAAAGTAGTTTAGTGAGACAGAGTTATGAATGCTGCATGTTCCCTGCAATGCCATTTTCAGTCGTTACTGAGAACTAGTACCACCACTCTAATGAGACGTATTCAAAAGCAGAGACATTACTTTACCAACAAAGGTTCGCCTAGTCAAGGCTATGGTCTTTCCTGTGGTCATGTATGGATGTGAGAGCTGGACTGTGAAGAAGGCTGAGCGCCGAAGAATTGATGCTTTTGAACTGTGGTGTTGGAGAAGACTCTTGAGAGTCCCTTGGACTGCAAGAAGATCCAACCAGTCCATTTTGAAGGAGATCAATCCTGGAATTTCTTTAGAAGGAATGATGCTAAAGCTGAAACTCCAGTATTTTGGCCACCTCATGCGAAGAGTTGACTCATTGGAGAAGACTCTGATGCTGGGAGGGATTGAGGGCAGGAGGAGAAGGGGACGACAGAGGATGAGATGGCTGGATGACATCACTGACTCAATGGATGCGAGTCTGAGTGACCTCCAGGAGCTGGTGATGGACAGGGAGGCCTGGCGTGCTGCGGTTCATGGGGTCGCAAAGAGTTGGACACGACTGAGCGACTGATCTGATCTGATCTGATAATTCTCATAGCAGCAAATAAAACTATATGCGAAGACTGAAGAGAAACTATGGTAGTTCATATCTTTGGGTAGCAGAACTGGTGAGTGATCTGTTTATTGTTCAGAAGATGCTAAACAGTGCTCAGGTTCATAGGTTCCCACACCCACCATTATCTTCTCTTTTTGGATAAGATGGCAGATGATCCCCAGACACACAGTCACTACCCAAGTTACTTTCTTTATCTCTCCAACTCCCATTAACAGTGACAAAATGTAACACTAAAACATGAAATATTGAGGCAATTTACAAATTTTTTACTAAAGCAGCAAGCTATGGTAAGCTCCACTCCTTGCAGAATGGGATGGGACAGAAAAATGAGATCAAACTGATACTCAGATTTTCTTTCTTTTGACCTGTAGCCTCAGATAAAGTAAAAGCTGGAAATTGATTTTGGAGGTCAGGTTTGTGAAGACAGTGTCAGCCATGAGGAACTTGGTGGGCATGGGCTTGGCCCAAAAGGACAGTGGAAAACTTGTGAGACTTTGGAGGGATTTGGTTGGACCAGAAGCAAGGTTGCTGCTGCTGCTAAGTTGCATCAGTCATGTCCAACTCTGTGCGACCCCATAGATGGCAGCCCACCAGACTCCTCCGTCCCTGGGATTCTCCAGGCAAGAACACTGGAGTGGGTTGCCATTTCCTTCTCCAATGCATGAAAGTGAAAAGTGAAAGTGAAGTCGCTCAGTCGTGTCTGACTCTTAGCGACCGCATGGACTGAAGCCTACCAGGCTCCTCCGTCCATGGGATTTTCCAGGCAAGAGTACCGGAGTGGGTTGCCATAGCCTTCTCTGAGAAGCAAGGTTGAGGTCGCAAGGTTGAGGAGTGGTTCAGGGTAGGAAGACTACATTAAATCCTTTGACCCCTGAGGAGGCTGGATGGGAATGGAAAGTACAGTACCTCTCTATTCACAGTGCTGAGCCCATAGCCCTTCACTCCACACTGATCTTATCATTTCTAGTCATTTTAAAGTTTCAACTCACTGTCCACTGTGTGCTTGTGTCTTTGTCCATATTTCTCTCACATTATTTTAATGGAATTATAGGCACATATCATCTTTCCTGTGGTCATATATGGATGTGAGAGTTGGACTATGAAGAAGGCTGAGCGCCAAAGTATTGATGCCTTTGAACTGTGGTGTTGGAGAAGACTCTTGAGAGTCCCTTGGACTGCAAGGAGATCCAACCAGTCCATTCTGAAGGAGATCAGCCCTAGAATTTCTTTGGAAGGAATGATGCTAAAGCTGAAACTCCAGTACTTTGGCCACCTCATGCGAAGAGTTAACTCATTGGAAAAGACTCTGATGCTGGGAGGGATTGGGGGCAGGAGGAGAAGGGGACGACAGAGGATGAGATGGCTGGATGGCATCACTGACTCGATGGATATGAGTCTCAGTGAGCTCCGGGAGTTGGTGATGGACAGGGAGGCCTGGCGTGCTGTGATTCATGGGGTCAAAAAGAGTTGGACATGACTGAGCGACTGATCTGATCTGATCTGATGTGTTATTTGAAAGAATTTGGATTAAAAAAATTGAGATTATTTTGAAGCTAAAAATGAAAAGAAAGTGAAAATGTTCATATTTTATAAAAAAAGATTTCTGTTATGTGGAGTTTTATTTTGAAATTTTTGTTGTCTTGGTTATAACCTGGCATGAATATTTGATGAGTCATCAAAATTCATTTTCCTAAAAATAGATTATTGTTTTTGTGGGTATGCTTTACACTCATGTTTAAAATGATATAGTTTAATTATTTTAAAGAAATAGATCCTTTAAGAAGGTAATACAATTCAGCTCAATATATTGATCACCTACCATGAGACCCACATATGCATTTCTTATTGTGTTTTGAATTTGTTTTTCCTTCTTTCATTAGAAACTTTGTAGCTTCCTAGGTACCATGTACTACACTTAACACTTGAAGCAGTAGAATGTAAAATTACTATTATCCTTGATTCTCACACAGGGCAGGAGCCTTACAGGTCATCTCAACCAATATCCTATTCAATGCTTAAAACTTTTCTACCACAACATTGCAAGGTGAATCAGTGGAAAAACATCCTCTAATGTCAGAGTCATACCCAAGGCTGCTGTTGTTTGTTTTTATTTATATTTCTTTTCTTTCCTCTTTTTTCCCTTTTTATCTCTACACCCTATAGAGATAGTTCTATAATAGTATGACTTTGGGAAAATGACGTGGCAAAGTAGAACTTAGAAATCTTTATGGATATGGCAAAACCAATACAATATTGTAAAGTTAAAAAATTAAATTAAATTAAAAAAAAAAGAAAAGCTTAAGACTTTAGAAGAATTTAAGTTAAGGTCCTGGAGAACATAAATGGATAAATATTTTTTCCAATATTAAAAAGAAATTTTCCAGGGCCTGGGAGAAGAGAGGGCGGCAGCTCTATGCCAGCTCTATGCCAAGAGTAGTCTCTCGGGAGATAATGTCAGAATCAACTTCACCCCAGGTTTCCCTGCCCTTAAATGGCAAAGCAGCAGCCAAGTGTAGCTAAACTGAAAGAGGAACATGTGAACAATCACTGTCTCATTAGTTACCTGGGGGACTGATGACTACAAAAAAGTCCGATGAATACAAAATTGTGTAGCCCCCAACATCAATACAAGCCTAAGACCCCAGAACTGAATAACAACTTGTGAGGTATCTTTTTTAGACAGAGTTTCTTTCCACCAACTCAATAGAGCAGAGCCTAAAAAACAGGCATTATGTTATAACAAGAGACTAAGAAGCCATATTCTTTTTGCACACCTGAGTTGTGAATTATTTCATACCCTGATCTGTTATATCAAGCTTCTTCCTATGCATGGTTTTCTTCATTGAATGCTGCTCACTTTGCCAAAGTTTAAACTTTGGCAACCAGAACTGATTATCATCATCAGAATGTGATTTAATAAGTAGAAGTACATTATAACTTTTTTGTTCTGGTCACTATGTTTCCTTTGATGTAACCAGAGTTATTTTTTCTTTCTTTGACACCTGCATGACAGTGATGACCCAAACTACAGACAACTCAAACCTCAAAATCTTTTACATTCATTTCTGTGTTAAGGAATGGCTTCTCAGCTAGATTTGTACCAACATCTGGAGCTTAATATTAGTTTCTAGTAAATGCATTTGTTTTTCTGTTTCTTTTTTTTCCTTTGGACTTCAAGTTCAAAGTTGTGACATTCATATTCTTCAATTCTTGGCATGTTATCATTATCAAAACCTATAATGACACAAGCTGGAATCAAGATTGCTGGGAGAAATATCAATAACCTCAGGTATGCAGATGATACCACCCTTATGGCAGAAAGTGAAGAGGAACTAAAAAGCCTCTTGATGAAAGTGAAAGTGGAGAGTGAAAAAGTTAGCTTAAAGCTCAACATTCAGAAAACGAAGATCATGGCATCCGGTCCCATCACTTCATGGGAAATAGATGGGGAAACAGTGGAAACAGTGTCAGACTTTATTTTTCTGGGCTCCAAAATCACTATAGATGGTGACTGCAGCCATGAAATTAAAAAACGCTTACTCCTTGGAAGGAAAGTTATGACCAACCTAGATAGCATATTCAAAAGCAAAGACATTTCTTTGCAAACAAAGCTCCATCTAGTCAAGGCTATGGTTTTTCCTGTGATCATGTATGGATGTGAGAGTTGGACTGTGAAGAAGGCTGAGCACTGAAGAACTGATGCTTTTGAACTGTGGTGTTGGAGAAGACTCTTGAGAATCCCTTGGACTGCAAGGAGATCCAACCAGTCCATTCTGAAGGAGATCAGCCCTGGGATTTCTTTGGAAGGAATGATGCTAAAGCTGAAACTCCAGTACTTTGGCCACCTCATGCGAAGAGTTGACTCATTGGAAAAGACTCTGATGCTGGGAGAGATTGGGGGCAAGAGGAGAAGGGGACGACAGAAGATGAGATGGCTGGATGGCATCATTGAGCGACTGATCTGATCTGATAATGACACTCATCTGTTTTAGTTTATTAATATAAAATAAATAAAATCACTTATCCCTGGATTCTCACTCCCATGTCATCCTATAGAAACCCATTTAAAGTTGTATGACATTAATTCTTATGTAGGTATATGTATCCTTGATAGATTTACTCACCCTTGATATTTAACGTGGCTTTGACCCTTCAAACTTTACCTTCAGGCCCAGGATCTTGCCTTGTGGCCACCATCCCAGCTGAGGTTTTGATCTGGCCTCAGGCCTCCTGGCTTCAAGCCTGAATGCAGCCCTCGTGCCCTGCGGGTCTTTTGGCGTTCCCAGGCTTACTCTGGAAAGAGTCCAAGGCTTTCCCTGGTCACTGGATACTTTACCAAGGCCATTTTATTTCTTTCCAGATGCTGGAGTCTTTTTTACAATTCCATGAAACAGTTTTATTCACTTCCCTTCCTATTTCATTTCTAGGAACTAAAAATCATTGATGAACTTATTTACTCAATCAAGCAAATATTTAGTAAGCAAATTCAATGGCTCCAGCATTGTTAGTTACATGTACAGAATATATCTTAACAGAATATATGGATTTTTCCAAATTAGCTCTCTATAAACTAAAAATTGAATTTATGTTTCTTTAAAATAAATATTGATTGCACAATTCAAAATAAAAAGTAAAAATATTTTAACAACTGCTTTTATTCTGTTCCCATTAAAAAATTAATGATATTAAGAAATGGTTATACATATATATAACTTAAAATGTAAATTATGGGAGTAGATCTGGTGGGGTCTTTACAACCTCCAGACATTCTTTGGATTCATTGGAGAGTATATAACTTCATTGCTAACACTAGCAAGGGGGTACTCTTTCTGCCCCCTTCTTTTTTTTTTTTCTTTTTTTTTTTAAATTTAATTTAATTTTATTTTATTTTACAATATTGTATTGGTTTTGCCATATATCAAAATGAATCTGCCACAGGTATATATGTGTTCCCCATCCTGAACCCTCCTCCCTCCTCCCTCCCCATACCAGCCCTCTGGGTCATCCCAGTGCACCAGCCCCAGGCATCTGGTATCAGGCATTGAACCTGGACTGGTGACTGGTTTCATATATGATATTATACTTCTTTCAATGCCATTCTCCCAAATAGTCCCTCCTCTCCCTCTCCCAGAGTCCAAAACACTGTTCTATACATCAGTGTCTCTTTTGCTGTCTTCGTATACAGGGTTATTGTTACCATCTTTCTAAATTCCATATATATGCGTTAGTATACTGTACTGGTGTTTTTCTTTCTGGCTTACTTCACTCTCTATGGGCTCCAGTTTCATCCACCTCATTAGAACTGATTCAAATGTATTCTTGTTAATGGCTGAGTAATACTCCATTGTGTATATGTACCACTGCTTTCTTATCCATTCATCTGCTGATGGACATCTAGGTTGCTTCCATGTCCTGGCTATTATAAACAGTGCTGTGATAAACATTGGGGTACACGTGTCTCTTTCAGTTCTGGTTTCCTCAGTGTGTACGCCCAGCAGTGGGATTGCTGGATCATAAGGCAGTTCTATTCCCAGTTTTTTAAGGAATCTCCATACTGTTCTCCATAGTGGCTGTACTAGTTTGCATTCCCACCAACAGTGTAAGAGGGTTCCCTTTTCTCCACACCCTCTCCAGCATGTATTGCTTGTGAACTTTTGGATCGCAGCCATTCTGACTGGCGTGAAATGGTACCTCATAGTGGTTTTGATTTGCATTTCTCTGATAATGAGTGATATTGAGCACCTTTTCATGTGTTTGTTAGTCATCTGTATGTCTTCTTTGGAGAAATGTCTATTTAGATCTTTGGCCTATTTTTTGATTAGGTCATTTATTTTTCTGGAATTGAGCTGTAGGAGTTACTTGTATACTTTTGAGATTAGTTGTTTGTCAGTTGCTTCATTTGCTATTATTTTCTCCCATTCTGAAGGCTGTCTTTTCACCTTGCTTCTAGTTTCCTTTGTTGTGCAGAAGCTTTTAAGTTTAATTAGGTCCCATTTGTATATTTTTTATTTTATTTCCAATATTCTGGGAGGTGGGTCATAGAGGATGCTGCTATGATGTATGTCAGAGAGTGTTTTGCCTATGTTCTCCTCTAGGAGTTTTATAGTTTCTGGTCTTACATTTAGATCTTTAATCCATTTTGAGTTTACTTTTGTGTATGATGTTAGAAAGTGCTCTAGTTTCATTCTTTTGCAAGTGTTTGATCAGGTTTCCCAGCACCACTTGTTAAAGAGATTGTCTTTAATCCATTGTATATTCTTGCCTCCTTTGTCAAAGATAAGGTGTCCATATGTGTGTGGATTTATTTCTGGGCTTTCTATTTTGTTCCATTGATCTATATTTCTGTCTTTGTGCCAATACCATACTGTCTTGATGACTGTGGCTTTGTAGTAGAGCCTGAAGTAAGGCAGGTTGATTCCTCCAGTTCCATTCTTCTTTCTCAAGATCAGATCAGATCAGATCAGTCACTCAGTCATGTCCAACTCTTTTGGACCCCATGAATCACAGCACGCCAGGCCTCCCTGTCCATCACCAACTCCCGGAGCTCACTGAGACTCACGTCCATTGAGTCAGTGATGCCATCAGCCATCTCATCCTCTGTCGTCCCCTTCTCCTCTTGCCCTCAATCCCTCCCAGCATCAGAGTCTTGTCCAATGAGTCAACTCTTCACATGAGGTGGCCAGAGTACTGGAGTTTCAGCTTTAGCATCATTTCTTCTAAAGAAATCCCAGGGCTGATCTCCTTCAGAATGGACTGGTTGGATCTCCTTGCAGTCCAAGGGATTCTCAAGAGTCTTCTCCAACACCACAGTTCAAAAGCATCAATTCTTCGGCACTCAGCCTTCTTCACAGTCCAGCTCTCACATCCATACATGACCACAGGAAAAACCATAGCCTTGACTAGGCGAACCTTTGTTTGCAAAGTAATGTCTCTGCTTTTGAATATGCTATCTAGGTTGGTCATAACTTTCCTTCCAAGGAGTAGATAGCTTTGGCTATTCGAGGTTTTTTATATTTCCATACAAATTGAGAAATTATTTGTTCTAGCTCTGTGAAGAATACCATTCATTGATAGCTTGATGGGGATTGCATTGAATCTATAAATTGCTTTGGGTAGTATACTCATTTTCAATATATTGATTCTGCCTATGGTGTATTTCTCCATCTACTAGTGTCCTCTTTGATTTCTTTCACCAGTGTTTTATAGTTTTCTATATATAGGTCTTTAGTTTCTTTAGGTAGATATATTCCTAAGTATTTTATTCTTTTCATTGCAATGGTGAATGGAATTGTTTCCTTAATTTCTCTTTCTATTTTCTCAGTATTAGTGTACAGGAATGCAAGGGATTTCTGTGTGTTGATTTTATACCCTGCAACTTTACTATATTCATTGATTAGTTCTAGTAATTTTCTGGTGGAGTCTTTAGGTTTTTCTACGTAGAGGATCATGTCATCTGCAAACAGTGAGAGTTTTACTTCTTCTTTTCCAATTTGGATTCCTTTTATTTTTTTTTCTGCTCTGATTGCTGTGGCCAAAACTTCCAAAACTATGTTGAATAGTAATGGTGAAAGTGGGCACCCTTGTCTTGTTCCTGACTTTAGAGGAAATGCTTTCAATTTTTCACCGTTGAGGATAATGTTTGCTGTGGGTTTGTCATATATAGCTTTTATTATGTTGAAGTATGTTCCTTCTATTCCTGCTTTCTGGAGAGTAGGACATTTCATCCCAAAACAATGAATTTCACCTTTTTCTCAAGCGCGCATGGAACCTTCTCCAGGATAGACCACATCCTGGGCCATAAATCTAGCCTTAGCAAATTCAGAAAAATTGAAATTATTCCAAGCATCTTTTCTGACCACAATGCAGTAAGATTAGATCTCAATTACAGGAGAAAAACTATTAAAAATTCCAACATATGGAGGCTGAACAACATGCTGCTGAATAACCAACAAATCACAGAAGAAATCAAAATTTGCATAGAAACAAATGAAAATGAAAACACAACAACCCAAAACCTGTGGGATACTGTAAAAGCAGTCCTAAGAGGAAAGTTCATAGCAGTACAGGCATACCTCAAGAAACAAGAAAAAAGTCAAATAAATAATCTAACTCTACACCTAAAGCAACTAGAAAAGGAAGAAATGAAGAACCCCAGGGTTAGTAGAAGGAAAGAAATCTTAAAAATTAGGGTAGAAATAAATGCAAAAGAAACAAAAGAGACCATAGCAAAAATCAACAAAGCCAAAAGCTGGTTCTTTGAAAGGGTAAATAAAATTGACAAACCATTAGCCAGACTCATCAAGAAACAAAGGGAGAAAAATCAAATCAATAAAATTAGAAATGAAAATGGAGAGATCACAACAGACAACACAGAAATACAAAGGATCATAAGAGACTACTATCAGCAATTATATGGCAATAAAATGGACAACGTGGAAGAAATGGACAAATTCTTAGAAAAGTACAACTTTCCAAAACTGGACCAGGAAGAAATAGAAAATATTAACAGACCTATCACAAGCACGGAAATTGAAACTGTAATCAGAAATCTTCCAGCAAACAAAAGCCCAGGTCCAGACGGCTTCACAGCTGAATTCTACCAAAAATTTAGAGAAGAGCTAACACCTATCCTACTCAAACTCTTTCAGAAAATTGCAGAGGAAGGTAAACTCCCAAACTCATTCTATGAGGCCACCATCATCCTAATATCAAAACCTGACAAAGATGCCACAAAAAAAGAAAACTACAGGCCAATATCACTGATGAACATAGATGTGAAAATCCTTAATAAAATTCTAGCAATCAGAATCCAAGAACACATTAAAAAGATCATACACCATGACCAAGTGGGCTTTATCCCAGGAATGCAAGGATTCTTCAATATCCACAAATCAGTGTGATACACCACATTAACAAATTGAAAAATAAAAACCATATGATTATCTCAATAGATGCAGAGAAAGCCTTTGACAAAATTCAACATCCATTTCTGCCCCCTTCTGATGCCTATGTCAGATGCTTTCTCTATCTCCTTTATACTTTAATAATACACACACATACAAAAAAAGAAATGTATATACAACTTAAACACATGAATAGTTATAAAGAATGAGATAAATCCAAGGATACACAAATTTTAATTATTATAAAAAGAGAGTGTCATAGGATATCAAAGATTATTCCATTTGAAACTTTCTAAATTAAAGTCAGTCTTTTAAAAAAAAACATCTGAGAGCAACAAAATGTATATATTAAGGCTAATATGGTCATCAATACATTAACTGTATAGATTACTATAGAGATGGTTTACCTCTTTTTTTTTCCTGTTTGTTTCAAAAGTTTTCCAATAAAATAACTAGGGTTCCATATATTGACAGGTAACATCTGACAAAATCAGTCTAGTTTCAATTGAATTGGCTTCTATTTCAAGCCTTGTAATATTATTGTCAGATATACCAATAAGTCATTTCCAGGAATGAAACCTACAATACAGTGGCATATCCCATTCTCTTGGTTACAAAAAAAAAAAAAGACTAATAAAGATAGAAAGAATAAATAAATCCAAAGAAGCCTTGTGAGTGTGTGAGTCACTCGGTCATGTCTGACTCTTTGTGATCCCATGAGTTGTGTAGCCCTCCAGGCCTCTCTGACCATGGAATTCTCCAGGCAAGTACACTGGAGTGGGTAGCCATTTGCTTCTCCAGGGGATCTTCCTACCCAGGGATGGGAACCAGGTCTCCCACATTGCAGAGGCACCATTTGAGCCACCAAGAAAGCCCATGAAACCTTGTGGTCAACACTAAATCAGAGTGATTTGACAAACAGAAAAATACTGGGAAGAGAAAAAGGATCTCATCTGTTTTTTAGGTTTTAGAAGATTCATAACTTGACATATTTCTAAATTCTGCTAAAAACTTAGAAATAGAAATAAAACATCATATAAATCTTAGAATTCTCTGATGGAAAAAGTATGAACAATGAATATGTTGCTGAATGAATAGCATAACCCTTTGCAAACAAATGAGACTGTCAAATGAGAGAGAAATTATTTTAGCAGAAAATCTGTTAGACATCAAATGTGATGAGTGAATAAACATTAGTTTTCTTGTTGCTTAGTTCTTCTCTAAAGCAAGAGCATATTCTTCATAAGAGCACACTAAATGCATTATCCAATTGACTCATTTTCAAACTAGATGGCAAATGTGTGGGAGAAACCCACCAAAGTCTTTGATTAAACTAGTGAGAGGGGCTATCTGACTTATCCATGAAATGATAGAGGCTGTATTTGTTCTAATAATGCATCTAAGATTCCATTTCTAGTTGCTTGACATTATTTATTTACTTAGTGGCCACCCCATGTGGCTTGCAGGATCTTAGTTCCCCAATGAGGGATCGAATCCTCATCCTCAGCAGTGAGAGCATAGAGTCCTAACCATTGGATCTCCAGGCAATTCCCTCTAGTTGCTTGTTTTAGATGGTGATTTTGGAGCTCCTCTCTAGAAAAATATATAAAAGTCCAGTTGAAATAACCCCTTTTTTCCTGACCTTAATCTTGAAATCCAGAAACTTTCTAAACTATGAAACTGCTGGAGGAAAGCGGCATTGGAGAAGACAGTGGCAGAACTATGCCAAGTCCAGGGAAATGAGGGCTAGGAAATGACTGTATGAGAGTGCAGGGTTTGGAAATTACACATGGATAGATATTGAAACATGGCAACTCATATGCAGTCCAGCTAGAGATCTGCTGGTACACAATGTATAGGACTGCCCCACCCCACCCCCCACTTTTTTTTGCTTGTACCTTTATATATATTGTTGGCCCAGTGCAATCTGTTGAAAGTTTCCTAATAGATCTTGGTGTTATTAAACTTTCTGGTCTAATACACTCCTAACATGCTTCTCTTTTCCTTTTCCCTTAAAGAAAGAGTGACCCAAATCACATTTGCTATAGTTTCTAAGAATTTGTAACAGTATATAAATTTAAGGATATTTGAAATTTATCATATGATAAAGTAACTTCCCAAGTTAAATCTCATTCCTGGTAATGAGTTTTTATGCATTAATAAAATGGTAACCGGTACAAGCATACAAATACCATTTAAAGGTAGAATAAATATCTTTTCTCCGTACTATTGAATACACAGTGCTCAAAGTAAATATTCAAACACTGGCCAATATTAGCCCCCAGAATCATTGATATAGATTCAACCCAGATAATCACGATGGTGTGATCACTGACCTAGAGCCAGACATGCTGGAATGTGAAGTCAAGTGTGCCTTAGAAAGCATCACTACGAACAAAGCTAGTGGAGGTGATGGAATTCCAGTGGAGCTATTCCAAATCCTGAAAGATGATGCTGTGAAAGTGCTGCACTCAATATGCCAGCAAATTTGGAAAACTCAGTAGTGGCCACAAGATTGAAAAAGGTCAGTTTTCATCCCCATCCCAAAGAAAGGCAATGCCAAAGAATGCTTAAACTACCGCACAATTGCACTCATCTCACACGCTAGTAAAGTAATGCTCAAAATTCCCCAAGCCAGGCTTCAGCAATATGTGAACTTCCTGATGTTCAAGCTGGTTTTAGAAAAGGCAGAGGAACCAGAGATCAAATTGCCAACATCCGCTGGATCATGGAAAAAGCAAGAGAGTTCCAGAAAAACATCTATTTCTGCTTTATTGACTACGCCAAAGCCTTTGACTGTGTAGATCACAATAAACTGTGGAAAATTCTTCAACAGATGGGAATACCAGACCACCTGATCTGCCTCTTGAGAAATTTGTATGCAGGTCAGGAAGCAACAGTTAGAACTGGACATGGAACAACAGACTGGTTCCAAATAGGAAAAGGAGAATGTCAAGGCTGTATATTGTCACCATGTTTATTTAACTTATATGCAGAGTACATCATGAGAAACACTGGACTGGAAGAAACACAAGTGGGAATCAAGATTCCCAGGAGAAATATCAATAACCTCAGATATGCAGATGATAGCACCCTCATGGCAGAAAGTGAAGAGGAACTAAAAAGCCTCTTGATGAAAGTGAAAGTGGAGAGTGAAAAGGTTGGCTTAAAGCTCAACATTCAGAAAACGAAGATCATGGCATCTGGTCCCATCATTACATGGGAAATAGATGGAGAAACAGTGGAAACAGTGTCAGACTTTATTTTTCTGGGCTCCAAAATCACTGCAGATGGTGACTGTAGCCATGAAATTAAAAGACGCTTACTCCTTGGAAGGAAAGTTATGACCAACCTAGATAGCGTATTCAAAAGCAGAGACATCACTTTGCCAACAAAGGTTCGCCTAGTCAAGGCTATGGTCTTTCCTGTGGTCATGTATGGATGTGAGAGCTGGACTGTGAAGAAGGCTGAGTGCTGAAGAATTGATGCTTTTGAGCTGTGGTGTTGGAGAAGACTCTTGAGAGTCCCTTGGACTGCAAGGAGATCCAACCAGTCCATTCTGAGGGAGATCAGCCCTGGGATTTCTTTGGAAGGAATGATGCTAAAGCTGAAACTCCAGTACTCTGGCCACCTCATGCGAAGAGTTGACTCATTGGAGAAGACTCTGATGCTGGGAGGAATTGGGGGCAGGAGGAGAAGGGGACGACAGAGGATGAGATGGCTGGATGGCATCACTGACTCGATGGATGTGAGTCTGAGTGACCTCCGGGAGTTGGTGATGGACAGGGAGGCCTGGCATGCTGCGATTCATGGGATCGCAAAGAGTCGGACACGACTAAGCGACTGATCTGATCTGATATGGAAATAAAGTTCAATTTGAATTTAATGTTAGCAGCATCTTATTGCAAATACATTGACCTATAACAGTTCAGAATACAGTGGTATAAACTATATAAAATGTAAGTATAATATATATTTTATATATATGTAAATATAATAATAATAAAGTATTCCTCATTCATGTGAGGAAGATTAGCTCTGAAATTTTTACTTAAAATGAAATGTCTCATTTTGCTTGATTACAGGGGATTTCTTGTTTTGTTCCCAATGGAGTATTACATATAGATTACATCTAAATGTGACCAGATGTTAGAATAAAATGTGAAAAAGCATAGATTATTTTAGTTTTCACTTTTCTTGTGAATTTTGGCTGCAGCAAACTATGCTAAAATAAATTCTCAATAGATTGTTCTAAATATTTGGTTATATCAGACAATTTAATGAGAATATTGAATTGACTTTATGGTGATCTAACTCACAACTGACATTGGGCTGAGAAAATTAGAAAGTCCAGTTGATTATTTTGTGGTTGATTTGGTCATGATTAAAATCTAGGAAGAAAGGAGCTATAACAATAAAGTGAAAGTGAAAGTGATGTTGTTCAGTCTTGTCCGACTCTTTGAGACCCCATGGACTGTAGCCCACCAGGCTCCTCTGTACATGGGATTCTCCAGGCAAGAATACTGGAGTGGGGTGCCATTTCCTTCTCTAGGGGATCTTCCCAACCCAGGGATCGAACCAGGGTCTCCTGCATTGCAGGCAGATGCTTTAACCTCTGAGCCACCTCAAATCACTCTACATGGTGAACAAGTAAACAAGCACAATTCAGGTAGGAATTCTTATCTCAACCTTTATAAATCTCTTAACTCAGTTCTCTTACCTGTAAATGGAGATAGTAATGACCACTTCATTTGATTGCTCTGAGAATTAACTGAAGTAATAATATAAAGCATTTAGCATAGAACCTAGTATCCATAAACATTTAACAAATATTATTTTCTGTTTATCCTCTTATGTTCTAAAGAAACAAAGTCCATTTTTTTCTCAAAGTCTTGTATCATGTTGAGTATCAACTTCTTCTTGATGATTAAATCCCTGCTGATCTTTTATTCCATGATGTTCATGTTTAATTGAATAATGACTCAAGATGTCTACACACTACAATAAGATGTCATGATAATCTAACGTAGACCCTCTTCTTTTTATGAATGGTTTGTGCTCTAAAAGCCAATTCATTAATATGCTATTAAGAATTCAAAGCACATATTTCCAAGGAAACAATGCTTGTACCATTTATCATTTACTAGATGTATTATATAAACATATCTGAAGAATTTAATGTCTTTTGATGACATTCTATGGGAAAATACATTCAAAATTCTAAGTTAGGGTTTTGGTAATATATGCTCAGGTGGTGCAGTGGTTAAGAATATGTTTGCAGTGCAGGAGACACAAAAGACACAGGTTTGATCGCTTGGTCAGGAAGATCTTCTGGAGTAGGAAATGGCAACCCACTGCAGTATGTTTGCCTGGAAAATTAAATGGACCAAGGAGCCTGGTGGACTACAGTTCATGGTGTTGCAAAAGTTGGACACAACTAACGCATGTGTGCACACACACACACATAATATATGCTCACCACAGAAAGTGAGAAGGGAATTTCTCTTAGCTGAAAGCTGCTATAGGATTCTCTGCAGGCTGGGATGGTAAGACTTTGGCCAAGGGAGGCCTGCTTGCTGCCTCCATTGTCATTGTCTTTTTCGGTCACTGCTAATATAGCTTTCCTTTTAGTCCAATTTCTACAGACACATAAACACACAGACACACACACTCTCTTATTCTTTTCCTTTAAGAGCTATTGACTGTCCACTACTACCACTCCTCCCCACTGTTTCTTTCCCTCCTGGTCATTGTAGCACTTGATGTAAACTTACGATCCCTATAAATAGCCCTCAAGTCGCTAACACAGTAGCCCTTTTGAGGGGTAGGAAAAGCAGACAGGTAGGGTTTATTGCCAGGAAATGCCTGGAACTAATGATCATCAACTGTCCTAGCCTGTTCATTTATTACTACTACCTCCCCTTACCTCTGGAGAAGGCAATGGCACCCCACTCCAGTACTCTTGCCTAGAAAATGCCATGGACGGAGGATCCTGGTAGGCTGCAGTCCATGGGCATGACTGCATGAAGAGACTGCAGGCATGACTGAGTGACTTCACTTTCACTTTCCACTTTCATGCATTGGAGAAGGAAATGGCAATCCACTCCAGTGTTCTTGGCTGGAGAATCCCAGGGACAGGGGAGCCTGGTGGGCTGCCGTCTATGGGGTCGCACAGAGTCGGACACGACTGAAGTGACTTAGCAGCAGCAGCAGCCCTTACCTTATCACATTTCTCATTTTTTCACTTAGGCCTTGGAGAAAGTTAAAGATGTGTAAAAGAATGAGGAAAAATTATCCACCTCATAGAACAAACTAGAATCGTAGGAGTAGAAATTTGATGAATAGGAGAGGGAACGAGGAACAGGATTAGCTCTCTAATGTGGATAGAAGATCAAGATTCTGGTGGGAAAGATCTCACTAATAAATTCTTGAATAAATACATGAAGGAATAAACAACGGAGTGAGATTTCTTTTAGTTAATGTGCTTTGAAAACTATAAATGAATATAAAATTTAGAGGTGCCTCTGCCTCTCCCTCATCCACCTTGGTAAATGGAAAGGGTTTGGGGATTCCTGGCATGTGTAGTTGATATTATGGCAGACAGACAGGCAATCGGATGCTTACAGTATTTATGTAGGTAGTAGAGTATGGGAAAAAGCTTTTACTTGAAAGTCATCTGAAGTCAAGGTAATGTTTTGTGACTTCCTAGTGTGGGTGACTTTGGGTAATTCCTTCACCTTTCTAGGCCTCTCTGTTCTAGCATTTTTGAGGTCATGAAACTAGAATACTAAATGAAAAATATGCAAGTACATTTTTAATTTTTAAAAAATGGTCCTGCAATGCAATTCATTAAAGCATTTGAAATGGGTAATTTTTTTTTCCTTCTAATTGTCCCAGAAGCATTATCTATACAATGAGGAACACCCACACGAATCCATGACATTCAGTCAGCCATCTGGGGGACTCCAGACCTAGAGGTGTGTGGCATCCTGCATTAGAGCATCTGTATGGCTTATATTTTCCTTTCCTAAATGCATGTTTGGGTATTCTAGTGACACAGACTAAGAAGGACCCAATTAGCTTCTACTGTTTAGTTGAGAGTCTATCCTGCATAAAGGAAATAATAAGAAAATCATTTTGCGCCTGCACTTCCATTCAAACCAAGTCACTGAAGGCATTCACTTGAACAGAGTACTTCCTTTACTGAAGAATAAGGAAGATGAACACACATTCTTTTAGCATAAAAACACTGGTAAGGGTCAAGTAGCACATTGCTAGCTGAGTTGTGGCCCAGTGTGGCTTATTATGGCTATTTGCTGAGAGAGTGTATCAAGTCACTTGGCTCATTTTTAAACTTTTTTTCTGTCTATAACAAGTGCCAGACATGTGAGGCCATAATGAGTTTAATTAAAGTCAATGGCAGTCAATTGTTCAAACCTTATAAAGGCAATTTTGGAGCAAATAAAACTTCTAACTCAAAACATGCAATATTCTACTTAAGTAAAAGTTTAAATAATATTTGTAGAGTAAAAATGCCATGTGTATCACAGGTTGGTATTATGCAAAGACCTGATTTCCAATGCTTGATCCACCTCTAGATGACTGTGTTATTTAGAGCAAGTAAAATTTTTAATTAAGAGAACTCTTTTAGCACCTAGCACCATGCTTGTATGAAACTGGCCTTAATAAATATTTATTAAGCATATCAGTGTTTAAAATGTACAGTGCTAACATGAGTAAACAATAAGGACAACATGAAACAAAGGCAACAAACAGCTAGAGAGGAGGAAAGGCAGATAAAGGAGGGAAAGAGACTTACTTCATTAACTCATAATCTTTGTGCTTCTCCCATGAAGCTAGGTTGTCACCCCTTCCTAGAAAGACTTAATGTGAGCTATAATGAGTTTAAATATTATGAAGAATTTATCACTTTTTCAGGATGTACTATTAAGTGTCATACATAATTAAAATAATAATTTGGAAGTGATTTATTTCCAAAACAAATGGATCCAGTCTATAAAGGGATTCAAGTCTCTGGCTTGCTATGTGTAGGCTGCCTCTCCAATGTGTGGCATTTAAACTCGTTGAAGTCACTCTACTAACAGAACAGATATCTTCCTACAAAAGACAGTAGCTAAAGGCTTGTATTATTTATGTATCTTGTTAAGAGAAAAATTTTATTGGATCCATTCTCATTCTGTCACCATTGACTCTAACGTTTTATTGAAATCTACCCTCCTGTTTGAGAGAAGTTTGGGGAATAGAATGACAAAAGTGGAATGCAAATCAGAATGGCTACATTGCTCACACCATCTTCACCTGGACTGCAGTGTTTTCTGTTCTTACCAGGTTTCAAGAACCAATATTCAAAATCACCTTCTTTATAGGAAACCAATACATGCTGTTGAAACATGTAAGATAAGAAGATGGAACAGGCAATCAATTTTTGAATTGAGAAATACCTGTGTGGTGAAATTATGATGAACCTAGCCTTTCTCTACCATAAAAATGATAGTCCCCTTGGATGGGGAATTAAATGTTCATTTCACTAAAGTGAAGAGCTCAGTCTCATCTACTTGAAAGATAACATGATTAAAAGTCTAAATTTTGAAATGTTTAAAATTTAGCTCCATGTTACAGAACTCCAGATACGTCTTTAAGTACGTATTGATGGTTTTAGGTAAATTTATTATGTGTTGTTTATATACATGAATATTTTGAACACATACTTCATATTCCATCATAAAAATATTTTACATAATTTTTGAATAATAAATGATGAACTATGATCCTCTTAATGCATAGTAAATGTTAAATGCTGCATTGTTTGCAGACATTAAGCCGTAAGTGTTATTTGAGATGTTGCAAAATCCTGACCCCTTTAAAAGCCAAACTGCACTACGGCAGGCCTTCCCTAGCAACTGTATTCATAATGGCAATCTCCGACAGCCAGTCAAACTAAATAAACCATCAAGAATTCCAAGCTAGAAATGAGTTGTTGAGGGCTCCCGTTATCATGTCGGGACTGAGGTCATGGAGGGAGCCGGAATGTTATTTTCACTAGTGCGGGCCCGCCAGTTAGTGCTGGAATTAGATTTTAGTGAAGGTGAACTTCACCATTGCTGATACTGGCAGAAATGCACTCAAAATCCTTGTAAGGGCATCAGAAAGGTTTGTGGATTACAGAGAGGTGACTCTACCCCCTCTCCTGTTTCTCTGTTTCTTGTCTTGAGTGTCTCCTGTTGATCTAGAAAACCATTGCCTTATACTAGGATTTATGATCCACAATTTGTCTGCCAGTGCTGGAAATCAAACCAAAATTTCCTGGGCACAGCATGTCAGCACACTTGAGAGGCATAAGCCTTGATGCACACTGGTTAAGTTGGACAATCCTTAACAAGATATTATTTAAAGCAAGATGTTCAAAAGATGATTTTTTTGCTTTTAGAGTGTAGGTGCTTTATTTTATTTTAAAAGCTTTATAAAGCATTACTGTTTAATCTCATTTTGGATCAATAAAGCATCTTAGCTGGTGAAAAAGGCATCCAGGGAAGATTCTGACAGTCTTCCTAAGTACGATATCCTTGACTCTGAGATGTTTCTGGAGGTGACATAGGACCTGGGGATAGACAGGTAGAGTAAGTAAATTTCCACTCTGTACACAAGTTGAAAAATAGGTATGCACTCAGACTCTTACTGTATTTTCTTTTCTTTCTGGTGATAAAAACTAATTCAGTTACTCTGATTTTATATCACTTGGTTGAACAATGAAAACTCAAAGGAAAGGATAAAAATCTACATTTATAAAATGTCGTGTGTTGCAACAGCAGTGTGTGATACAGGTTGTTGTTAAACCATGTAACTGAGCTAATGAGTTTTAGTTATGAATAGAACATGCAACTACAGGATGATATAGCGCATATCACCCCAATTTTTCTTCTACCAGAGATGGGATTTAAAGTCACTACCAAGTCCACGTGAGTTTTGCATTTCACTTCTACAAGATCATCTGTGAAGCAGTGAGGCAGATGCAAATAGCCTGTAGTTTCCCTTCATTCTAGACCAACCCTCAAGATACTATTATTTTTACAGAAATAAACCCTCACAAAAGGTCCTATGAATTCAGATTAATGGTGGTTTCTTTTTTGTAGCTGTATTAGCTTTAGTAGTGCTTTCATACAAATGGCCTCAGTGTATCATCAGAAATGCATTATTTATCACAGTTCAAGATATTGCATATACAGTGGGCAAGATGGAGAATCTTTATTGACAAATTGATGTAACAGAGAGAATTAGTACAATTAAACTGTATCTGACATGAAATAGAGGTTTTTGAAAGAATGGCTGAAACTTTGATAAACAAGTCTTGGTGAGCAGAGGTGGACCTCTCTAGGCGGCTGAAATGTCAGGCCAGAGGCAGGAGCTTTTGTTATACCTGCTGGGTTGGCAATAATAAGCTAACATAGACTTGAAGGCTTGACAAGTTATAATATTTTATATTCTTATTTTAAGACAATATTTCAGAATTATTTATTACATTCTATTGAACTTTGTGGAAATAACCTTTGTCCTAGATTTTGAGCACGAACAGGCATTTTCATATCAGTCTATCATCAACATTTGAAATACACCCAAAACAAAATACTCTCAAAATTAGAAATAGAACAGCCTATTACATCATTTCCTCAAAAAATTATAGCCTGAGATGCAAAGGGTCTTTTCTAACTGATTTCTGAAGGTTATAGTTAAAAAAAAAGAAGAAGAAGAAGAAAAAAAAGGGAAACTAGAAAAATAAATGGTCTCTCTGATAAATGCTATTTTCTCTCTCTCAGTCCACAACAGTCAGCAGAGTACAAGGAGGTTCTGCTGCTCATGCTAAAGACCTGGGCAATGGTTTAGTAGAGCTGATTTTTAATTCTGTGCATAATGTTGAAGGCTAATGAATACGTTTGCTGTCTGAATCTGCCATTGGTCCCTTTTCATCTCCAAGTGATGGTCAATTGAGTATGCACACAAAGAACTCAGCCACGGAGGCAGAAGCAGGACAGCTGTGGTGTCTAAGGTAAGGAGCTGCCTAGTAAAGCTGGACCAGAGAAGAAGGCAGAACTTCCCTCCTGCCAAGGACAGAAGTCTTATCCTTCTGAAGAACCAACAGAGGAGGAGGAAAGGAAGACACCCTCTCTGTTACAGGCTAGTGGTCCAAGGGAGAGAATGAAGAGAATGGCCTGTTTCCAGATCTGGGGATAAGAGTAAGCTCACACACTATAACCAGGACATGGCCAAACCAGAGAAGTTACTCTTGCCTCTGGGGTGAAGCAAGTAACTGGATGGAGAAAAGGGCCAAATCTTTTTCCCTAACATTGACTGGAGGGACAAAGTGGGACGTTTGTGATGGCTGTTCCCTTCCTGTACGAAACTCTAAACAAGTTTACCTTTTAACGTGTAAAGACTTAAATAAATTCTTTGCACGTTCAAGAATTAATCCTGGCATTCCCACTTAGAGAATGTAATATAGAGTTAAGAGGTGATGCCTGTTCGTGTTTTCCAGAGTGCTCTGCATGGAACACTGGTTCTTCATGACGCAATTATAAAGGAGGAGGAAAATTCAGTAATAAACTAAGTGTGGTTAGCTTTTGAATTAAAATATTGAATTAGTCATTTTCTTTACTAAATACCCTTCAGAGCTTTTAATCTGTGAATGTGTATAGTGATCACTTAAAGAGGGGGAGCATATGTGTTATTTCCCATAATTATTTGATAACCAGATACTACTTTTTTTTTTTTTTTTTTCAGGAATATCTCATAGGACCAGTGCTCCTTGAAAACCTTCTTTAGTAAGGGTCAGGCCAGTAGATATTCTCTCACTTCTCATTTCCAGAATACCAATACCCCTGGGAGAAAACAGATCAAAGAAAATGATAGCAGACCTGGGCCATGAGAAACCAAGGTCATGTGGGGTCTAGAACTGGATGGCTTGACGCTGGGCACCAAGGCTGTGAATTGGAAGCCCTAGATCTGAATTCAATTCCAGGCTGGATAATTTTTTAAATACATATCATATAGCAAACGCACATGACAATGTTTTTAGAGGGGCACATTCTGTCCAAATTAGTTTCCAAATAATATCTCATACCTGTCACACTTAATTCATTCATATTGCCTGCTAGATCCCTGAAGGCATTTGAGTTTGTAATGCCTCCCCTAGAAAGTCTGCAGAGGAAAGCTTAACTGCCCAGTCAGTTTCTGAATCATGCTAGGCTCTGAAATGCACAGGATCAGCTATGACTGTGGGCTTCCCATAGGGACCAGTCTTGATGGGTGAATTTAACTCAGATGACCATTATATATATTACTATGGGCAAGAATCCCTTAGAAGAAATGGAATAGCCATCATAGTCAACAAGAGTCTGAAATGCAGTACTTGGATACAATCTCAAAAACAACAGAATGATCTCTGTTCATTTCCAAGGCAAACCATTCAATATCACAGTAATACAAGTCTATGCCCCAACCAGTAATGCCGAAGAGGCTGAAGTTGGACAGTTCTATGAAGACCTACAAGACCTTCTTGAACTAACATCCAAAAATATGTCCTTTCCATTATAGGAGACTGGAATGCAAAAGTAGGAAGTCAAGGGATACCTGGAGTAACAGGTAAATTTGGCCTTGGAGTACAGAAATAAAGTAGGGCAAAGACTAACAGAGTTTTGCAAAAAGAACGCATTCGTCATATCAAACACCCTCTTCCAACAACTCAAGAGACGACTCTGCTCACGGACATCACCAGATAGTCAATACTGAAATCAGATTGATTATATTCTTTGTAGCTGAAGATGGACAAACTCTATACAGTCAGCAAAAACAAGATCGGAAGCTAACTGTGGCTCAGATCATGAACTCCTTATTGCCAAATTCAGATTTAAATTGAAGAAAGTAGGGAAAACTACTAGACCACTCAGGTATGATCTAAATCAAATCCCTTCTGATTATACGGTGAAAGTGACACATAGATTCAAGGGATTAGATCTGATAAAGTGCCTGAAGAGCTATGGATGGAGGTTCATGACATTGTACAGGAGGCAGAGATCAAGACCATCCTCAAGAAAAAGAAATGCAAAAAGGCAAAATGGTTGTCTGAGGAGGCCTTACAAATAGCTGTGAAAAAAAAAAAGAGAAGCGAAAGGCAAAGGAAAAAAGAAAGATATATTCATTTGAATGCAGAGTTCCAAAGAATAGCAAGGAGGGATAAAAAAAAAAGCCTTCCTTAGTCATCAATGCAAAGAAAGAGAGAAAAGCAATAGAATGGGAAAGACTAGAGATATCTTCAAGAAACTGAGATACCAAGGGAATATTTCATGTAAAGATAGGCACAATAAAAGACAGAAATGGTATGGACCTAACAGAAGCAGAAAATATTAAGGAGAGGTGGCAACAATACACAGAACTACACAAAAAAGATCTTCATGACCCAGATATTCATCACACAATGATGTGATCACTCGCCTAAAGCAAGACATTCTGGAATGCAAAGTCAAGTGGGCCTTGTGAAGCATCACTGCAAACAAAACTAGTGGAGGTGATGGAATTTCAGTTGAGCTATTTCAAATCCTAAAAGATGATGCTGTGAAAGTGCTGCACTCAATATGCCAGCAAATTTGGAAACTCAGCAGTGGCCACAGGACTGAAAAGGTCAGTTTTCTTTCCAATCCCAAAGAAAGGCAATGCTAAAGAATGTTCAAACTCCTGCAAAATTGTACTTAGCAGCAAAATTGTCTTGCTGCTAAGTCACTTCAGTTATGTCCAACTTTGTGCGATCCCATAGACGGCAGCCACCAGGCCCCGCCGTCCCTGGGATTCTCCAGGCAAGAACACTGGAGTGGGTTGCCATTTCCTTCTCCAATGCATGAAAGTGAAAATGAAGTTGCTCAGTCGTGTCAGACTCTTCGCAACCCCATAGACTGCAGCCTACCAGGCTCCTCCATCCATGGGATTTTCCAGGCAAGAGTACTGGAGTGGGGTGCCATTGCCTTCTCCATACTCATCTTACATGCTTGCAAAGTAATGCTTGAAATTCACCAAGCCAGGCTTCAACATTACATGAACTGTGAACTTCCAGAGGTTCAACCTGGATTTAGAAAAGGCAGAGGAACCAGAGATCAAATTGCCAACATCTCTTGGATCATCAAAAAAGCAAGAGAGTTCCAGAAAAACATCTATTTCTGCTTTATTGACTATGCCAAAGCCTTTGACTGTGTGGATCACAACAAACTGGAAAATTCTGAAAGAGATGGGAATACCAGATCACCTTACTTGCCTCCTGAGAAACCTGTATGCAGGTCAAGAAGCAACCATTAGAACTAGACATGGAAAAACAGACTGATTCCAAATCGGGAAAGGAGTACGTCAAGGCTATATATTGTAACCCTGCTTATTTCACTTATATGCAGAGTACATCATGTGAAATGCCAGGCTGGATGAAGCACAAGCTGGAATCAAGATTGCTGGGAGAAATATTCATAACCTCAAATATGCAGATGACACTACCCTTATGGCAGAAAGCAATGAGGAAGTAAAGATCCTTGTGATGAAAGTGAAAGAGGAGAGTGAAAAATTTGGCTTAAAACTCAACACTCACAAAACTAAGATCATGGCATCTGGTCCCATCACTTCATGGCAAATAGATGGGTAAACAATGGAAACAGTGACAGACTTTATTTTTTGAGCTCCAAAATCACTGAAGATGGTGACTGCAGCCATGAAATTAAAAGATACTTGCTCCTTGGAAGAAAAGCGATAACCAATCTAGACAGTATATTAAAAAGTAGAGACATTACTTTGCCAACAAAGGTCCATCTAACCAAAGCTATGGTTTTTCCAGTAATCATGTATGAATGTGAGAGCTGGACTATAAACAAAGCTGAGCATCATAGAATTGATACTTTTGAACTGTGGTGTTAGAGAAGACTCTTGAGAGTCCCTTCGACCGCAAGGAGATCAACTAGTCAATCCAAAAGTAAATCAGTACTGGATATTCATTGGAAAGACTGATGCTGAAGCTGAAACTCCAATATTTTGGCCACTGATGTGAAGAACTGACTCATTTGAAAAGACCCTAATGCTGAATGCAGAAAGAGAAAGGGACGACAGTGGATGAGATGGTTGGATGGAATCACCGACTCGATGGACATGAGCTTGAGCAAGTTCTAGAAGTTGGTGATAGACAGGGAAGCCTGGTGTGCTGCAGTCCATGGGGCTGCAAAGAATCAGACATGACTGAGTGACTGAACTGAACTGATGGGAAAAGTGCTAGACCCTATTTCTCTAGATTCATACGACTCTGGAACACTGTAAATCCAGTTTTGTTTCTAAGTGCTAATAAGGGGCCAAGTTCTAGACATTATGACCATACCAGCCTAGCATTTTTTATCTCCCTCCTCAGCACTGAAATTCCAAACATGTATCTGCCACTCACTTGCATGTCAGCGAAACCTGCCAAAAATGCTCATGGACTCTATCACTGTCAATTAAGGTTTGTAAATAGTTTGGTTTTATCATTTAACATTTTTAACAATTTTGGAGCAAACTCTAAATATGTTGCAAATGTGTCTGTTTTATTAAATACAACATTGATCAGAATCTAAATGTTTCTCCATATCTTGGGGTCATTACACTGAACATCAATTATTGTATTGTAAGGAATAAGGTTCATAGAACCTGACAAAGCATATGGGATTGTCTCTACACTGCATGATTTCAGATGTAACAAATTTTCAATTCTCCTATTCCCTTTCTCCTTCATGTCTCCTCTTTTATTATCAGGTTTTTGGTTGTTATTCTCACTGCTTTCAGTATGCCTGACTAATATGTAGAAGATAGGAAAATCAAATGGATATGATTGCTACAATTATATGTTGATAGGAGTTCAGTTCAGTTCAGTTGCTAAGTCGTGTCCGACTCTTTGCGACCCTATGAATTGCAGCACGCCAGACCTCCCTATCCATCACCAACTCCTGGAGTTCACTCAAACTCACGTCCATCGAGTCAGTGAAGCCATCCAGCCATCTCATCCTCTGTCATCCCCTTCTCCTCCTGCCCTCAATCCCTTCCAGCATCAGAGTCTTTTCCAATGAGTCAACTCTTCACATGAGGTGGCCAAAGTACTGGAGTTTCAGCTTTAGCATCATTCCTTCCAAAGAAATCCCAGGGCTGATCTCCTTCAGAATGGACTGGTTGGATCTCCTTGCAGTCCAAGGGACTCTCAAGTCTTCTCCAACACCACAGTTCAAAAGCATCAATTCTTTGGCGCTCAGCTTTCTTCACAGTCCAGCTCTCACATCTATATATGACCACTGGAAAAACCATAACCTTGACTAGATGGACTTTTATTGGCAAAGTAATGTCTCTGCTTTTGAATATGCTATCTAGGTTGTCATAACTTTCCTTCCAAGGAATGATAAGAGTTAATAGGCTACTAAAGTACTTTTCCACAAGGAAACCACATGCATATATAGTATAGACTTGGAAACCTTACTTTGCAGTTTGGTGGAGGAGTGGGGGTGTGGGGAAGAATGGGGTGTAGTGGGGGGTGGCACAGAAGTATTTTTGTTCTCTTCTTGGTTGCTGATTGTGTTTTAAGGTAAAAAATATATTTCTCTATTTGCTTCTGAACATGTATAATATCCAAAATCCTTCAATTCAATTGTGATGTCTTTGAAGATAGATTATATGGTGCTTATCTAGTAATCTACATTGTAGCACACATGAAGTGCTCAGTAAATATCTGTTGGCCAATCTAATTCTTTAATTCTTTCCTTCTTCCCTGTACTTGACAACACCATCAGATTCATTCTGACTTTCACTAGAATTGCTTATTTTACTTAGCATAAGCAGTGTAATATATATTATGGGATAAATTGTGTACCCTTAAAAGATATGTTGAAGTCTTAACCTCAGGACATGAGAATGTAATCTCATTTGGAAATAGAGTTGTTGCAAATACAATTAATTGAGTTAAACTGAGGTCATACTAGAGCATGCTGGGCCCTTAGTCCAATATGACTATTGTCCTAATAAAGAGAAGAAGATACACATGGAAGAGAGGAGACGATTGGGAAGAAGATGGCCTTGTTATGACAGAGGCAGAGATGGAGTAACAAATCTGCAAGACAAGATACATGAAGAAATACCAGCAAACACCAGAAGGTATAAAAGACTTAAGTATAGGAGGAATATCACAATTACATAAAAGAAATTAATACTTAAAAATGATGGGTTCCTTAAAAGAAATATCCATCTAGAGGAAGCTAAATTTGGAATCCTAATAAATCAGAGCTCTTTTAAAGGAGAATTACTACTTTTCCCATTTTCCCATTAGAAAAATGCCAAATTTTTTCCTTGGAATTTTTCTTTTGCTTCATTTTAGGATATTTTTAAAGTCTGTGGGTCTAAGGAGCAATGCTGAGCAGTCGCTTAAAAAAAATCAAGTTAAAAGTTCTATACAAAAGGGACAGACTTCAGACAAGCTATACAAATAAATATCTTGTAGTTTGAACTGCAAGAAACTCAATAGTGTTTTTGTTGTTGTTGTCATTGCTCAGGAAAACATTTTATTCCTAGAAATTGGTCAATACAAGAAACAAAAAGATACAGATTTGTCTGGGTTTCTCTGCATGTGAGTTAGAGAAAATAGGTCTGACAAACATCTGGGAAATGGTTGTATAGCTAGCTCAGGGGGTTTTATCCACTTCACATATTGCCTGGAATTAACAACAGTGTCCTCTGTCTTCTAATGTGATTGGCTGCAATGGTTCCAGTAATTTAAAATACAAATAGTGCTGATAAGGCATGGTAAGGATTGGCCTGTTTTAGTTCTGGAAACACTGAACCTTACAAATGATGTAGCGGTAAAATGAAAGAAATATTGCCAGAAAATATTGATAGTGGATTGAATCTAAATTCACAGAGAGAGGAATTGCCTGGTGGACATATGAGGTCCCCTACCCTTTTACACTGCAGTTTTTTAATGACTGGTTTTATAAAGAAAAATGCATTTTACTTTCAATGCAAAGCATCCCTTTTCACTGTTTATCAGTTAATGTTTTGATTCGCAGATGTTGAAGCTCTGTAGTTCAGAGCACAGACTTTGAAGTCAGATATACTTGAATGAAATCTCAGTCTGTCTACTTGCCCTGAATCTGTTACTCTCTCAGTCTTAGTCTCCACATCTGTAAACTGGGCAAATATGAATGCTTCTCTCATACTGTGGCCACGAGCAGTAAATGAGATAATGCATGTCAGAGACCAGCAGAGTACCTAGCACTTGAATGTCCTTAATGAATGGTGTTTGCATTTATTTTTGACTTTACCTTTGCTCAGCCGGTATATGCTTGCCTAGACTTTGGGAATCCTGTGAGTCTAAAACAATATCTCAAAACACGGCTGAAAAAAAATCACCATGTTAGTAATTATATACCAATTATTAAGGATTCTACACTTTAACAGTAATAGGGCCATGTAGAATTGATAGGCCTAAAATAATTCTTCTATTTTTATGTTTAGCCTGTAGAATATATAATGTTGTCAACAATGCAAGTCAGGATGATGGTGATTTTGTGGGCCATAATAAAATGAATTAAATTTGTCCACATCAAGGAAAACTCTAAGACATCCAAAACATGATAAGAACTTTGGATGGATTAAAACTAATCCTGTCAACCTGAGGGAGGGACAAGATTCACCAGGAGGACTTGCAAGGAAGGAGCTAGAAGAAAAAGAAACTTGACAATTATCCTCTTATTCTCCCACATCCTTTCCACTCTTTATCTTTTCCACCATTCCATACCTCAACCAAAACTGGCTCTTGAGTAGAATGAGAACCAAAGGTTTGATTTAGAAATTGGAGAGAGATTTTAATTATTGAGCTTTCCTGGTGGCTGAGATGGTAAAGCGTCTGCCTGCAATGTGGGAGACCCAGGTTTAATTCCTGGGTCAGGAAGATCCCCCAGAGAAGGAAATGGCAACTCATTCCAGTACCCTTGCCTGGAAAATTCCATGGATGGAGGAGCCTGGTAGGCTACAGTCCATGGGGCTGCAAAGAGTTGGACACGACCAAGCAACTTGACTTTCTTTCTTTCTTCAATCATCAGGGCATCTCTATGTGAATGTAGTTACTAACATGATCAAAGTTATTAAAACAGAAAGATAAGAAGTAGACACATCAAAGAAATACAGACTATAATAATCTATGATGATAACCCTTCTAAATTAAGATTAATTCTGCATTATTAAAATTGAAAGCTAAGTTCTCTGTTTTGATTTTAAGCAAAACTATGTTTCCAAAATGGTTTTATGGTCATGATTGCTTTTAAGCCAATGAGACAAACATAATTATCTCCAATTTTAGGTTTCCTTTCTTAGCTATAAATATGTTTAGGATAAGGAATAGAATCTATGTACATAATTAGGTTGTAAATATATCTTAGTAGTTAAAACAAAGGAGAACATAGTGTAACACTGAAGTTTATAAGGCAGAATTCCCTAGCACATTAATAGTTTATATTGTTTGATCAGGTTATGTGAGTGCTATCAACCAAAATTGTCAGATTTCTATGTTTTATTCTTTAAAAAACATTAACTTTTACTCATGTGCAGTGATTCAACATTTTTCAGATAGGAAGCCTTGGGCACACTGAATACTTTCTTGGTGATCCACATCCAGCCCCCTACAGCAGCCCAGGGATACGGAGAAAGAGACAGCATGTCAGAGATGGGGACAGCATTTTGACCTTGAACACAACATCTGGACACCAGGATTTCCATGGCAGGAATTCTGCAGCCTGCAGTCTGGGGTCACCTAGGTACCCCGTTCTGTGCTTCATTCACAGGTAAAAATTAGGGTCTCCTTCTGTAACCTCTAACAGCTGGAGGAGATTTCTTTAAGAAGTATGAGGATTTATTCTTTCTTTCTCCTCTCTCCACCTTCTCTCCCATTCTATACACACACACACACACACACACACACACACACACACAATATCAACAATAAACCCTACCCCCCAAATTCCAATGGTTTAAAAGAAAAATAGATTAATCAGCAGGTAACTCCCAGTTTTAAACTGTCCCACTATTTTAATGATTGACTAGGCATTGCTGGCATGTAATTTTCTAAAGCAGCAAAGTCAAATGCTGTAATAGTTTAATACTAGGTCCCACTTGACTTGGATGCTATTTGTCCACATGAAAGTATCACCAATGACACCTTTGTTGGCCAGTTTCAGCAAAAGCACCAAGCTCTTAATGAGCATTTATTATTTATTTGACCTTCGGAGGTCTCAGGGTATATGCAGTTATAAAGTCATATGCATAAAACCATCTCTGCAATAAATTAAAATTAAACTAACCATGGCAGTGGTATTCCAGGAGCATAGCTTTACGTTCTTGGGTAGGCCAGGTGGAAGCGATGAGTTCTGCTCTGTGTCTTGAAGGTCAGGAGAATTGGATTCTATCAAACAAGGGAAGCCAGAAAACTGCAGAGTCCAGCAAGAAGCGCTCTCCAGCCTGTGGCCTGTCAGGAGCAGAATCTAAGCAAGGGGCACCATTTTTTTTTTTTTTCAAGGGGCACCATCGAGTCCATTTGCAAAGCATCAAGCTCAAGTCCAAGCATGTTAATGTGGGGCTTCAGGAGACCTGCAGTGAAGTGCCTCCATCCCTGCCTGTTTACCTGCTCCATAATGCAGGACAGCCTTCCCCAGGGATATGCATTCTACTCCATGTACAAGACGTTTTCAGTGGAGCATATCAGCGATGATATTTACATCATTTGAACATCCTGACAACGAAGTCTAAAATATGCCTTCCCCCACTTAATCAGGGCTTCTTCAGTGAAGAAAGAAATGCCTTCCAAGACAAAAGGAAAAGCAGAGAAATTAATTGAATGAGCTTCCTGTCATGTATAGACTGCTAAGTGTGTAATTTAATACTGAAGTGAAGTTGCTCAGTCGTGTCCAACTCTTTGTGACCCCATGGACTGTAGCCTACCAGGCTCCTCCATCCATGGAATCTTCCAGGCAAGAGTACTGGAATAGGTTGCCATTTCCTTCTCCAGGGGATCTTCCCGATGCAGGGATCGAACCCAGGTCTCCCACATTGCAGGCAGACACTTTACCATCTGAGCCACCAGGGAAGCTGCTGCTGCTGCTAAGTCACTTCAGTCGTGTCCGACTCTGTGCGACCCCATAGACGGAAGCCCATCAGGCTCCCCTGCCTCTGGGATTCTCCAGGCAAGAACACTGGAGTGGGTTGCCATTTCCTTCTCCAATGCATGAAAGTGAAAAGAGAAAGTGAAGTCGCTCAGTCATGTCCGACTCTTAGCGACCCCATGGACTGCAGCCTACCAGGCTCCTCTGTCCACAGGATTTTCCAGGCAAGAGTACTGGAGTGGGGTGCCATTGCCTTCTCCGACCAGGGAAGCTACCAGAGTCATATTACATATAGTTGGATGGTCAAGTGGTCAACTGCAATGTTAACTTTTCTATGAAAAACAGCCCCAAACCTCCTCTTTTGAGTCTCAGAGGGAATTCAGGAGCTAAGTCTCCATACGTTTGTTGCCCTGAACTTCTATTGTCTGTAGATGAACAGTAATGGGACCAAGAGGATAAGCAGGAAGTAGTTGACTTGCTGAAACACATAAGAAAGACCATTAGTGTGACAGAGAGAGTTGTTAAAGTATTCCATATCCAACAGCTGATAGAAAAATATCACAAACTTCTGAAAACTGTTTTCCTAGTAATACGAGTTTATTGGCCATACTAGCACTCAACCAGTCAGCTTAAGAAAAGACATGAGCACATTCCCTACTTAAGGTATTATTTTAAGCTGGTGCTACAGAGCTATCCATTTGCATTTCTTATCAAGTACAGCAAATGTGCCAATATTTTTAAAAACTAGAAAGCTTTTGTTTTTGTTTAAAATATTTATACCTCCACATCCTTTGCAATAGATTATAATAGGTCAATTAAACAGGCCTGAACTTCTTAAACAAATACAAAGATGGAACTTAATTATCCTGTACAATTTCTCCCTTTCCCTTTTTCCCCTCCTCCAAAATTGTCTAAATATCACACTTGCTTTTTACAATTTCCTTCCAATAATCAATTCAAAATCATCTAGCTCACAAAAGCAAATGCAGAACTATTTAAAGCAGTCTGCAAAGGTAGAGCCTAGGAGAAAGACCATTTGTTGGATTTTATTTCCCTGATGTTTTAGGATAAAATACCAAAATATCATGCATAGTCACATAATACAGTGCAATACAACGCATTAGTTTTAGAATAACCCTTCATAGTGTCTTGCTCCTCAGAATTAGCAAATTAATATATAAATTAAGAGAAGTTAGAACACTGGGTAAAAAGATTTGCACCTTAATTTTTTAAAGCCATCAAACCCAAACTAGTAACAATGGTTATAAAAAGTGATTACTCATCTTGAGAGTGCCAAAGGTCCTCATTAATATTGCAATCTAGCCCTCCCACTGCACACTCCTTTCATTAAGGTTAGGTTCCTCATACCCCTTCCCCTGCACATATGCTTAGCACCCACCTTGAAACTTTCTCCAACACTGTCCGGGAGGGGCAAACAGGACTTTCACCCTTTCTCACCACTCTGAGCATCCACTGTCTTTCCTGTTGTTTTGGCACTTGATTATATTTAGCCTATTAGTATATCAGATCAGATCAGATTCTCAAATATTTCTCTTAAATCACAAGCATGTAAGGAAAGGGGCACTGCATATGGAAATCTCTCTCATTGAGGGAACAGGACATCAGATCAGTATAGGACTCAAACTTCTCTGCTGTTGCCAGCGGGGCTTTCCTTGTGGCTCAGCTGGTAAAGAATCTGCCTGCAATGCAGGAGACCTGGGTTTGATCCCTGGGTTGGGACGATCCCCTGGAGATGTGAAAGGCTACCCATTCCAGTATTCTGGCCCAGAGAATTCAATCAATGGATGGTATGTTCCGTGGGGTCGCAGAGACTCGGACACTAATGAATGACTAAGTACACACATTTGTAGGGCAGATGTTGCTGGATCATTAAATGAGACAATGCATACAAATCACTTAGCACTAAGCTGGTATGTAGGCTGGTCCATTAGGGCTTCCCAGGTGGCGCTGGTGGTAAAGTACCACGCTGCCAGTGCAGGAGACACGAAGGGACATGGGTTCAATTCCTGATTCGGGAAGATCCCCCGGAGGAAGACATAACAACTCACTCCAGTATTCTTGCTTGGAAAATCTCATGTTCAGAGGAGCCTGGCAGGCTACAGTCCATGGAGTTGCAAAGAGTTAGATACAACTGAAGTGACTTAGGATACATTCACACACACATGATGCCCTGGAATTCCTCACCTTAGAAAGTAATAAGAAACTGTCCTGTACTCTCCGACTGGGGCTTCAAAATCTGCTATCCAACTGACAAGAGCCTGGAAGCCAGCCTGGTCTGGACCTCAGGACTCTGAAGACCCTGGTCCATCATAGACAGATGGATCTTGCTCCCATTGGTCTCTTCAGCTGTCTAATGGCTTTGATACACAGAAAGGCAATCAACTTTGGAATGATTCCTGGTGGTTTTCGAGGCCACCAGGAGAATAGCCTCTTGGAGAGTTATTATAAAATATAAATCCTGGCCATTTTATTTTAATTAATATATTTGCATTAATCTGAATTTTTTACCAAAACCATTTTTAAAACAGTGTGGGAAAGTCTGAGAAGAGTATAGATAGCTGTTTATTATCAAGCTCTTTGTGTTGTTCCCAAGATCATTTACCTAAAAACAAGCTCTTCTTGCTTGCTTATAAGTAATTGGCTCTTGCTGTTTCTACCATAGCAAGGGAATGTGACATCAGAGACAGAAGAAACAATGAAATCCTAAGAGATAAAGATTATATTCTCATGTTTGATAATGAAAAAAGAAGACAAATGCAATAACTGTCCCAGAAATGATAAGCATTTATTAATTTGAAATTTAACTAAAGTGAATTTAGTATTTTATACACTTTGCCCTATTTGTTACGCACATATCTGCACCATGTTGTTACTTTTTCCTCTACTTCTAAATATGATAATGCATATATTTAAAGAAAGTTATTTTGTCTTCATTACTTTATATGATATAAAGTCTTTAAAAAGGGAAAGCAATTCCAAAGATTTTACACATTATGGCTGATTATATGATAATGACTAAATTTGTTACCAGATGTGAAAATCTATAAAAAACTGGATTTAGCTATTTGGTAAGTCAGATATGAATATTATGGTTCTAGTGGTATATAAGAATATTTATCTGAGAGAAATACCAAAAATTATGAAAAACCTAGATATGCAAAAATTAAAATGATTATATGTGAAAGCAGAGAGTTTTAGCATTGATTAATAAAGTATTGTCATCATAATTCAGAGGGAACTACTACTAATTGGACTGTAAGTGAAAAAATTCAGATTTTTAGTTATTAATATTCTCTAGAAAAGATGCTTATAATGGGTTCCAATTACTTCAATAGTTTAATTAAGTGCCATACTGAAACATTTTGTTTTCATTCATTTCAACATTTATTCCAAAAACATTTTCTAACCTCATTCACTTCCGCATTCACTCCAAGAACATTTTTCTAGCATCTACAGAAAATATAAATGAATTGAAAGTTATTTCCCTTGAGAAACTTGAGGAAAGTCAAAACAACTGATGACTAGTAAACATAAGTAAGCACATGACTGTACATGTTATCAATAACCAATATTTATTGATTTGATTGCAAAGTGCCAGGCACTGTGCTAAGAGCAAAACAGCAAGTTATTTTGTTTCATCTCACAACTGTATGAGGTTGTTATGGAAAGTTTCTCCAGTTTACATGGACTAAGACGTTAAATGTCTTATCCAAGGTTAATCCAAGTGTCAGGATTCAAACCCAGGTCATGTGACCTCAAAGCTCTTAACCTCGAGTATTCAACAGGGAAAATGGTTTAGCATTGGAAAAAGCCTTGGTTTTAGGGTCAGAAAATATTAAGCCCACTCTGTGTCATTCCCATTGAAGCTTTATTTAAGGAGACATGGCTGAGCAGGTGCAGGAGGGCCTAGAGGAGCTATCCCACATTGAAAGTCAGGAAGGGTCCCATCACTTCGTGGGAGATAGATGGAGAAACAGTGGAAACAGTGTCAGACTTTATTTTTCTGGGCTCCAAAATCACTGCAGATGGTGACTGCAGCCATGAAATTAAAAGATGCTTACTCCTTGGAAGGAAAGTTCTGACCAACCTAGTTAGCATATTCAAAAGCAGAGACACTACTTTGACAACAAAGGTTCGTCTAGTCAAGGCTATGGTTTTTCCGGTGGTCATGTATGGATGTGAGAGTTGGACTGTGAAGAAGGCTGAGCACCGAAGAATTGATGCTTTTGAACTGTGGTGTTGGAGAAGACTCTTGAGAGTCCCTTGGACTGCAAGGAGATCCAACCATTCCATTCTGAAGGAGATCAGCCCTGGGAATACTTTGGAAGGACTGATGTTAAAGCTGAAACTCCAGTACTTTGGCCACCTCATGCGAAGAGTTGACTCAATGGAAAAGACTCTGATGCTGGGAGGTGTTGGGGGCAAGAGGAGAAGTGGACAACATAGGATGAGATGGCTGGATGGCATCACTCACTCGATGGACGTGAGTTTGAGTGAACTCTGGGAGTTGGTGATGGACAGGGAGGCCTGGTGTGCTGCGATTCATGGGGTCGCAAAGAGTCGGACAGGACTGAGCGACTGATCTGATCTGTGTCATTCACCAAGCTCTGAGATCTTAGACAAATTACTTAACTTCCTTGAGTTTCAAGTTCTTTTTTAAATAGAGTGGAATACATCAAGAGGCTATGTAAGCCATAAAACATCCTGCAGACATCAGCTGCTGCTATTTTCATTGCAACCTGCATATATATAGTGAAGGAATACCATGTACTATATTACACTAATAAAAAGAGACTTCTTTAAAAAGGATGTTTCATTTTGGAATCATAAAAAATTACTAGATCAGGATTGATGGAGTAGTGTCAGAGTTCATTTACTGCTTAGAACAGGACAGCCCTAGTTTTATCATCTATATGGAAATATATTATTCAATATTTACAATGAAATTACACTACTAAGTCTACATGCATTTGTGCTTTTCTAATCATTAGCACTGACTTACCAGCACAGATACTTTGAAATAACAAGAATGTGTTATTAGAGCAGTTAGAAAGATATTGGTAATAGTTATGTCAATATGTAACTCATGTCAGAACAGTTAAATGGGAGGGCACCAGGCTTATCAAAAGAAGCAATGCTCCCTCACCCTCTGGTCTCCAGAGTTTTCTAGCATCTCATAAGCAGACTAACACATAAAAAGTTCATTGCTCAAATTGTGTGAAAGAACTGGGCATATTTAAATTTTTTAATTATCTTCATTATTGTTGTTTCATTTTCCTAAGGGAACTCTTAGTGGTAAAAAGACAGTAAATATGTCAAATCAGACAGTAAATTGAAATGTGATGTCAGTTTCATTGAAACCATCCTCTACTAGTATTATTTTAATCTGATTTAATTTTATTCCTGTCATAATAATATTTCTAAAATATTAATCAGTACTGTTATACTTTAAGCATATTTAAAATTTTCCTAACCTTAAGAAGATAATATTAACTCAACAATTAATATCATTTTTATTTTCCAATCTAATTCTCTAGAAGGAGCGCTGTATTGTTTCAATATGAAATTCAACCTATTACACCAATGAGTATATTTTCCTCAAAATATTGTTGAAAAAAATTTAAAGAAAGATAATGAATTTAAGAAATACTTTCATTGGAACTTAATCACCATTTGGATTCCCTAATCTCAGATTGGGCTTTCCAGCTGGCGCTAATGATAAAAAAAATCTGACTGCCAATGCAGGAGTCACAAGAAACATGGGTTCCAACCCTGGGGTCAGAAAGATCCCTTGGAGGTGGAAATGACTACCCATTCCAGTATTCTTGCCAGGAGAATTTCATGGACAGAGGGGCCTGGCAGGCTACAGATTAGCCATTGGTAATTTATCAGCTGACTATTTAGTCATTAAAATACAAATATTTTTTCCACTTCTGTCTGCCTCAGATATAAGCACTTCACAGAGCTGAAACAAATCAACAGATTTAAACTGGTATACGAAATAAAAATGAGAAAAATCTTAGGAAAACAATTAGCAATATAAGATTCTGATATAAAAGTGTTTTTGTATTTTTTTAAGTATGTTCCAAAATCTCAGTATCACATATTGGGTTTTACATTGAGATAGGTCATACCTATAAGAAGAAATCACTTTTTCATACTATGTCCCAAACACAGAGCTCTGTAGGTGAGGCCTTCATTGTATATTTTATCTCCTCCTCCTCAGTCAACAAGCACAAACTGGCTCACTGGCCAAAAATAAAGGCAAGGAGCAAGAGCTATGATCCAAGCTATGCAATGATACCCTTCTCATCCATGTTGATACACTGAGTAAATTACATTACACACACAAAATGTAAAATTAGTCTCAGGTTGCCTCTTTTTTTAAAAAATCTATTTGTTTTTAAACTTTATTTGAATACAAGTCAAATGGAACAATGGTAGAAATCTTTCAGGCACAAAAGTCCAAAACAAGTGTAAGCAAATCTAAGATCAATGGGCCCTGACCGGCAGAGGGAACCATTCTGAGTAATTTCAGCCCAGATTTTCACTTTGGGACCCCAGTGGTCTGGATCTCACCTCTCCTCTGTTCTTGGGCAGCATAAATGTGGTCTAGGAATTACCCTGCTGCTTGTCTGCCCAGTGAAGAACTTATGAGGATCTTGCCCTTTCCAAGTTGGGAATTTTTGCCAAAATAGAGCTTGCTATTAACCTCTCCTCAGCAACTCAGTAGCAACAACTTCTTTAGTTAGCCAAATTTAATCTTGATATTCTCTTTCTTAGAACTTAAATCAGCAATTGGGAATTTAGCTAGACTGCTAACAGGTGCAAAAAAATAATAGCTCATGACTAAACTGTCATTTGAATGATATGCACAATCAATTCACAGAACACTTTCTTAAGCAGTGTCATATTTCACTTGCACAATAACTGAGTTGCTATACAAATACCTAACACTGTATAATTTGTTGCCTCAATTCATATCTTGTAAATGATAAAACTTGGGTTCAGAGAGGTTAAGTAATTTATTCGTGGTCAACAAAGCCCATAATATTTCTCCAGTGTCTTGCCACCTGAGACATGGCTCTTGGTGTTTCTTAGAACAAATTTCTAGTAATTAAATATGACATTTCAATGGTGATGCACCTAGAGAGGGTGCAAGCTCTATATCTGCCCTTGTCCACTATCGGCGTTTACAGAAGTATGATCTGACCAGCCCCCGAGTGTTCTGTTCTCTCCAAGTTGTTTAAAGCTCCAAAGCTGCATTTCAAATGTCATAGATTTCTAGACACTAATACTTAAAAATGATAACACAGACCAGGTTTCTGGTATTTTTATGTCCATCTGCTAGCATGGCATGGTGCCCATTCACTAGGTAATAAGACAATTTCAGGAGGACACAGATGCCAAGCGTATCAGGGACCAGAGTGATAACCCTCAAAATGAAACAAGTGGCTTCCCTTTTTCTACAATGAGGAGATCCTTCTGAGTCAGAGCACCAAGTCATACCTCTGCATCTGTCCCATTAGGCGCGATCACACTCACTGACACACGGCAGAGACTGCTGATGCCGGTTCAAGACCTTGACTCATTTTTGTTTGTAGGTTATGAAGAATCAAGGTACAGTCCTAGAGAATAAAATTCTGCCACCTTCACCTCAGCTTGAAGACAGGTGTGTACCGTGGAGAGAGAATGAGCATTGGGTAGAAACCCCCACGTGTATTATGCAATGTCAGGAAGCTTCATCTTTTTGTTTACTTGTGATAAACCACATCCCTAGTAGCTTGTGGCTCAGCCCAGCAAGAAAGTTCAAGTGTAGGGGTGGGGATGCATTTATTTTTTTATTTTTTTTTTTGTAGATGTAGTTATGGTTCCTTCTATTGACCCATCTGCCTGAAAATATAATGATAGGGAAAATATGGTAAACACAAGTTCCGTTTGAATTCTAGCAAGCATCCTGTTACTAGAACTGTTTACACAGAACCTCATTAAAGTCACATGATTCACTCATTGTCCCTTCTCAGCATGCTTTATATATATATTTGAGGTGAAGAATTTTTTTAAAGAGCAAGGGAAATAGGCAAGGGGAAAGAAGAAAAACAGCAGAAGAAATTAGAAGAAAAAGAGAAGGGAGAAAAGTTGACAATATAAATCTGTTAACAACTATCCTATAACTAATTCCTATGTTCAATTCTATAGCAATTCTAAAGCAAACATCATCTTGATATTACAAAGTAATATGTGAATTTGCTTAAATATCCTGTAATTCCTGAAAACTATATAGTTCTTTTTCTCTACTTTCTCTGTATATACAAAATACATATATTCTGGAGAACTATATGGCTATATACAAAAATATACACACACACACATATATATACACACATATATCTGTATATATGTATATTCATAGATAAATGTGTACATACAGATATATTGTTAGAAACTACATAGACTTAGGTATGTATGTACAGACACACACACACATTAAAAATTGGATTCCACATTGGGGTCATCTGAATGGAATTCAGTAGGTGGCTACTTTTATATAAGATATTTTCTCTTTTCTCAGTTTACAAAGGAGGAAATTTAGTGTAAAATGTTTCATGATAAAATATTGCAAGAAAATATATGGGTGGGAATATGTATAAGAATTCATTTTTAAGAGCATCAGAGTGTTTAACAGAATACAATGATCCTCATGGTAAACTGAATTTAGTTACATTTCTGAACAATTTCTTTATCAGTTTAATATTTATTCAGCATATATTAACTGAATATCTACAATGTTCACAAATAAGTTCCTATTCTTAAGGAATAATAGGTACAATTATAGTAATAAAAACTTGCTTTTATTTCAAATAATTAAAATTTTAATTATTCAGGAGGTTTTAACGAGTAACTACTGAGTGTTAGGATTTGTTTTGGGCTCTGATCACATCATAAGAAATAATATCTGTTCTTAAAGTTTCTGACATGTGATGTAAGAAAGACACAACAAAAGATATTAACATCGTGTTTAATGGCAGTATATATCTTTATTGACTTATGATAGGGATACATCCTGATAAACCCATCATAACATGAAAAATCCTAAGTCAAAATAAATACGTTTATAAGATGCATTTAAATACATTGAACCTACCAAACATTATAGGTTAACCTGGCCTACCTTAAGTGTGCTCAGAACACTTACATTCCTACAGTTGGGTAAAGCAATCTAACATAAAGCTTAGTTTTTAAATAAAGTGTTGAATATCTCATGTAATTAATTGAATACTGTATTGAAAGTGAAAACCAGAATGCTCGTATCAGATCAGTTGCTCAGTCGTGCCCGACTCTTTGCGACCCCATGAACTGCAGCACGCCAGGCCTCCCTGTCCATCACCAACTCCCAGAGGTCACTCAGATTCACATCCATTGAGTCAGTGATGCCATCTAGCCATCTCATCCTCTGTCGTCCCCTTCTCCTCCTGCCCCCAATCCCTCCCAGTATCAGAGTCTTCTCCAATGAGTCAACTTTTCGCATGAGGTGGCCAAAATACTGGAGTTTCAGCTTTAGCATCATTCCTTCCAAAGAAATCCCAGGGCTGATCTCCTTCAGAATGGACTGGTTGGATCTCCTTGCAGTCCAAGGCACTCTCAAGAGTCTTCTCCAACACCACAGTTCAAAAGCATCAATTCTTCAGTGCTCAGCCTTCTTCACAGTCCAGCTCTCACATCCATACATGACCACAGGAAAGACCATAGCCTTTACTAGGTGAACCTTTGTTGGCAAAGTAATGTCTCTGCTTTTGAAAATGCTATCTAGGTTGGTCATAACTTTCCTTCCAAGGAGTAAGCGTCTTTTAATTTCATGGTGGCAGTCACCATCTGCAGTGATTTTGGAGCCCGGAAAAATAAAGTCTGACACTGTTTCCACTGTTTCTCCATCTATTTCCCATGTAGTGATGGGACCAGATGCCATGATCTTCGTTTTCTGAATGTTAAGCTTTAAGCCAACCTTTTCACTCTCCACTTTCACTTTCATCAAGAGGCTTTTTAGTTCCTCTTCACTTTCTGCCATAAGAGTGGTGTCATCTGCATATCTGAGGTTATTGATATTTCTCCTGGGAATCTTGATTCCAACTTGTGTTTCTTCCAGTCCAGCATTTCTCATGATGTACTCTGCATATAAGTTGAATAAACTTGGTGACAATATACAGCCTTGACATACTCCTTTTCCTATTTGGAACCAGTCTGTTGTTCCATGACCAGTTCTAACTGTTGCTTCCTGACCTGCATACAGATTTCTCAAGAGGCAGATCAGGTGGTCTGGTATTCCCATCTCTTTCAGAATTTTCCATAGTTTATTGTGATCCACACAGTCAAAGGCTTTGGCATAGTCAATAAAGCAGAAATAGATGTTTTTCTGGAACTCTCTTGCTTTTTCCATGATCCAGCGGATGTTGGCAATTTGATCTCTGGTTCCTCTGCCTTTTCTAAAACCAGCTTGAACATCAGGAAGTTCATGGTTCACATATTGCTGAAGCCTGGCTTGGAGAATTTTGAGCATTACTTTACTAGCATGTGAGATGAGTGCAATTGTGCGGTAGTTTGAGCATTCTTTGGCATTTCCTTTCTTTGGGATTGGGATGAAAACTGACCTTTTCCAGTCCTGTGGCCACTGCTGAGTTTTCCAAATTTGCTGGCATATTGAGGTCAGCACTTTCACAGCATCATCTTTCAGGATTTGGAATAGCTCCACTGGAATTCCATCACCTCCACTAGCTTTGTTCGTAGTGATGCTTTCTAAGGCCCACGTGACTTCGCATTCCAGGATGTCTGGCTCTAGGTCAGTGATCACACCATTGTGATTATCTGGGTCGTGAAGCTCTTTTTTGTACAGTTCTTCTGTGTATTCTTGCCACCTCTTCTTAATATCTTCTGCTTCTGTTAGGTCCATATCATTTCTGTCCTTTATCAAGTCCATCTTTGCCTGAAATGTTCCTTTGGTATCTCTGATTTTCTTGAAGAGATCCCTAGTCTTTCCCATTCTGTTGTTTTCCTCTATTTCTTTGCATTGATCACTGAAGAAGGCTTTCTTATCTCTTCTTGCTATTCTTTGGAACTCTGCATTCAGATGCTTATATCTTTCCTTTTCTCCTTTGCTTTTCGCTTCTCTTCTTTTCACAGCTATTTGTAAGGCCTCCCCAGACAGCCATTTTGCTTTTTTGCATTTCTTTTCCATGGGGATGGTCTTGATCCCTGTCTCCTGTACAATGTCATGAACCTCATTCCATAGTTCATCAGGCACTCTATCTATCAGATCTAGGCCCTTAAATCTATTTCTCACTTCCACTGTATAATCATAAGGGATTTGATTTAGGTCATACCTGAATGGTCTAGTGTTTTTCCCTACTTTCTTCAATTTCAGTCTGAATCTGGCAATAAGGAGTTCATGGTCTGAGCCACAGTCAGCTCCTGATCTTGTTTTTGTTGACTTTATAGAGCTTCTCCATCTTTCTGCAAAGAATATAATTGATCTGATTTCGGTGTTGACCATCTGGTGATGTCCATGTATAGAATCTTCTCTTGTGTTGTTGGAAGAGGGTATTTGCTATGACCAGTGCATTTTCTTGGCAAAACTCTGTTAGTCTTTGCCCTGCTTCATTCTGTATTCCAAGGCCAAATTTGCCTGTTACTCCAGGTGTTTCTTGACTTCCTACTTTTGCATTCCAGTGCCCTATAATGAAAAGGACATCTTTTTTGGGTGTTAGTTCTAAAAGGTCTTGTAGGTCTTCATAGAACCGTTCAACTTCAGTTTCTTCAGCGTTACTGGTTGGGGCATAGACTTGGGTTACTGTGACATTGAATAGTTTGCCTTGGAAACAAACAGAGATCATTCTGTCGTTTTTGAGATTGCATCCAAGTACTGCATTTCGGACTCTTTTGCTGACCATGATGGCCACTCCATTTCTTCTGAGGGATTCCTGCCCGCAGTAGTAGATATAATGGTCCTCTGAGTTAAAATCACCCATCCCGGTCCATTTTAGTTCGCTAATTCCTAGTATGTCGACATTCACTCTGGCCATCTCTTGTTTGACCACTTCCAATTTGCCTTGATTCATGGACCTGACATTCCAGGTTCCTATGCAGTATTGCTCTTTACAGCATCGGACTTTGCTTCTATCACCAGACACATCCACAGCTGGGTATTCTTTTTGCTTTGGTTACATCCCTTCATTCTTTCTGGAGTTATTTCTACACTGATCTCCAGTAGCATATTGGGCCCTTACTGACCTGGGGAGTTTCTCTTTCAGTATCCTATCATTTTGCCTTTTCATACTGTGCATGGGGTTCTCAAGGCAAGAATACTGAAGTGGTTTGCCATTCCCTTCTCCAGCAGACCACACTCTGTCAGATCTCTCCACCACACTCTACAGAATGCTTATATGGGTCCAGAATACTTGTAAGTATATCGCTGTTGACCTTCCTGTTTACCCTCAGGAGCTCACTGCTGCTAACCAACATCACAAGAGAGGATCATACGTACTGCATTGCCACTAGCCAGGAAATAGAGCAAAAATCATGATTTGAAGCATGATTTCTACCGAATGCTTATCACTTTCTCACAATTCTAAAGTCAGAAAATGGTAAGTTGAACCATCGTTAAGTAAGAAACAGTCTATATGGCGGAGCATAAAACATAAAAGGGACAACTCCTTCAGATTTGGTGATTTGGGAAGACTTCATGGGCTTACCTGGTGGTGCCGTGGTAAAGAATCCTCCTGCCAATGCAGGTGATGCAAAAGACCCAGGTTCGGTCCCGGGTCTGGAAGATCCCCTGGAGAAGGAAATGGCAATCCACTCCAATATTCTTGTCTAGGAAATCCCATAGACAGAGGAGCCCAGTGGGCTATAGTCCAAGGGTTTGCAAATAGTCCCACACAACTGAGCTACTAATGTTTTTGCTTCTAAATTATATCTAATCTCTTTATATGGAGGATTATTGATATTTAACCAGAATTGTGTGTGAGTATGATGTATGTGGAGAAGTAGACAATGGTTACGTCCAAGGAGACTGAAGATCATTGCATAAGTGCTCTTCATCTGCATCAGTCATGTAATCCATGGCTAGCTAAGTATGAAAGATAAAAAGATGTAAGTGTCAAAGCAGTTATATTAATAATAAGAAAATATCATTTTAAATCTAGTTATGAAGTGAAAGTCCCTCAGTCATGTCTGAGTCTTTCCCACCCCATGGACTGTATAGTCCATGGAATTCTCCAGGCCAGAATACTGGACTGGGTAGCCTTTCCCTTTGCAGGGGATCTTCAACCCAGGGATTATATCCAGGACTCCCACATTGCAGGTGGATTCTTCACCAGCTGTGCCAAGGGAAGCCCAGATATGAAACGCTCTGATAAAAGACGTAACATCGGGAGCAATATGTCTCTTCACAGTGGTCCCATGTGACTTATATCTCTGTGCACATTGTTGGTATTGATGAAATGAGGGATGAAAAGACCTTGAGAACACATTAAGAGAAGAGCCACTAAGACAAGATTTGTGTGAAAATGAAAGTCACTGAGTCCTGTTTGACTGCAACCCCATGGACTGTAGCCTGCCAGGCTCCTCTGTCCATGGAATTCTCCAGGCCAGAATACTGGAGTGGGTAGCTGTTCCCTTCTCTAGGGGATCTTCTCAACCCAGGGACTGAACCCAGGTATCCTGCATTGCTGGCAGATTAAGACAAGAAAGAGCCCATAAAGAAGCAAACACTTAGCTGTGCCTTGAGGTGTTGCTGGGTGTAAGGATGAGGAGGATCTTTCTGCATTCAAAATAGGGCAAAAGGAATCAATAAATTTCAGAAAGGAGGAATTGTATTTGTTTCATCTGCTAGCAGATAATATTCTCTCTCTTTCTCCATCATCTACATAGCAATCTATCTATACAAAAAAGAAGGAAGGAAGGAAAGCAAGAAAGACTGAGTATAAATGGATTCAAGTTCCTTGGAATATTATAAGTGTGATTCTTGCTTGAAGGTGGGAGTGATCTCAATCTACACCACAAGGAAGAAGTCTTCAAGTTTAAGTACATTAAGGAATCATCACAGGAGCCTGTTAAATGTAGATTCTGTGATTCCCCTCTAGAGATTCTAATTTAGCTGGTCTAGAACAGGAGAAGGAAATGGCAACCCACTCCAGTGTTCTTGCCTGGAGAATCCCAAGGACTGGGAAGCCTGGTGGGCTGCCGTCTATGGGGTCGTACAGAGTCGCACACGACTGAAGCGACTTAGCAGCAGCAGCAGCAGAACAGGATACAGTAACCTCCTCTAGATGAGTCTACCATAAGGGTTTGAGACCATGCTTTGAGAAATGTTGGCTTAAGGAATATTAAGTATCTCTTCTAGTCTTACAATTTTTCTGCAGGTGGAGATTTAGTCCTACAGTTCTACATTTGTTTGGTGGAAAAGTAGAAGTGTTCACTTTTGTAAAGCACATTAAATTTACCAAAGATCTTAGAAACACACTTTAAATTTATATTTGTATATTATTGTATATTATGTATACTTATATCATTCTGTTTCAATTTTAACCTCAGACTTGAATGAATTCCTTCATTGCATGTCTTTACTTTCTGAAAAGATAACTGTGACTTATGATATAAAGTCAGTTTTAGTGAGGAAAAACATGGAAGAAGGAACAGAATGCTATCTATGAAAGAAATCACCCTCAATGCGTATCATTTTTAGTTTAGGAAAAATCAAGTGAAAACATAATTATTGAAAAATTCACATATTTTGAATCATGAACATTCCTCAAACAAATGAAAGAGAATGTGCATTAAAATATAGAAACAAGTTTGGTCTGAGGTATTGTCCCCTCACCCCATCAACTTAATAAGCAGTTGACATTTCAGAAGAAATGTAGCTGAGAACTACAAGTTTAACTGAACAATAAACAAGAACTCCACTGCACAGTGTTTCGGCTCTGCTTTACAGCTTGAGTGAATAACTTCAAATCTAATTAGGATGGGAAATTTTGCCTGAACAAGTCTGAAAAGTATTGAGCAATTTCCTTGCAGTCATGACACTGATTCTAGGTGTGTACATAGAGTGATGTTCAGTGAAGCACAGAGGCGTAAAACACCACTAAAAGTGATCAAGACAAGAGCTAGATGTAATAATAATACCAAGGAACTGGAATAAAATAGAACTGCGTGTAAGTCCTAGCTCTGACGTTCACTAGTTTTCTGCCCTTGGTGCAAATGATTTATCCTCTTTGAGAGTCAGTTTTCTTACCTAATAATTTTGAGGACAGTAACCCCTTCCCCAAAATTATGTGAAATAAGTTAGGTAAAAAGCCTACCTCAGTGGATGACCCACAGCAAATTCAAGTTTGCTCATCCATAGAGATTACTTCTGGAAAGTTGGAGACACAAACACCAAAAAAAATCAGCCCAAAATGGAAAAAGCATAATGGAGATGTTTGTTGCTATGTTCAATGCTGCTTGTAGCTAAACTATCAATTAGTTCTAAAGGCCATGCTGGCAGAATGTGTGGGAGCAATTAATTCTTAGCTATTTTTCTGAGAGGATTGAGGTGCTTCTCTCTAAAAATTTCTTTCACTTTAGCATGTTAAAGTGAATAAAGTGGGATAATAGGGCCATATTTTGAGATATTAACTAATCTTCCCCTGGACATCCTGCACGTTGTATCCATTACCCTTACCACACAATTTCATCATCTTCTCAGTGAGGGATTAGAGGGTTAAGGAATAAACAACAGTTCGAAATCTCAGCTTTGAGTTCCAACCATAGAAACAAATCATCTTGAAAAAGAAAAAAAAAAAAAGGCAAAGGTTTTTGAAAGAGAACGTCTTTGAAGATTACAAATGAAAAGCCTTATGAATGTAGAAAAAGAGAGTTTATACCAAAAATAAAGTTGGAAAGCTTACAATATGAAGTAAAAAATAATTTTTTCCAATACAGAAAATGATCAAAAACTCCATTGGATTGAAGGAAGGGAAGAGATAGATGAGGATCCGGGTGGAAGGAGAGGGGTTTGATCATTAAAGAAAAGAGGACAAATAGGGTTGAGGTTTAGGTATGGGGTTCTCACTGTTCCTTCCCATTCTCTCTTCTCAAAAAGGTTTGGCTAATCATGGTGTCCTTGTGGAATAGGAACAGTGAGTGAATAAGATGTCTACAGGATTGGATCTGAGGCCCAGACTTTCAGATGGCAGACACCAAGCATGGCACCGGAAAATATTGAAGAAGACTCTAAGAGGGATACAAAAAGCTGAGAAGAAACATGCTTTTGGCTATGACCGGATGCTACTTGGATCATACAGGCTGAAGACTCCGTTATAGGACCGGAGCTACCAACTACAGAAGTACCGACTATGAAGACTGAAGCACCAAAACTGAGTCAGAATGAAGCAAACCTCAGTGAAGACAGGGCGGGGCTGTGGATCACAGCCTCCATGTTGAAGGGGCCCTAGAATGCTCCTCACAAGAAGGAAAGGACTAGGAGAAGAGGAAGATTCCTGAATTAACTGAGTACCTCCAAGAGACTAAGAAACTGAAAAGCCTATAGGAACTAGCAAGGTGACTAACTGGCTTGGATGAATATCATAAAAAGAATTTCACTGATTTCTTTTAGAGTTTTTGTCTCTATTTATTGTTCTTCAGTACTGTATCCACTGTGACATGCAGCCAGCACAAATCTTGTGGAGTACTGTTACCATGAAAGTAGATTTGGTACATGTTTAATCATAGAAATAGAACAAAACTAAGACTGTTACAGGGGAAAATGGAAAGAGAAGGAAGGAAAGAAAGTTCTATTGCTCTGGCAGCAGAAGCAAAAATGGCCTTCATTATACAGCATTTGACATGAGTTTGTTTAGTTTTTAAAAATATAATTATAGTCATTATAAGAATGGTTTTTATTTTTGAAGCAATATTTACATGTAGGGGTTTCTTTAAGACATGCCTCTATACTTGTAAATTATTCAATATTTATTCTCCTCCTTCCTCTGCCTCCTCCTCCCCTCCTGCCCACCTTCCTTCCCCTCTTCCTCCTTCTGGGAGGTAAACACTGACAGTGAGCCTACAGAAAACTGCTTCAAGTGAAAGCTGTCATTACTTATCTCACTGTCAGTACAACAAAATGATACTTTATAAGTTTAAGTTCATTCTCTATAGTTTAAGTTACCACAGGTAAAAAGTTGTGTTTCTTCAAAATACCTAGATTCAGTAACTAAACTTGTTAACAGCTCGATGTTTGACTACTTTTCTGGTACAACAATGTTCATCCCCAATTTTTTCCTGTTGCGTTGTTTAATTCCCTCTTATTTTCGAGGTTCTAAGAAGAGCTAAGACACTCAGTTGTTATTATTCAGTCACTCAGTCGTGTCCAACTCTTGCGACCCCATGGACTACAGCAGCCAGGCTTCTCTGTCCTTCATCATCTCCCAGAGTTTGCTCAAACTTGTGTCTATTGAGTTGGTGATGTCATCCAACCATCTCATCCTCTGTCATCTCCTTCTCTTCTTGCCTTCAGTCTTTCCCAACATCAGGGTCTTTCCTAATGAGTCAGCTCTTCACATCAGGTGGCCAAAGTATTGGAGCTTCGATTTCAGCATCAGTCCTTTCAATGAATACTCAGGACTGATTTCCTTTAGAATGGACTGGTTGGATCTCCTTGCAGTCCAAGGGACTCTCAAGAGTCTTCTCTAACACCACAGTTCAAAAGCATCAATTATTTGGTGCTCAACCCTTCTTTATGGTCCAGCTCTCACTACTGGAAAAACCATAACTTTGGCTATACAGAACTTTGTCAGCAAAGTGATGTCTCTGTTTTTTAATCCACTTTCTAGATTTGTCATAGCTTTCCTTCCAAGGATCAAGTTTCTTTTAATTTCATGGCTGCAGTCACCATCTTCACTGACTTGGAACCTGAAAATAACATCCATCACTGTTTCCATTGTTTCCCCATCTATTTGTCATGAACTTATGGGATTGGATGCCATGATCTTCGTATTTTGAATGGTGAGTTTTAAAGCCAACTTTTTCACTCTCTTTCACCTTCATCAAGAGGCTATTTAGTTCCTCTTCACTTTCTGCCATAAGGGTGGTGTCATCTGCATATCTGAGTGTATTGATATTTCTCCCAGCAATCTTTATTCTAGCTTCTGCTTCATCCAGCCCAGGATTTCGCATGATGTACTTTGCATACAAGTTAAATAAGCAGGGTGACGATATAGAGTCTTGACTTACTCCTTCCCCATTTGGAACCAGTCCGTTGTTCCATGTTTGGTTCTAACTGTTGCCTCTTGACTTGCATACAGATTTCTCAGGGGGCAAGTAAGGTGGTCTGGAATTCCCATCTCTTTAAGAATTTTCCGTAATTTGTTGTGATCCACACAGTCAAAGGCTGTAGCGTAGTCAGTGAAGCAAAAGTAGATGCTTTTCTGGAATTCTCTTGCTTCTTCTATGATCCAAAGGATGTTGGCAATTTGATCTCTGATTCCTCTGCCTTTTCTAAATCCAGCTTGTAAATCTGGAATTTCTTGATTCACATAGTATTGAAGTCTAGCTTGGAGAATTTTGAGCATTACCTTGTTAGCATGTGAAATGAATGCAGTTGTGCAGTAGTTCGAACCTTCTTTGGTATTACCCTTCTTTGGCATTGGAATGAAAACTAACCTTTTCCAGTACTGTGGCTACTTCCTAATTTTACCTTTGTGCTGTTTCTTCGTTACATGGATTTAGCTCCATTCCTTCATTCAATCATTTGACAGTTGAGTGTCTTCTATGTGGCAGACCACAGACTTTTTTCCCTTAAATTCTTTAAGAAAGTTAATATTTAAATGCTTTTATTCATGTTACTATTATATTTAGCTAATCAATGTCTCTATTATTTGCTTAAGCCCAAAAGTATTTAAATATTTTAATTAATGTTCATAATAATAGTTTCCACATCCCAGGCTCCTGATCAGTTTTGAAAGGATGGCCTCTTACCTGCACTATGAGCCATTGAAACTTAGGAAAAGCAGGTTCTTAAAATAAAGATATAAATTAGATAATTAAAAAACTGACCTATATCCATACCACTGCAATAGAAAGTATGACAAGTAAATTAGACTGTACTTGTTCATATACAGGTTATAGTGTACAAACACTTCAGTTGTGCAGTGCAACAACTTCAGGGGGCCCCACTCATAACAACCATGGTACAAATGAGATTCCTGATATTATAAAGAATGGTGGAGAATCTTAGTAAGTAAATCAACTTTATTGTTTGTATTAAATTGATTGGCTGCAGTAGTTGGGAGACCAGAACATAGTCTGGACTCATTCACCACATTTGATGCACATAATCCCCCAACCTGCATCCAAGCATATATTCTTACCATTTCCGTAACTAACATCCTGGTTACTTATGGTTCTCTCCACCCTCTCTTAACTCAGATAGTTGAAAATCTGATTGTTCTGTAAGTATGATGTCTCTTTAGAAAACAGAAGACATTACTTATACTTTTTCATGATAAGTGGTGCTTCCCTCGTAGTTCAGACACTAAAGGTTCCACCTGCAATGCAGCAGATGCAGGTTCGATGCCTGTGTTGGAAGGATCTCTTGGAGGAGGGCATGACTACCCACTCCAGTATTCTTGTCTGGAGAATCCCATGGACAGAGGAGCGTGGCAGGCTACATTCCATGGGGTCACAAAGAGTTGGACATGACTGAGCGACTAAGCATGCATGCATGATAAGTAACAAACTACACCCTAGGTTTCTCCTATGCAATACAACCCAAACTTGTCATTTTTGGAAACTAATAATAACAATGAAAACCACATTGGAAGCAAGTATTTGAGATATCATACAGTTTATATTTAAAGATGCTGTTGTCTGATTACCTATGCTAAAAGGAAAGAATGATTAAGATTGTAGTTTGTGCCAATGGTTTACATGGTTTGAGAGCTATTCATATCTTTTGTCCCCTAATAGGAGACAGTACCAAAAGGGGACTTTTGAGTTATAATGCCCTAGTCAACCAGCACACTAGGTCATCTGATAATGGTTGGCCTGGCAGGGGTCCAAGGCAGGGGATACTTTGTAGGTTTCTTCCTGTCCTCACTCTAGTGATGACTATGAAGTATGGTGGAGCATTTGTGTTAGTAAGAAGGAGATGGAGAAGAGAAGTATAAAAAGAGAAAGGTGAATGAAAATTACTGCTTGGAAAAAAAACAACAGTGTTTAGTCTTCTGAGAGGAATTTTATTTTTCTTCTTTTGAATAAAAAAACCCCAAAAAACGCTCATGGCTTGTGTCCTTAAGGAGAGAAGCACAGGAACAAGGCTGCTTTTGTACTCTATTAAGGTTGAGATTAAAGTCCCTACTGATAAACTGAACATTCTTTAAAAGTGACCAGAAGCAAACAGTGTCTGTTTGCTGCTACTTTATTACAAAGACACCACTGAGAATAGCTAAGAATATACTATTTGATCTTTTTAACAGGTTGACCAAATGATTGCAGTTGGCTCTAGTACATGAGATGCTTTCTGCAAATTATTGTTTCTGGTTACAAACCTTTATAATATCTCAGAATGAATTATGTATGTATTTCATGTTTTCTTTTCTGTTATCAGCCTTGATGTTCTCATTTCAAGTTTCACCCTAGCCTCCTAATAATGCAATATTGAGGCCATTCAGACACTAATTATGCCTCCGTGGCTTTTTTGAAATGACTAAATCAGCATCAGTTCTATAATTATCATTAGCAAGTTTGTATCAGTAGCTCACATCACTTGAAAAGCTCAACTTAAATGATTTGTGACTATCCTCATCTAATACAGAAGACTCTCTATAGATACACACAGGTGCATGCATATTGCTTTATGTAAAATATAAAGTCTGTACATCTATATTGTATGAAATATATTTTCAATGCAATATTAAAACATTATTTCCATAGCTTTAAATATTAAGTTAGACAGAGACACCCAAGATACCTGTGCTTTAAAAGCTTAGTTGGGGTGAGCAGTATAAGGAAACAGAAAACTATTACTTATACTTAAGGCTAATCTGATGTCTTCCTCATTTTCTGAATGTTCAAATAGGAATCTGGCAAAGATGATTGACAGGAAGAAGTATCCAAATGCAATTCTTCTGTATTTTCATTGTCTCTGTTCTTGAATTATTGATATTGCCAGTAGTCATTTGCCATGAAAACAAATCAAGGTATATATGGTAAGCACTTCCTTGAATGCACCACTTTTATATTTTAAAAAATGTTTACAGTGTGCCATTTTTATAATTTATCAAGATGACAAACTGATGGGAGGAAAAACCACAGCTAAATAAAAGTGTAGTGCAAATTAAAATCTTAATTCTGTGACTAAATGCACAAATGCTGTGTGGAAACATGGGGGCCGTGAGAGGGCAGGGAACACCAGCTACTGAGGGAAGGTAGGAAGATTTCTTTGTATCACTTAGAAGGGAAAGACTCATCTTAAACAGGAAAACCTGATAAGAATTGCTGAATTTAGGTCTCTTTAGGAAGAGTGGAACACACATCAAAAGCTAAGCCATTGTACTTCCCAGTGACAATCTTTTTTTTTTTTTTTTTCACACCATCTAATACCAGATCCTTGTTTTGTACAAAAAAAACTTGTGCCAGACTGTAGTATTTTATGACCTACATTATTACCCTCTGGGTAGTCAAATGATGGTGCCAAACTAATTATTGCTTTGTCTAATTTTAAATCCAGGTCTATGGAGATTAACAGCTTGCACATTAATTCAAAGCACCAACAGCCCACCTAACCTAATGCTGTTTTAAGTGAATTAAAAATCCTGTTTAGGAAACTTTAATATACTTTAAATGAAGGGAATGTGCATCTGTATTTTTATCCAGTATATAAAAACCAAATTCACTTTGCTTATTTTGCTTGCCCAAACATACTTCAGGGAGGAACTTCTCTTATCTTCGGGCATTAATTCCCTTGAAAATGAAATACCTGCTAAGCTAAAAGCACAGGCTGAGTGGAACTAATTGTAAAGTGGCAGTGGTGATGGTGGAGAGGGGGAAGTGAAATAATGAGAAGAAAGACTATGTTCAGGTTGAGGAAGAAAAACATTCCATTCCAATGTATTGTACCTTTTTATATCTTTGACATTAAATGAATGCCTTTAAACACATTGACATTTTGTAATATTACAAAATGAACGTACAGTATTGAGCAATCAATACAGGTAGACCATCTATAAAGAAGGCAAGGAAGCATATCACTGGACCCTACAGGAAGGATTGACAGTTTGAGGGACCAGAAAATGATAGTCCATTGCAACAACTTTCCAGCCCGTCTCCCTGTTTCCAGTTCTATTAGCTATATCTTCTTAAAGCAGGTCTCAGACCTCATAAATCTCCTGCTTAAAAACCCACCGAGAGCTTCCTGTTACCTACCTACTGCAATGCAAACCCCTCATTCAAGGACTGAATGAAGTTCCTCCATAATGCATCCCCCATTCTCAGCCCCATCTTTATTTTCTGCTTTGTGGTCTGTACAAAGCAAGGGTCTGTACAAACCAAACTAAATCAGATGCCGTTTCCTGCAAAGGACTGCTTAGTTTTGTTCCGTGCTGCCTTAGTGAAGGCAACAGGTCAACTCGTTAATTTCCTCAATAAACAGTTTACTCACTACATGTTTATTGTCACTATTTTAAACACTGGGGAGAAAGAAAACAAAACAAAACAAAGATGGAAATTACAATGATGCCTGCCCTCAAGAAGCTTACAATATAACAGAGGGATCTAATACAAAGATACTTTTAAAATGATGTGATAATGAGAGAAAGAGATACAGAGTTTGGAAAGAGCCCAGGGGAAAGATACTGAAGTGCCCCTAGGAAGGCTGGGAAGTCTCCCTTGGAGGAGATAAGAGCTCTGAGTGTCTGCAGGGAGTTAGGGCATAGAAGAGGAGGGCAAACCGGGAGCTCAATGAAAACCGAGGCACGGGGGATAAATGACACTGTGTATGCAAATGACAAGCAGTTTGTTGTGTAGGAAAATAAAGATTGAGACTACCAAGGCCAGGAAAACTGACGTCTCCTTCATGAAAGAAGCCATATCTTCTGGACAGAACCCCTTTATGAGTCATTTATTATAGTTCAACATTCACTTTGAACTATATTTATCTGGGCACATCCATGACATATTAATGTCGGTTTTCTTTTAAATCCTCTGCAATTTTTAGGGCAATGCTTTTAATCACAGTAAGTGTTCAGTATGTACTTTTCCTAAATGAGATTGAGAAGGCAGAAGTCGCAGCAAATATATGAACAGTACCACCATTTAAAGTGAATGAAAAAAAAAAAACAAACCATAATCCTCAGGTTATTAGAAGAAAACACTTTTGCAAAACCAAGAAAATATCTCTGGTGAACCTATCACAGGATTTTCCGGTTGTCTCTCCACTGTAGGGTGAGGTCACAGAAGAGATATACAGACCACTCTAATGCCATTTGACAGTACCTGTATTCAAGTGTAATTCTAACAAATTGAGTAATTTCACAAAAATGAGGTCAAGGTCTTCACTTTTTTTTTTTTTTTGAGGAGGGGAATAGTGCATAAGAACTTCTTAGTTGTCTCAGTTGAGGTGCAAATGAAGATCCTTAAACTGCAATTTTATGGAGACATTAAAAAATTACTATGTCAGTAATTTGCATTATTGTAAGAAACTTCAGATTTTGTGAGCAATATGAAAAAAAATGTGTAGGTCTTGTAAATAGCTACTAAGTCTTGGAATGTTTTTTGAAACACAGTTTGGAAGAAGATATTACTAGTTTAATGTTTTATTAAAATAGTCCTCGAGTTTGAAACTAAAAAGCAGTTTTAAAAGTTGAATTGTGTTGAGCATTTCATAATAAACCATACATTATAGAAACTTATTTTTCTCTGTAAAGCATCTTGTCACCTTCTTCTTTATCTTCTCTACACTCTACCCTCATCTTTCCCTTGTTTTCCTCTCCCATCACGTGGGTAAAGCACACCTCTGTGTCTAATCTGGGCCAAATTCTCCTTAGTCCAGTGCAGACAAACATAGGGGCATCTGTAAAATCCCTTCGGTATCAGCTTGCTTATTTTCTTATTCTTTGCTGTTGTTGATATGTGTAGTGAGAATAAGAGAATAAGAGGGAAAAGTAAAATAATTTTTCCGTCTGAATGATTTTGAGAGGAAAACACACACAGGGAGACACATACAATCCTGAAAGAAAAAGGAATACTTTATGTTTACTTTTCTTCTGATTTTCTTAAAAAGCCCAAGTCAGAATATACTGTGTATTAGAAATTCATCTAAATTTCTACATTTAAAAAGTAAAAGAAAGAGATAAGCAACGTACATAATGCAGTGGGAAAAACAATTAGCCCAGGTTTTCATTGAATTAACTCTTTCTTTGACTAGCCAATCAGCTTTCTTTAAAGACTCAATTTCATATTCTCATGTTACCACAAGAAAAGTTTCATAAAATACAATATAGAGATAGGTATCAATTATAACCAGAAACTTTAGAATACAACTTAAAAAATATAGCTAGAATACAGTGACTATTAAAATGCTATTTAATTGAATCACATCATTATAGTTTTATTAAGACAACAAAAATGAAACATTGTGCCAATTTTACAACAACAACAAAAAATGAAACTGGAAATACAAAGCTTCATATTCCTCTGCAAAATGTAATGTAAGAAAAGCAGCCATTCCCCATACATAAGAAGATAGAAAGCTAGAAATAGTGGGATGATAAACTCCACTATGGATTTTATTAGTTGTGCAAATCCCATAATATTTTATCACATAAGCCTTTCTTCCCCCTGGGAATATATGTAATTTTGAACACTTTGAAAACTCTACGAAAATATAAGCAATGATCTTTTGAATAGTTTCCATTTCTTTGATTCCAAAATTAATTATGCTCATTTGTATGGTGAATGATAGATTTTATAATCCGTATTTCAAATGAATATATAAGAGAATTGGAAAAAGTACTACTTATCTGTGAATAAACTTCTGCTAACCACACTTTTCCTGCTCCCTTTTAAAAGTAGGACTTAGTTTACTTTAAATACTGAAGATGAATTTAAGTTGATCATCAAAATACATTGTTTTTACTCAGTGGTTATTCCATTATTTCTGTTTTATTCAGTGTTTTGGTTTACATGAGGAACTGTAAATTCAGTACTAGGAATTTAGTGTTAAAGGTTGATGAGCTTTGAACTTTTTTTAACAAACAAGGACAGAGGAATTTTGCTTTAATTGCACAGACGGCTTGTCATCGGCATTCTCCACATGGGCAATAACTGAAATTATAAATTCTTCACAGTTGTTGTTTAATTCATCTGTACTCAGTCCAACAGTGACCCATAGATACTTTCCTACACTTATTTCATTGTGGTGAAATCCAATGGGCAACTTCTCATAATATCATTTTCAAAGCTATCTTGTAAATATAACTAAAGGGGCTTCAGTGTTCTCTGTTAATCAGAATAAAGTTCTTCTGTTTTATCTTGAAGCTTGTTTTTTTTTTTTTTTTTTTTTTTAAATGCACAAAAAGGTCAAATCCATTCCAAATAGAGATTTCATTCCCTGGAAGTACTTAGTAAGATTTTAAATCAGTTTTTTTTTTTTTTTTTTTTGTCTTTTAAATTCTGTCATCTGTCTAAATTTAACTAAAATAATGTTTGTTTCTCATTGTGTTAGTTAAATGTATTCATTCAATAGCTATCTGTTTAAAGGTAAGAAAATCACAGAAGGAGAATGAAATGAATTTCGGACTATATATGTGGTATATTTTAAAAGCTGCATTTCATCATCTGGAGAGTTGCAATTTAGTCTATTAAATCTATAACAGAGAAGTGGAGGAAATGTGAATACCGTTTGTTATCAGGAGGGTCAGTCTTAAAAAGTATATTTTCCGTTCCAACCTTCAAAGGTAACATTTTCAGCTTGATGGGCTCCCGGTCGAATATTTAATTCGCCTCTTTCGTTCTTAGCTTAGTTGAAATATAGAGGGCCGGGTGTCCACCAGGCCAAAGTATAAACTTACCATTTATCTATTAAAGTCATATTTAATGAAAACGAAGAGAAATTATTACCCCACTCACTCTCTTTCTCATTACAATTTCTAAAGAACTTTGCCGGGCACATTATCTCGTAGACATCATGATCAAATGTTATTGTTTGCTTTATTATCTTAGTTGGATGGTTGGCTAGTCTAGAATGAAATAGGTTGAAGGCAATCCTCGCAGCCTAGAAGTCTGAATGAGGTTCCCATTCAAATGATCCTGGTTGTTTGGGGGTGGGGCGGGGTGATTAGTAAACCAACTGAGCTTACCCTGCATAGTAAGCGTCTGGATGCAGCACATTTACATCTAACAAGAGACCCCAGAAAACGTGTGTGTGTTTCTTAAACCTTATGTTCCGAACAAAAGGCTATCTCAGCAACAGACAATCGGCACTGCATCGCTCCCTGGGATGCAGCAACACATTCAACTGCACATTTCATTCTTCTTCAGCTCCCAGCACCACAAAGCCCCTACTCTCTTCCCACTCCTGGGTCCCCAGATTGCTCCCTAGAAGGGGGCTGGGAAAGCTTGGCAGGCTAACGTCTATGCCTGCGCACCAGCCGCCCGCACCAGGGGCCCCAGGGCGCTGCGTTCCCCTGCCCGAGTCGCCTGGGGGAGATAGGGAGGGGAGCCGGAGCACGGCAGAGTGGACCGCACACCTAGCCACTTCGGATCTTATTTATTCACAGGGCGGCGGGGGAGGGGAACTGGGTGAATTCGGCTTTTCCCCCCGAAGTTGCTGCCTCTTTTTTGCAGATAAAGTCATTCTCTGGCTGGTGCTGGGAGCCCCAGGGAGAGTGAGGGTGAGGTCCCGGCTCTCGGGGGTCCGGGTCCCGTCCTGTGCGCGGAGTCTTGGGGGTGGGGAAGGTGGGAAGCGGCGAGGCAGCTGTCGAGAGGGCCTGGGGCGGGCGGGGAGTGCGTGCGGGGAGGGGGCGGCGGGCCCCAGAGCCGGGGAAGGAGGGCTGGGAGCGCGAGGGCCGGCTGGTCACGCGTGGGAAAGAAAGGCACCCCCACCCCCTTCCCTCCGGAGGTACCGCTCCCCTCTCCCCAGGCTGGGCCGCCCGAGAGTGCGGGCAGGCAGAGCTCCGGGTCCCCGCGCGCGCAATCATGACCTCCGGGCCCCCTCCGGGCGGCGCGAGCGCGTCGGCGAGGCTGGGCGGCCGCCGCGGCCCCGGCCGTGTAACATGACCCGAGCGGCCGGCCGGCCAGCGCGGCGCGGCCATTGAGCCCTCCCTGCCCATGAATCTCTGGCGCGTCTCTAGCTCGCTCTCCGCTCGCCTCCCGCCTCCCTTTCTCCCCCTCCAGCTCCGCGGGCTCCGTGCGCCTCTCCCTCTCCCTCTCGGTCCTCCCGCTGCCCGTCTCTCTCCACTGCCCGCCTCTCGCCACTGCCTCCCGTCTTCTCTCCCTCACGGCAGCCTCCGTCTCTTTTCTCCCTCTCTCCTTTGAAAACTGATCTTTGGCTCTTAGTGTGAAAGTGATTTGAATTTGGCTCGGCGGCGCTCTGCGCCTGCGCCCAGCCTCTGGCATGCTGGCTCCTTCCAAGCAGCTGTTTTGGGTTTGAAATTCCAACATGGCAGAGGCTGCAGTCCGTCTTCCCTTCAAAAACTTGGAATGATTTCAAATCATAGGCACCTTCACTTAACCCTAGCTTCCATTCATCAGCAAACACATCGGATCGATGCTACGCTAAGCTATCGGGTTTTCGCTCCGCGAGTTCAGGTAAGAGGAGCTTCGTAGTTTTCTACCATCTGTTTAAATTTGTTTTTGTGGTTGTTTAATTTTTAAAGAATATAAATACATTCAAGACCGTAATGAAAAGAGATCTTCGAGTTGTGCCGTAAACATTAAATTTAATTTGCACTCGTTTCTATTCTGTACGCCAACCTGCTGTCTAATTTCTCTGTACAAAGTAGCCCTGAAACATTAGAATGCATATTTTTGCTGCTTAATCATTGTAACAATAGTGTGGGATTAAGAGTTCGCGATTGCAAGAATTTCGTTTTCCGATATATTGGGCTTACTTATTACTCTCTTTTTTACTTCAAAAATAAAAAATAAGAAAGCGGAGCCATAGGGTGGGGCTAGACTTTCTTCGGGAACTAACTTCTAAGTAAATAAGAAGTGTAAATAAGAATCTTGCACACACAAAAAGTTAAGGTTAAATTACAATCTCGTGACTGGAGGAACGTGAAAATGTCAGAAGATCGGTTGCAGAAAAATGTAAGCACATCATCTTGGATGGGGTACAGCGTGGTGGGCGTATTGTTGGCAAGGAACGGGAGAGAAAGATGTATAATTTAATGGTATATACAATCCACTGATCCTATTACCGTCCTCCCCGGAGCTCTTGTTAGTTTCAATGGGAGTGAGTGAAATTGACATGGACTTGCATTCCTGGTCATGTGCTTTTTTTCCTTTCTTTCTTCTCCTGTGATCTGAGATCCCCTTTTTGTTGATGTTGCTTTCCCCCTTAATTATATGCATGTAGGTTAAATGAATACCTGACGAAAGGGCCCACGTTTCAAGGCAGTGACATTTGATAGCTGAGAGGAAAAGTGACTTTAATGAAAAGCAACCTTTGGAATTCCTGCTTGTGAGAAATCCAATTCAGCTTTTTGTGCTGCCAGCAAGAAATGATCAGTAGCACCAGTGTTTATGGTATGTCAGTTTTGGAATTTACTTCCTTTGCATCTAAATAGGAAAGACAAATTAAATAGTATGATAAAACCATTGGAGACTCTGCTTGTCTGCCTGAGAAGCAGCTGTTCATGATATATAATTCCTATATATATATATGTATATTTTAATTTGTTACAATGCTTGTTTGCTTTTGCTATCACTTGTTTGTATGTTTCAGTTTTTGATTAATAAATTACTGGAGTCCACCTTTATCAGTTTTAGCTGTAATCCCAAAGTTGCATGTTACTAGTAATGCTCTATGTAACCGCTGAAGTCAAATGGTATGTAAATTAGTTAAACTCAGTATGGGGTTTTTTTGGGGAGGGGGCTGGGTGGAGAGGAGAGAGAGGCGGGAGTATGGGGAAAGACTCCTTGCTAATGAAAAAAAAAAAGTATATATATGTACACACACAGAAGTGGATGAAAATTTTTTTCTCAATCTATTAATGCAGTTTGACTCTGCTCTCTCCATGATTGCACTTTGTAGAGTAATCAGTTCTTCTGAGTGTGGTTTTTTGCGGGGGAGTGAGTGAGTGAAGGGATATCTTTTACATGAAAATAAAAAAATGTATTTTGATTGCTTAAAGTCCTTACTGCCTTTTAAAGAACAGTGGTAGGGTTTTATTTTTTATTTTTTTCCTTGCCATTCACTTGTCTGCCTGTCAGCGCTTTTTACTTTTAACCTGTGACAGAATTAAATAAGCAGGCACTGAAATTGACTTTGTTTGAAATCTCTTTCTTTACCAAAAAAAAAAAAAAAAGTCAGATAAATGGAGAGGGGGTTTTCAATAGCTCTGTGACCGTGTGTATACTTTGTGATATTCAATTAAGACTAGAAGGAAACAACAAAAAGATGTTAAAAAGTATTTTGCATAACCAAAGGATATGCCCACTTTAAAATATTTTTTTGTTTTTTGTTTTTGTTACATATACTCCCACTACTATGCATTCACCCTGAAAAGAGAAGGAAAGGGAGAGTATGAAATAAAGAAAAAGCAGTGGGGCAAAGCTGCCAGGGGTCTGTAATGTGGCCGTGGTTACTGCTCTCTCATAACACAAATGTGAATACAAGGAAAGGGACTACAAGAGCCGATGCGCGACAGGCACTTCTGGTTGGACTCTGGTGACTGTTGAGCTAAACACACACCGCTCTTACATGATAGGAAGGATTTGATTGAATTTTGCATTTGGAACTTGTTGACTTTGAAGCGATCAATAAGAAGACTGTTTATTTTAGATGCACATAATTTGCCCTGAGAAATGTTTTAAGGAGGAAAGAGCACAGCTTTTTTCCCCCGGAGCTGTTGGAGCGAATGGGATTGCCAGATGGGCGATTTCCCTCTGTGATGTTAAAGCTGTAATATATATTCAGAGCAGATTGGGCTGCTGCCTGTGATGAGGAGGATATTACATTTATAAATTTTAAATCGGAGCTCGGACAATGTGCTGAGAGCAGAAATTGGATGGTTTGACTGTTCACCGTATTGATACTTAAATGTGATTTCTGGGTAGTAGTAATAATAATTATTACAGTAATATGTAAAAAACACATTGGGGTAGGCAGTCATATAATTCATGACATTTAACAGCAGATTTAAATGTATAAATTGCCCCCCCCGTCTCTGCTTACTATTAAATAATAGTCACATCATTTATTTCCCTGTGTGTTTAAATGCATGTTGTGCAAGCGATGTTCATTCAGGAAGGTTGTTATCATATACTAGAATTCTGCAGAGGAAAAGTTTATATGTAATCTATAAAGTAGACACTTGTGCATATGTACAGAGGGGCATCAGTGGTTCCTATTTTGTAATTCTCTTACTTTGATTATTTTTAGATTTTGTTTGTCTCAAATGTGTGGCCTAAAGGAGCCAGAGCTACAAACCTAAAAGCCTGGAAAGTGGGCAAATGCTCACACCCTGGCAGCTCTGCTGTTGCAAATTAAAAGTGTGTTGTGGTCAGGAAATGAAAGCTACAATGTCTCTTTTGAACAAGTCGTTTATCAAGAGAAACATCTATCAGGGACTGCCTTGTCACATTGATCCTCTAAAAGTTAGGTCCGAGGTGGAAGCTGCTTTGATGTTTTTGATCCTAAATTTAATACAACAGAAGAAAAGCAAGGATATTTTGACCAGGATAGATAAAAAAAAAAATGTTTCCTGGAACCAACAAAATCTGTTTATTAGTATTGTACTATGTGTGAAGTTTTTTGGATGTAACAGTTGAAAAGGTTGAAGAGGAAACCCCAGCCTTTTTAAATTGACCGTTGTACATATTTGTAGTACAGTCAGTTTTGGCTGGCTTCTTGGTTCATATGGACATTTTGAAAGTGACTGTTTTAAAGGGAAAATTATTTTGAAAGTATTGTGGAACAGTATACAGAGAATTAGAGATTTCATGCATTCAGGTTTTAGAGTGGCTCTCTTCCCTTCATCTTCTCTTTTAGTCCTTGTTTCTATTTCCCATCTTCATGTGTGACATACTAGCTTTTAGTGGAGAAAGAAACAATTTTTTTCTATTAAAATCATTTCCCAAAACATGCTTGCTCATATCATTTTTATTGTTTATTAATTGTGCATGTGGATCATTGGCATTATAAATTGCAGGGACTCACAAGTCTTTTATAATTTCAGCTTAAGTTAAATAGAGGTAGGTAACAGATTAAATATGCCATGTATCTTTGAATACTGAATATGTTACATGCATTATTGGAATTTTAAATGGTATTGTTGAAAAAATGACCAACTTTCAAAAAATTTTTTTTTAGTGAAAGCTGTTAAAAGCAGCCTGTTTCATATTTGGAGGTAATGATGGAAGTGTTCCTTCTTTGGAATAGACTTTTGGATACTTGTCTTTTACTGCTAGTGGCTATTTGCTATTTCATATGGGTCTATCAACAACTAGATTGTAGTAGGAGTTTGAGGAAGTGTAATACTTGCTAATTAATCATGTCTGAAATGAAAGAATCATAGCAGGGTAATAAAAATCTCATTGTTGTTTTCCTGGAAGAGTAAGACTTCTGTTTGGAAGCTGTGCGTGTGAGTTGACTTGCTTTTTTCTTCTCCTTAAAAGACAGTTTATAGGGGCTCTTGAGAATTATTTCAGGAACCATCTTTAGAAAACAGAATATTTTTCTTTTTCCTGACTGCACTGAATCAGTGAAATTCTTAAAAATGTCTCTGCTACCTTCTGAGTGAAAACATAGAGGTTTTTTTCCGCAGTTCTGTTAAAGACTACTGCGACTGAGTTTCCCAGTGCTTTTTTTCCCATACATAGAACATCTTTTTTGTTGTTTTTATTCATGTTAGCCAGGAACTTTAGAGGCAGGTACTTCTGATAGGCATACAAGAGAGCAAAATTTTTGTTAATTACTTTTAGTTAGTACAAAAGTATGACCTGGGGGGAGCAAGGGGACAGTACTTGGCAGGAATCTAGAGACAGTCTGTATTATAACTTGATGTTTCTAAGACAGTTTAAAATATTAGCCGCCTGAAAAATAGATCAGTGATATAATTATAAGTACATTATTTTTTGCCTGAGTCTTGCAATGTCACATTTTAGGATTTAATGTTTTGCTTAGTTTATGCATGGGGACAGATTCTGAAAGTTTAAGTGTCTGCAACATTTTTCAGAATTTTCATCTCAAGGTGAAAGACGGCTATGCTGTTTTTGTCTGTGAGTGTTTGGATGTCTTGAATGATTGCCTAATTAAGTAATCAGTTTTAATGGTCCAAAATCAGCAGAATTGCTAGGTGTATTTGAAACAATTGCAGGCTTTTATGTTTTGTACTTTCTAATTTGTTCCTAGAACCTCAGTTTGCTAAAAATGTATGCTGTTTTGCCTGTGATATTCTTGAGTACAAATTTTACATACTTCTTTTGTAAAGTATATTTATTTTTGTAGAACTAATGATTTTAATTGCCAGGAATTTAAATTGATTTGTAAATTTTTGATGGGGAGAAATTGTTCTGCAGAGGTTTGTGTGAAATACTGACCTGTAGTACTGATTGATAAGATATGATTGATCAGCATATCTGCTTTTTTATCTTTGGCCACTGATAAACTAGAATAAACAAATGGCACAGAAGACAATGTAATTGTTTTCTTTCAATGAAAAAACTTAATATAATTGCTTCTTTGGAGATATATAAAAGTTATTGTTTTATTAAAATCAATTAAACTTAGAAATTATTTTGGGGTGCTACTTGGAAGACTTCAAGTCCAAAAATTATTCCACCTTTAAATTAACTCTTTCTCTCTCTCACACACACCAGATTATAGCTAATTTTAAAAAAACTTACTAAAAATGAAAGACTTTTAGAAGACTGTCAATAAATGCCTGTTTAGAAAGTGCTTTTCATGGTTGGGTTTTGTCATTTTCTTCAATTTTTTCCCCTAAACTTGAATTTTTATCAAGTTTCTCATTTAAATTATGGTAGAAATTTCAAGCCTAGATGCTTTGACATGATTGCTGATTACTGAACCTTTTGATATTTTTGATGTTATCATTTAAATGGCAGTTGTACTTGAGGGGTACTTACTACAAGAAATGCAGATAGTGGAAATAAAAGGTAGGTAAGAATACTGTTAAAATAAATTGTACTGATAAGTCTGAAGCAAATCAAAAGCAGGTGGGTATGCAAAGTTTCCTCAGGGCAGCAACACAGATGCCCACTCAGGAGCTCTGCCTCAGGTCCGCACACGTACAAGCGCCGTACCTGTTGACAACAATCTTAGAGACTGAGCCGGCAGAAAAGATAGGTGACCAGAAACCATCCTAGTGTGAAAGATCATATGGCTCTTTCTGTTAATAATATGTATGTACTTTATGCCGCAGATCTCCTTGTTGTCTTGTTATTCGAATATTGACACTATGCTTCACATTGCATATGGTGGGCTGTGGTTTCAGAGTACATTAGAAGCAGTGAATTCAAAGGAGAATTTTAATGCAGATGTATTTGTGTGGAATATATGTATAAATGGATGAGTTTGCTTGTATTGGAGCTACTGTGACTTTCACAAAGCATTTACAGCATTACTGCTTCCAATCATTTTTGAAATTGATACATCTTGAAAGTAGAAATGCATGATTTATTATATGAAGACCCAAGGATAAACTTTTTTTACCCTGCAACCTGGCTTAAGTATTTGTAACTTTTATGTTAGGAAATCTTTTTTAGAAAGTATTTTTTTTTTAGGTAAGATTGGAAAGTTTGCTTCTTGTTAGGAATGTGTTCTTATTTTCATGTGAGTTACTAGTGGTGCATAACTTACAGAAAATATTTTCTTACCATAGAATACATCATGTAAAATACTTATAAAATGTTTTCTTTTCCCCAATATCTTATTGTCGAGAATATCTTTTACTCAGTTCCTTGCTTATGAACTTATATTTCTGCTGGCAGTTTATATATTCAACTTGTGAATATATTGATGGTAGGAAAGCAGAAACTGAATTTTACTTTATCCACCAAAAATCTAATATTTGTGCCCCCCCATCTAATATTTACCTCATGTCAATTTTATGCTTTTTAAGCAACTGGCAATTAATTAAATGCCATATACTTAGGACAGTAAACTCATCTGAGAATGAGTGACCTCTCCTTTCATGCTTTGGAGTTAGGAAATGTTATTCATGGAAACAGTAACATTCAAAATAATAATTTTAAAGCAGTATAATGTAAAGTCAAGGGTTTCTAGGTGTTGCTATAAACTTTTTGCAATTCTTCTGATTTATTATCCTTACGGTCAACATATATTGTCACCTTCACCTCGAGCTGGCTACATGATTTCTTGGCTTGGTGCAAAATTGAAATGGGGGGCACCTTCTTCAAAAATTATTAAGAATTCAAGACAGCAACAGCACAACATTAAACCAAGCGCAGAGCTCTTCTGTGTGGGGAACCTCTGGGCCTACCTAGGTCACAGGTCAATGAAGCAGGCCCTGCCTTCATCACCCACAAACTTTGTGGAAGTCACTGGGTTTCCTTCATGGCGACTGACCAGTCCACAGTGATTCCACGTGCCCCTGCCTAAATGCTAGTGGTTGTTAAGAGCCTTGATGGGAAACTAGACCACTAGGTATCTTCTGCTCTTTCTATACATGAAATAGTGAGTGAAATATTTGCCCTTATCTTATGTTGCCTTTTGCCTGATGTGTTCCTATATATCACTGGAATTTTTGTGCAGATATTCTTAACAGCAATTCTGTTTTGTAATTGTCTGCAGACAGGTACACACTAAAACATGTATTCCCCAGGCATGGAATGTTTAGGGCGGGAGGATTTCAGTAAGATTTGAAATAAGAGCCTGTGAGTTTCTCTGTTGCTTTGTACCACCGCGACCCCACCCACGTTTCAAGCACAAGTCAAATAAGTATTTTTAATGTAGATTCTAAATTATCTAAAAATATAGAAAATTCTGACCATTGAGAAATAAAAGCACACAGTGTATTAAGTAAGGAAAAGGGGCAAACATAAAAAATAATTACCTTGTTATAGTAGCAGCAATATTGATGTTTTGACATTAGGAAGTGGTATTGTAGTTGTATAAACATTTGGTGACATGTGTTAAAGCTGTGTTAAAGACGAAAAGTAACTCTTTCATGCAGTGATATTAACTGTTCAGGATGTTATATTGAAATTGTAAACTTCATTTCTGAACTTAAACAGGAGCAGTCCCCTTCCCCTGAAAAATGTAGTCACCATCTTTGACTCCTTTCCCCATTGGTTTGAACAGTCTTAAATTGATGGGTCGATTAAACGTTTATATTGTTGCTTCCAAAGATACTTCTCAATGAGATCAAGCCTCATATTGAGATCCCTAAAACTAAATTTTGAAGTCAGCCGGCTTTTTCAGATACGATGGAATGTCCAGCAAGCAATGGATCTGAGTGCACTTGAAGTTGCACCATTTATTTTCAAAAGATATTTCCCACATCAGATGCCTCTGCCAGGAAGAAAAATATCAAAGAGCTCAGAAAAGTAACTATTCTTTTATGTAATCCAAGACTGGTGGTGGGGTGGGGAGGAGGAGGGCTTTAAGGGTATTTCTGAAGAAAGAAAAAAACTGAACTTATTTTGAATGCCTTGTTAGACTTGGTGGAGAGAAATACTATATGTGAGACCTTCTAGAAGGAAAAATCTTTGCCCTGTGTAATAACAACGCATGCTTTCTCAGTTGACATGTACTTTAATAGAAAGAGGCTTGGAAATAGCTCTTACAACAGTGTCCCATTTAATTATAAAGTCACCCCACAGTTTAGGAATCTTTTGCATTAGAGGCATTGTAAACCTGAATTTTTTAAATAGGTAGTGAGTCAGAATGCATATATTCTGTGTTGAATAACCTATCTACAAAAGCTGTAGTATAATTTAATTTGGTAACCTTCTTTTCCCACCTTAGTCCTATCCTTTAGTATACTGTGTTTTCATATTGAATGTTTAGCTTTAAAATAGATTAAACTAGGAATCTGGGTAAATATGTGGCAATATTAGTGCATTCTTATGACAAAAATAGCTGTTTATTTCCTTTCTAGTCACTTCTTCCTTTCCATTTCAAATTGAAGTTAAGATTATAAATTCTTTCTCTTAGATCATATACCTGAATGATGCTGAATTATAAATCTTAATTAGGTATGATTCACTGATTTTAATTTTATAAGATAATTATTCTGAGTAGGATAAAAGGTTCCTTTAATATTGAAGGCATTTTCATTACAATACCCATTTAAGATCAGACAAATGCCATTAAATAAACAGAGTCCTATTAGTCTTTAAAGCTTAACAGGTAATACTTTTGAATTTAAATATATGAAGAAATAAGTATATGGATAAGACAGCCTTCCTATTTGCACACTTTGAGTGCTTGTGATAAATTTTGCTACCAGAAATTACATGAATCTAAAAGAATCTTTTCAGTAAAAATTGCAGTTTTGATTGTCTAAATGGAAGATGCTCTTGTGCATGTGTGCAGATCCATTTCTTTGTGAAGGTACTGATGTCAGGGAAACGCTTTTGGTATTTCTTTATGAGTAATTAGGTTAACGGGGTTAGTTGGAAAATGTATCCTTTCCTGGAAAATGAAAAATTATATTCAAGCAGAGGTAAAAGAGTAGAACATAATCATGACTTTAAGTACTTAAAAAGATATTTTATGAGTCATTTTTAAAGAATAATACTCAATATGTAACTTGTTAAGAATAATAGCCATTTTTACTTTTTAGAGCACATCTGTATTAAAACTGACTTTCCGTTCATGAGTCACAAATCTGGAGTCAATTTTAGGCCCAACTTATAAAAGATGTGGATCTAATCCCCCACACCCCCTTGCTGTGGTATCCTGCTCCCATAGTATTGGTATAAAGTTCTTTACAGAGAGATTTTCCCTTGAATTATTCAGACAATTAGGCAACATTTTTGAGGGGACCACTAATATGACCCACAGGTAGGCACTGGGATCCCACGTGGCCTGAGTCCTTGTCTGACAAGCTAGAAGAAGGAATTTTGTATGCCTGCATGAACAGTGCCTATTCTTTCTATGGGAAGATTTTAAATGTACTAAGTATATGATGTATTCCCTAATTAGAAAAATATGTTTTATGTAATTCTAAGAATACTAATCAACTAATTTATTTACGGATTGTAAGATAGTAGGAGTAAATGTTATTCAGAAATAGATATTTACTGAGTAGTGTCTTTCTAGAAAGAAAAAAAAATCTACCTATATGCAAATCCCTTTTGGGATTTAGGGATTTTTGTTTGTTTTTACTTTGTTTTATGCTTTTGTTCATTTTTTGTTTTTTTTTTCCTACTATGGGTGAAATGTCTATCAATAATATTTAAGAAATAAAATTATTAGGAAAAGAATCTAATATTGGAAGTTCTTTGTTATGCTATATTCTTTTAATAATGAGTACATACAATGCATTATTGCTTGTTTGTTTTTGATTTGTGTCTTGTTTTATGTTGTTGTATCGTCAAAGTAAAAACACCTTACAGGAAACTATTCTGTATTGTTTATTTTTAAAAATACCCAATGAGAATAGTACAACCTGTGGTATAGGTTTGTTTATAATGATAAGCAAAAATCCCCCGTTTTACCCTAATATAATTCTGTTTCCTTGAAATATACAATATCAAAATGCCATTACTACTAACTACAATCTAGGAGGTATTGATGATATACAGTTGTAATGCACATGTGTACCTAAATTCATATTTTTAAAATATTTTTTTATAAATTCTAATAGCCAGTTTTGCAGGTATCCTTGTGGTTGGGGCCAGTAAGGATTGGATTTTCTGTTTTGCTATTTGCAAACTCAACAGAAACCTTACTATATCTCATCCATCCTCCTGCTCCTGGAATTCATTCTTACCCATACCTGTGTTTTGAAAGGCTAAGGCCTTTTCTCTCTCTCTGTCTCTTTTTTTAAGTATCGCTCTGTAGGGCTGTTTATTACCTGATCATCTGGAAAATCAAATTTCACTTGAGCCACTGGAATATGATATTTAGATCTTGAGGAGGTAGCTTGAAATAATTAAGAAGGTATTGGGCAGTGTACTAGGAGTAAAGTGTGGAAGCATTTTTTGATGTGGACAAAGAGTAAAAGACTGCTTGTAGAAATGAGGAAATAACTAAAGGCAAAAGAAATTAGGGAAATTGTTAAGGAAGCTAAGGATAAGGACTGTTTTCATGTGGCTGTTGCTAAAAGTGATGTTGGCAATTTAAAAAAAAATCTGATATAATTATCTGAGAAATCATTATTTATTAGGAATTAGCACATTAATCAGAGAAGGCAATGGCACCCACTCCAGTACTCTTGCCTGGAAACTCTCATGGATGGAGGAACCTGGTAGGCTGTAGTCCATGGGGTCGCTAAGAGTCAGACATGACTGAGAGACTTCACTTTCACTTTTCAGTTTCATGCACTGGAGAAGGAGATGGCAACCCACTCCAGTGTTCTTGCCTGGAGAATCTCAGGGACCGGGGAGCCAGGTGGGCTTCCAACTATGGGGTCGCACAGAGTCGGACACGACTGAAGCGACTTAGCAGCAGCAGCACATTAATTAGCACACAATATTATAATCTAAACACATTATATTCTCCTTTTTTAAAATGGCAGGTTCTGTACCAAATCTTGGTTACACATGATTTATAATCACCCAAATTAAAAGAATTGTCCCCCCTTTTCTTTCTTTTAATTTGAAAAAAGTGTAAAAAGTACACATGCCTTTAAAGATGATTCATATTACTCTTAGGTTCCTTTTTCTCCTTCACATACTCAATTAGGTTATACCTCAAATGAAGTTATAGAAGAAAATCTACTGAGGATTGGAATATATCTTTTTTTTGTCTTTTGGGAAATAATGCATTTATTTTCATTATAGGAGTTCAGATCATTAAAGTAGATAGCTATGGTTTAAATTGATGTGAGCAAAGTTTAAGGATAAGTTTTATATCTACCCTGTAAATACTAGCTGTACCTTAATGACCAAAAACAAAACAAACAAAACTTGCCAATGCCCCATCTCAGACCAGTTAAATGGGAAGTCAGAGGGATGACCAGTTTCTTTTTCTTTTTCTACCCCAGTAATTCTAGTGTGAAGTTAGGATTGAGAATCACTTCTCTGAACCAAATATTTATATATTGCATGAGCTCTTAAACTTCTTGTTTTAAGTTTTAATTTTAAAAATTTCATTTTTCCCAGTTTGAAGTCATAAAAATAGATCTACTTAGAATGAATGAACTGATTTATACTAGAGGTAGTTCACTCTCTGACTAAAGTTCAACAGCAGTTTATGAAGAATCATAAGAACATTGTAAGAGCACCTCTGAAAAGTGAAAATGATGACATCAGCAGATACCTACAGCCTATTGTACCTTGGGTAAGTCCTTCAACCTCCCTGAGTCTCAGTTACTGATGATATAAAAGGAGAGTTGATCCAATGACTCAAGATTTTTTTCCAGTTCCATTTACTCCACGATGCTTGGTCATCGACTAGTAAGTCTGAGTCACTTGAATCTTGATTGGTCGCCCACCAGCAGCAGAATGAAAAGATTTTTTGTTTCTGTTTAAGAAACTCTAGATATTGCCTTGGAAATAATGATGGAAGTTCAAGGACCATTTATCACTTTGTTAAGCCCTTTAGGAGGGATGGAAACCATTCATTAAATATGCTTACTAATTGGTTACAAGCAAATGTGTCAGCAGTTCTAAGTTGATGAGTGTTAGTTAGCCAGTGCTTTTTTTCCTGTAAGATATATAAATAGACTAACAAGAAGATTAACTTAAGCACCAGTGAAGTGAGGGGCTTCAAATCTCTTAAAAAATATGTCAAAATTATAGATCTGTATGAAAGTTGAATGTTTATCAAACTGGAAGCAACTCCATCTTTTCTCTATTTATCCCTGACTAATCTTTGTTTATCTTCTTTTTACTCCCTGGAATGTTCTTCTCCTCCACCAGTTGAAAACCTACCAGGACTTTGACATCTAGCTCAAATGTTGCATCACCTATGAAAACTTCTTGAGCCACCCTAATCAGGATCCATTTAACATCTGCTTTATATGCTCTAAGCACTTAAAAAAAAAAAAAATCTTTCAGTCATCTGCCATGTTTCTTCCTCTGTAGATTGCTGTGCATTTGTATTTCTTGATTATGAAACTGTAAACTCCTTGAGAGCAGAACACATCTAATTCATTTTTTAATCTCCTCAACATGTGTGTACAGTGCAGGACCTATAATAGATGTTCAATAAATGTTTGGTGAAGTGAATCGATAAAAATCGTCACTTGGTTCATCTTTTATTAATCTTACTTGAAAAAATAGGAAGAGGCTTTTTAAAGTACTTAAAAACAGATCTATTAAAATGTATTTCATTAAAACTGACATTTCTATATTCTTTAATCACTAAAGACCTTATAATCTTATAATTCTGAAAAATAGTTGTATAATTACATACCCCAAAAAAGAGCTTATAGTCATTTGTTCTGTTTTCATTTCTCTGTTTATGAGAGTGTTAAAGCTATTTTATAAAAACAGAACATTATAATGATATGTAATAAAAATCTGCAACCAGTTTCAATTATAGGTAGTAGTACATGACTTCAAATCGCATATGCTTTTCAAATTGGTTTACATATTTAAATATTTTTGCTTTTGTGTTTGTAGTCAGAAGAATTTGAGGGTATTGAATCATAAAATATTAGGCACAGGGACTTCCAGGTCAACTTCTTGCCAACATAGGGTTGATTGGCACTTGGTTATTCAGCCTTTGGTTGAACAGTGTAAATGCCTTTAACACTTTAATTGACATACTTTTGTTTCATATTTAGTGTCTGATGCTAGTCATTTATTTTGTACTAAATACTGGGCAGCAAACAGTTTAGCTGGGGTTACCCCAGTGACCCTGTCTTCTAGTGGTTCAAATGTATTCCCGCTCAGTTTGTGTATTTGTGGAAGGGTCAGTTTATTTCTTAAACCTGTCACTAATGTTACAACATATAGCATTACAAAATTTTCTAAGGGAAATCCAATTTGAGCAGATGTTGAAATTGTAATGAGTTAGTCAACAGTATTTTACAAAGTCTCTCTTTTATATTTGTGTATTTGAACCTAAAGATAGATGTACCAGAGAAAAGTACTTGTTCACATTGCTTCATGAAAGAACTCAGAAAAAAACAAAGGCTCTATTGTCATTCTTCTAAAAACACAGTTTTACTAAGGAAACCTATAACCTTTAGTGAAAGCTCACTGGTTTTCTTCTAATACGGACTCTTCAAATCTGAAAAGTTCTAGATGCTATCTTACCACTTAATATTGAAATCTAGGTTGATCTCATACACTCCATGTCAGAGAAAATATCTCCAGTGCTGATTGTTGAACCTGAATTATTACAAAGATACGCTGTTAAGTGAGCCACAGGGAACAAATGTTGTTTAGTCAATTGCATGAAAACAACTGCACCTTCAACAAAGAGCTTCAATAGTAAAGAAGTATAGTACATTAGAAGTAGAATAATAAAGATTGTGAAACAGTAGGTGAAAAGTAGCAAGAGTGTTTTTGCAGTTTGACTGCAATAATCTTTTTAGTTCCTTTAGTTAAATTAGCTTTTCTGGAAACCAGTAATCTCCAAGCAAGTTAAAATTGCTTAACTATAAATTGAAATCCATGAGGTTGAGAGTAACAACTATGAATTATAAAACCTTTATGATAGTGGCTTGCCAACAACCAAACTAAATCAAGGGAGGATTTAAAAGACATAGGCTTAAAATTCTGCCTGATTAAAATCAGGAAGTTGGGGGATTTTAAATAAGAAATACCCATGCAGATTCTTCACATCTAAAATGCCAGCCATGTTTCCGTTAGTCTTCTTATAGGAAAAAAAAAGGGTGATTCCCCAGAGAGGGTAGTAATGTATGTTTATGGTCACTAAATATGAGCCATGGTTAAAAGTCACAGTCAATAGTTTCTTTTGTTGCTATTCTTTTTTTTTTTTTCCTTGCCCTCATAAGCATAACTGCCAGCTGTTAATCATTGAATTTTTTGTTAGATCTACACATGGCAATTTTTGAAGAATGTGAAGCTGTAATTGTCCTCTTGGCTTAAAATCGGAAATAAAATTATTTCAGGTGCATACAGCTCTGTGCCTGTATATGTATGAGTATTCGGAAGAGAAACCTATGAAAGAGTTGACAGCATTGATAGGTCTCTCATTCTGAATGGGCCAGTTAGTAGCGCTACACAGATACCATCTAAGTGAGCCAGTTTAAACCTCTCCAAATTCTTAACTCAGTGGCCCAGGTCTATCTGAGAGGTGGTACTTACTTGTCCCTTAGGTGATCGATTCTGACATGATATTCAGTAAACAAGATTTATGAGGAATTAATTAAAACTGAATTAGTTAAAATTGAAATTGGATATTAAAGTATATAGTTCACCCTAAATTGACTTGGATATATTTGTCAGACATGCATGAAAAGAATTTTTAAAATAGATTCTTTGCATTGGAATAAAGACTAGTCACAAATAAGCCAGTTAAAATTTGCTTGCCTAATATGATTGTTTTCCTTGAATGACTGACCACACCTTCTTTTAGCACTCCCCTCTTTGTCCAGGGTTTAGTTTCATCATGCACATGTCCTTGAAGAAATGTAGCATCTTTCACAAGATTTTGTACAAGTGAAATCAGATACCAGTTTTTATTACAGAACCGAGCCTACAAATGTTTCTCTTTAAAGACATTTTTAATAGAAACAGTAAGGTATAAATCATTTAAGCAATTACCTGGACATTGTGGAAATGGGGCTTGGCTTGTTCTGTAGCCCCAGATGTTTCCAGATTCCAGTAATAACTCGGCCCAGATATTTACAGCTTAATTTTCTGTGCATGTGCACTTGTCCACAAATGGCTCCTACTTCCCATTTTCTGTTGGACAACTGGGCCACTTAGAGGTACAGAAAGTGATTTCAGCATGGGTGATGACAAACATTAATGGTTATAATAAGTTGCTTCTAGAAACTTTGATCACTTAAAAAATAGGCTAATTCTTAGAGGATTTTATACGAAGAAATAAATTATTAAATGGCATTTTCCTTTACAGATGGAGGTGGGGGGAATAACGTCTCCCCATCCCTCAGAATTATATTCAGCCTCGTTTTTTTTTTTTTTTTTTTAATGTGTCTTCTGGCACTGGTTGAGTTATCATGCAGGCTGCTAGTTTTCTTTGCATTACTACTCCACAGTTTCTCTTGTTCTTACTAGAAACTAAACAAATGGAAAATAATGATTGGTAACCATCTGCTGTGCAGAAACTTCACATAGAGCAGTTAACTCTATTTTATAAAACAAGACCAAATGAGTGAATTATACTGTTGCCAGTAAATAGCAACATGAAGTAGAGCGTTCCTTTGGACAAAGCAGGAGCATAGGGAGCCAGCATTTATTATGGGAAGTCAGTTGGGTTGGCTGTGGGGTTGAATGTGGCCCAGGCATTTGTGTGTGTGTGTGTGTGTGTGTGTGTGTGTGTGTGTGTACTGCACTGTGTGAAGAGAATGGTGGTTTCTTCTCTACCTGTACCTCATGTCTCCATTCTTGCCCCCATAATTCCAATCAAGTGAATTGAAGCAATGCATATGCAGATAAATCAGTTCAGTCACATCATCCCTATATCTTTTTGTTTGCTTAAAAAAGTCAGAATCCATAAAGCCATAGAGAATAAAGATTTATAAAAGTATGTAGGCTTCAGATCAGAATCATGTTTTTTTTTCCTCAGCTATACATATTATAACGACTAGAGGCTAGCCAGTTGGGCTTTAAATCATTCTCTGGTCTTATCCTCTGCCTAAAGAATACTGGGAATCAGATTGAGTATATGTCCAAAAGATATTGACAGGCAATGATTATTAATATAGTTGTTGTTGAAGTATGCATGCTGTATTGAGGGAGGACACATAATGGAATAGACAGAAGCAAGTGGTTACAAAGAATTTATTCAAATGGACCAGGTAATGCTTGATTTTATAGGTGTCCATATAATCAATCAGTCTCTTTCTCTCTCCCTTTCTCCATCTATAAAATCTGTTTATCAATGTACTTAGACATTCAAAACATACATATCCTCTTTACCTTTCACTTACTCGATACTGGGGTTTTGCCATACAGCAAGAAAAGTTGTTTAAAATGGGCAGTATATTGAGTTCAAAGGACCCATACAGTTCATAAATTCTCTGGTGTCTACTGGATTTTTCATCAGGGAGACTTCCAATAAAAATGATCTATTTTAGAAATAATATTGTTTAGTAGGTTGAAATGTGGTGTAATAAAATTAGACCTTCAGTCTTCTAAAGTTACTACTTAGATGGCACCCTTGGGATGGTAAAATGGCTGTATAAGCAGATGAATCAGACAGCTCCACTGATGGGTACATTTGTCAGTCTCTGTTACAGATATAATATATTCTTATATCTGTAATCCTGACACTGTTACATCCAAATGAAATCAACATGAGGTTGTCATCTTTAAGCAAATATGTTAAGTGTTGTCTTTTGTGCTTTGGATTTGAAAGAAAGGGGCCCAGGGGAGGCCGCATCATGCAAATGGAACAAATCCCATTTCTTCTGAGCTGTGCTGTTTTCCCCTCCATGGCAGCTGGCTGTGTTATCTTTGTGTGTTTCTCTGAGTGCTGACAATTCTTTCAGTGATCTAAGTTAGGGCACATTAGAAAGTGGAAGCAGCTGTCTGTCGCTATACTGAGAGACGTGTTTGCTCTACTGCAAAGATGAAGGACCATGAATCCTTGACACACTCCCCCCTCCCCCCTGTACTTTCCAACATGATCAACATTCAGACGCACAGATTGTCTGCTTGGACAGTTTTTTGTTCTGACTGACAGCATCTGGCACAGACAAATTTAAAAATACATAGCATGCCATGCTTGGAATTGGAACATCCCTTCTTTATTAATCTTCTCATTTAAACCATTCATTTACATTTCAAGAAAGGTTACAGCTTGATATGGTTGAAACGTTGATTTTTAAATGAATAACCTTCTAATGAAATGTCTTGAATGAGTACCAAGCAGTTTTTAATGAACTAGTGTTCATTAAAAATTACACCCGATTAACACGGCCTTGAGAGCCTGAGAGGAAAGGGATTTCTTATTGTTTTAATCCACAGTGCAATCCAGTGTTTACCTTTCTGGCACAAAGCGAATAGAAATGATGCCTGTACTTGCAACACTTCTGATATTGAACACAACTATGATATCACCCTTAAACCGACAAAACACTTGGCCTTGTTTAATCAGCTTTCTTTCCCTTGGAAAACCCCCAGAGTGTTTAAAAAAAAAAAACACCACCAAAATATGCCTCATTCATAGCCTCTCTGTCTCCACATACCACCTTCTCCCCAGCCCCAAATACTATGTCTCTCTGCCCAAATCAGAAAAAAAAAAAAAAAAAAAAAAAACGGTATGTTTTCAGATGGAAAAGTGGTAGAAAATGCCTTTAGAGTAAACATTCCCTCTGACCCCAGGATGGTGGATATACATTTGTTTGTCTGCATTACTTTAGTAATAGGAAAAAAAAGTGCAAAAATCACTCAGTTTCTCTGCCTCACGTCAACCCCTCCAACACACTCAACATTTCTTACCCATTTTCAATTCCACAGTCAACCTTAGCAACATGCTTGTCTAGCATTTATGTAAAAATAATATGAAAATTGACCATATCAGTCAGTCTGTAGACTTTGAGTCCAGAGGTGGGGGTGGGATGGGGGAAGGAAGGAATCCTCCTTTCATCCTACATTTTAGACTTTTCGTATCACTGCAGATTTCAGCTATCAGTACTCAATTGCCAGTGTGGCTAAAACAGTTCTAAGGGGTGTATGGAGGGAGGGTGGTACAGAATTACTATTTTTTGTGTTTAAAAAAACTGTTCAAGTGCTAGGTAGTAAATACGTAAAGCAAGCATGCTGGTTAACTTGGGAGAATAGGCTTCAGAGAGAAGTTCAATTAACAATTGTAGGCCAAAGAGGTGATGTATTTCTTCAGCATGTGTAAGGGGTCATTTGCTTTAGGATACATTTTGGTGAATTTGAGAGAAATAGATGCTGAAATAAAAATGAAAACAGATTACAGTTTCATATCAAAGGCACTTTTACATTCTTGAATATGAGGGGGAAATGACACATTTTACTCCATGGATTATATATTATTTTTAAATTTTGCTATTTTGTGTATTGTGAACTTCATTTAAACCGTTCATTTAAATAAAATAAATTCTTGGAAAATAATGTTATCCTTGAATCTAGAATCAGCTTATAACTTCACCCCTCAACCTAGATCTGGGCTCTAGAAATTAAGGTGGACACTGTTCGGTTGCTGTTTTTCTCTTCTTTCTTTCTTTTTTTCCCCCAAGAAACTGGCAAGGGATCAAATCACAGTATATCAGTTCCAGTATTTTGATTGCCAGTAAATGTTTTATAATTAACATTTTAAATATAAATTACTTCATTTGTTATTTTCCATTTTGATTTTTATTTTTAATGATCAGGTTTTAAAGGTGGTGTCAATGTGCATCTGTAAGCAAACTGAGAATGGGTTAGAATACAAAATTCCCTTGTGTAAAAAGTCAGGTTTAGCAGTAATGCTTTTAATCTGGACTTGTACAGGATTCAGAAGCATCCATAGATCTGCTCCAGTAATTACCATACCCCAAGTGGCACTGGAAGAGACATTTGCCTAAAAACTTGATGTCTTCATTACGCTGTTTACATTTTAATTAGAAACATGAAAATTACTGATTCATACAGACAACTATAGTTTAAGTGGTTTCGTTTACCATCCAATAAATCATAAAAAAAAAACCCCACAGTTGGAATAAATAGTTTACTAGGAATCATTCATGGGAATAATGTGTTGGCACCATAAGCTGCTTAAAATATGTTTTTATTTTACCAGAGGTAGAATTTGCATATAAATTAGAGAATGGCATTTTAAGTTGACAGTCATTTATGCAGAATACCACCCACATGCAAATACATATATGGGTGAGTGTGTATACTTTCTGTGAGTTTATAGAGTTTTGCAGTATTGTGGATGTGCACATGTACCCAGCTTAGTCAATCAGTTGTTTTTTAAAATGCATGGCTTTTAAAAAATCCATTCAGAAATGTTGTGGGTGTTCTAAATCTGTCCATCCACAAACACATCTTTTATCTGATAGGTAATAATGGCACCCCACTCCAGTACTTTTGCCTAGAAAATCCCATGGACAGAGGAGCCTGGTAGGCTGCAGTCCATGGGGTCGCTAGAGTCGGACATGACTGAGCGACTTCACTTTCACTTTTCACTTTTATGCATTGAAGAAGGAAATGGCAACCCACTCCAGTGTTCTTGCCTGGAGAATCCCAGGGATGGGAAGCCTGGTGGGCTGCCGTCTATGGGGTCACACAGAGTCGGACACGACTGAAGTGACGCAGCAGCAGCAATATCAACTTTGCACTAAGGAAAAATGTTTATTTGTCGTATGCATATGTCTCGAAAAGGAATTGCTGTTGCATTTGCTCTTTCCTTCCTCTTTCCTCTCTTTCATTCTCCCCTAATTTCTGCATGTACCTGTCAACACCGCTGCCCTAACATCGCTTCCACTCCAAGTGGCTAGACTGAAGCAGGGTGGCTGTCAGAGTCCATTTCTGAGTCAGCAGCACGACCATTGCCTGAATCTTGCCACAGTCACTCATCCAGTTTTCCCCTCCCCAGGGGACAAGTGTCCTCCTTATCATTGAAGAGGAATGACCCTTCTGTCTGGCATGCTCAAAATCCCAAATCTCCCCACTTCAGTTCGTGAGTTCAAATCCCTTCTCCTGGATACAGGGCTGGGACTCCGGCTAATGACTCTGAGATACAGAGGGTCAGCACACTGGTGAGCTGGAGTGCTGAGGCATTGTGCGAGCTGAGTTGTACATTTTTCCCTTAAGTGTACAGACTCTTCGTCCCCTCCACTCCCCTCCCAAACCCTTTACTATAGATCAATATTATGCAAAAATGAACCAGGAAGAGCTACAGCCATTAAAAGCCATTTTTCTTTTCCTCATCTTTGTTAGAAAGTTATTGACCAGGGCTGAAGAAACCTCTGTTGTTTTTTGTTTATTGTTTTGTAGTTGAACAGAAGCAGACAGTAAAGTTCATATTTTAGGCCCATACTTATTTTACATTTTAGGCTCATGGGCTATAGGTAAACATGGATTTTTAAAAATACTACATAGGAGGAAGAATCTACACATAGGTGTTCCACTTGAAATGTCATAGTAGTCATTGTTTCAAACTTCTGAATGTGAATGTGTTACATTGAGGCTCCAGCTAACTGCATGATGTGATTTTCTGGGAATTCATGGGAATAAAAGGAATTCTCACAAGGTGGCTTCAGTTGATAGATTTGTGCTTCATTTCTGCATTTTTGGTGTGTCTTTTTTAAAGTTCTAGGGGCTTGCCAAACTTTTAAGATGCTAATCAGGTATTTTGTGTAGTTCACAAAATTTTAGATTTTAATGAAAAATCATGAGGATTATTTTCACCGTCATCAAAGAAATTGGTCCAGGTAATCAGACTGAGACTTAAAAACAGTTCTTAATGCTTTGCAGTTACCGGGCAGAGTCCCTGAGTACATCACTTATGGGAGTAGTGAATTCATGGGCATATGCTCATTGGTTTGGCTATGCCTCTTTTTTTGTGTGGGGGTGGGGGCAGGTAGGGCACTTAATAGGCCTCAGTATTTCCAAGAGGCGATTAGATACAACAGTCGATGTCGGTAAGGACAGAAACATGCTGCTGCCTTGTACACGTGGCAAAATTCGAATAGTTCTGTGCTGTCTGGTAAATCCCGTCTGCTTTATGCAGTGTGGCCCGAAACAGTTGTGTGGTGAGGGAATTCTGGCTGCTGGCCAGCCATTGACTATGAGATCCTGGGTACCTGAGAGCTTATCAGTTCTTTCGCTTTGTAAAAGAAAAAAGTGATGAAAATGTTGGTAAACTGCCATGAAGGTTTAAGGCTGCTGGAACAAGGAGCCGTGTAATCAGATTGGAAAATGGAGCGCGGGATTCTCTGCATGGAGAGCAGCCGTCTGTGGACCCCGTGAGCTGCTGTGCGGGTGCCCGAGCTGACCACGTTGTTAGCAAATCAGCTTGTTTGCGGCAGCAGCAGGGTGGAAAAGACCAGAGCTGGTGATGGTATGTAACGGAGGGAGAGCTCTTGCATGGCACAATCTCATCAGCTTGCAATTAGCTCGGGCTCTACAGTCACCTTCTTCATTTTCTGTTCCCCCACCCCACCCCCTTTGTGTTAATACCTTGCACTTTAAACAATTAAGTAAGGGAAGTAATCCTTCAAGCAAGTCAAAGCCATCCTTTAATTTTATCACCCTGCTGAAAAAGTATCAGGTGGTCCATTGGTCTTCATCAGATGCTGGAAATTCTCCGGCTCACTGTAGCATAGAGAGGGGCTTTAACCAACTGGTTTTTGAGATAATCTTTCACATATCTTGGCGAGGGGGGCAGAAAACGGTATAGCATTCAAACTAGCATTGAAGTTGAAATTAATGGGAGGGGGCATTACAAGTACCTTTTGGTTTATATTCAGTAGTGAATCTGTTTTATATTTTTAATAACCAGAGGCAGGCTGTGTGTGTGTGTGTGTGTGTGTGTGTGTGTGTGTGTGTGTGTGTGTGTAGAGAGAGATCTGTGTGTATATATCTCATCTGTAAAATCCTTTCTGCTGCTATTTATTTAGGCATTTCTATACAGCACCTCTCTGAAGGCGCTGATGACACAGCCACTTGTAGTGATAATTCCACTATTTCACCTTTAGCGAACTTGATTCACTAAGGTTTAAAAGAACAAGGATATCATTGCCGATCATATGTGTTACTTGTTAATCCTTTAAAATAAAATTCAGATCATGTGGGGGAGAGGTGAGAAGAGCATAGGTTTGCAAAATCAGTGTAATAGTTTTATATATTACTTAATTCAAGGACAGCGACTTCTTAGATACTGCTTAAAAAAGACTTTATCTAAATAAAATATATCTTATAATATTACTTAAGCTACCTTATATCAGTTTATCTCTTCCAGAAAGTCTCTGCTAAAATATTATCCATGATATGGTATGGTTTATTAGGAGTTTGTCATAAGAAAATGGAAATTACTTCATGAATGTTTCCTTTAGAAAGCAGCATAGAGAATGATAATGTGAATTTGCTTTTAATGGTTATTAAGGGATTAATTGAAGTATTTTAAGTGATTTTTCTCAAAAATAGTAAATTCCTCTCTGGGGGTTGTTTGTGTTAATAAAAATGAACAGTCATAATATTGTTGGTGTTTGATTATATTAGTATCATATTTGAATTCTCTCCATGTTGTCAACATAAAAATTTATTTGCCCTTATTAAATGACTCAATAATACTGATAAATTCTGTCTTATTATTTCCCTTCAGAAAAAAAATGAGCAATTTATGACCAGTCGTTTGGATTCAGGATTTTTTTTTTTTTTTAATTTAACACAGGACTCAGAAAGGTTAACTGTTCATGTACTAATACTGTGTGAAAGAGAAAGAACATGACTTCTTCTGTTTCGCTATACTTATTTGATTATATGTCTTATTTTTGTCTTTGGAGGAATGAATTGTTTGATAGAGAATGAGAACAGTTAATACAAAGTGCATTTAAACTTAGGTAAGCTTCTAAGTTTGCCTCAGGGTTTTGCTGGTGTTGCATCAATGTGTTCTTTTATGTGTGTGTTTTGAACTTTTTTTGTCTTTAATTAAAAAACTGGATTAAAAGAAACATACATCATCTACACACATCTTATGCTGCAGAGATTCACTTTATATTCTTTTAGAGGACAAACTCCATTAGATATGCACTTACTGTACATTGGATTGTAAATCTTACAATTTAATGGTAATTCAGTGAGCAGTTATTGCTTCAGTGGCCTTTTTTCTTTCTTTTTTGTCCCATCTCACTTGTGAAATAGGGTTACCCTTTACAAGTGTCACATCCATAGATTCATCTTTTGTACTTTGTAGTTGTTCCTGGTGCATCATTCTTAAGTTTAAAAAAAAAAGGCAAAGCAATGATGGAGGAACCATGTGGTGGGTGAGGAGTGTGAGAGTGAGTGTGTGTGTGTGTGTGTGTGTGTGTGTGTGTGTGTGTGTGTGTGTGTGTGTGTGTGTGTACAGCAGGGGGAGGTATATAGAATGAGGGGTATCATACTTAATGCTACTGAAAGAGAGACAGACAGAGACCCAAAAAATACAGGAACCCTAGCAACAGAATACCCAGGACTGTTAGCATTAGTCTAACAGATTAATGTCTTTTTCTAAATATGCATTTCCTCTAATCTCATTCTCAATCTAATGTTTAGTTTTCCTTAACAGATTGCATTCTGCACTCACATTCCTGGAAGTAGAAATGATATCTGATTGTTACAAGTCTCTTTTCCTTACTTACATTGTTAATATTCTTATCCTTTTTGGACATTGAAATACTTCTTTTTTGTAGAAACAATATACACATTCATAAAAAAAATATAAAGGGATTCTCCTTTTGAAGATAATGAGTTCTTTTCAGGAACTGCAGGTTACATGGCGCACAAATGAGCTCTAAGTGGGGGGATTTAAAGTCCTGCTACAGCATTTAATTTCTTGAGGAAAGGAGTTCAGTTCAAGGTTAGCCTGTTATTGTGGCACTGGCAACTACTTCTCGCGTCCCTGTTCTTCTGCCAGCAGTTCTGCACAAAAGACAGTCATTTTTATTTAATACGCAGGGAGGTATTAATCACTGCAGTATTTTCTTGCAAAAATTTATCTTATCATATTCATTGTTTCACTACCCATGACAATAATAGGTGTTTAATTACTCAATAAGAGGCACTTATAGATTCCATTTTTCCTGTGAGCTGGACAAATGGTATTGATTTTGTACTTTGATGCAACATGAAACTGTATTAAACACAATTAGAATTCCAAGGCTGGTAAAATGTACATTTGTTATGGTAACTGGACTTGCTTTGAGGATCGGCAAGCATCTTCTAAATCAGGCGATGCCTTTGGTGTAAAAAGGATATTTGATTTTATTGCTGCTCTGTGGTTAAATTGAATGCTCTTTTTTTCCCCCTCATGTTGTGTGAATGTATGTATGCACGTGCAAAAGTGTGTAGGTTTCAGTTTTAGTGAAGCAATAAAGAGTTTGTATGAAATGAAAAGATTTGAAGTGGATGATTCTTTGTAGTCAGACAAACCATTGTGTACAGGTGAACACTGACTGTGTAATCTTGTAATTGTGTCTCTTGAGCTAATGCTCTAGGTCTTTATTTTACCAATAAATAAGTTATTACATGGGGTGAGGGTGGGAACTGTACGCAATGAAATGGCACCTTCATCTCATGCTAGATTCTGGTTTACTTCCTTTTAAGGTGATGAGGAAGACCTCCAAATCCCTGTTGTGTCATAAGTTAAACATTGGGTTTTGTTAAAATTGGAGCTAAATAAAACCTTTCATTTAGCTGACACTATTATGTCACAGTCAGGCAGCATGAGATCTTGCATAGAACTAAGCTCAGTTCTGTTCTATAGCACTAGTGCAAGTCGGCCTGGGTTTTGCTTTCTCTTGCTTTTCACAAGCACATTTATACCTGAAGCTGGTACATCTAAAAATTCTAAAACCATAATTTAAGAGGACTCTATTTTTCAGTGTGTTAATTGCCTATGATTTTCAGCTCCATGCAGATTTATTTCCTGTGGAGGAAGGTCATTTAGCCTTACCAAAATAAAAAGCAAAATAAACCAAAGACAGTCCAGAGATTGCTTAATGTTCATATTTTTCACTAATGTGTAGCTTATATACTTGCTAAATCTTCCTTTGTATTTCTAAGTACTGTAGACCTCCAAACTGGAATTTCAGTTTTGGAGAATTGTATGAATGACTTTTAGCCTCAGGAAATGTAGAGGTTGCTCACTGACACAATTGCTTTCTGCATCAGGGGGATATTTTATTATCAGAACTCTAATGATTACTGCTGGAACATTAATTGATCTCATACTTTGGAACAGAATTATAAAAATTTGTGTAGCAGGCACACAACTGTAGGAAAGATTCTACTAGTACTTCTCATTTGCTTCATGCTACAGAAACAGTTGCAGTCAGTGTGTTAGTTTTAATAGAGCATTCTTTATTCAGTTAATATTTGTATTGTTATTTTCCTTATGGGCTATCATATGACAGCATATGTTAGCATTTTGTAAAGCAGTGAGAAAATAAATATAAATAACAGTTTACATCTGGCCTGTGTGTTTCTTTTTTTTTTTCTTTTCCTCCTGGAACTTCCAAGAGTGAGAGAAAAAATAAATTGATAGGCCTGCCCATTTTAAAACAGTATTCTATTTTTTGCTTATAGATATGAGAAGAAAAGCCAACTGTGATTCCAGAAGCATGTGGTGTGTGTTTATATTGCTTTACTGGGGCTGGGCACATACTGGAAAGAGGGGTTTTCTGTGCTGGTGGATTCTGAGGTCTGTGAAGCCCTGTGCAGATAGATCCTTGATCACATAGCACATTGCTCCTTGGACTCAGCAGCTCAGTGCGGAATGCTGTAGTTTTTAATGGGGAATCAAACTTTGGAGGGGATAAAAAGAATAGTAGTAGTTTCCAAACCTTTGACCTTTCTCCTCCATATTACAACCAAGGTCCTCTTGATTCTCTGACTTTGGGTCCTGGGTGCCTAGCGATTGGTTTGTATCCTTTCCAAATGCACTGTTGTGTGTTTTATATTTCTCCTTAGACAGATCATTTAATTATTGAGTAATGTGAGTGTAGTTTCAATTATCACATGTAATTAGCTAGTTGCAAAGTGGATTTACATCAAGAATTGGTGTGGAGGCTATTTCATGGCTAAGTATTACTTTTTAGGTATATTTTCACTGCAAAGGAGAGTGCATGGTTGCTAAGGAGTATCTGGATTTGGATGGGGGCTGCATAGTTCACTTTCCTGCAAGGCAGATGTGTTCCATCACTGTGTTTGCCAAGGTCCAAGTTAGGTGGTGCAAATGGAAATTTGGCTGAAGCCAAGTCCTCAGTATGGCACTTGGGTTGTGTGAAGACTGACACTCAAGTATGAAGAAAGCCGTCTCCATTTTCACAGTCCTTTTCCTCAAACATGGTTTTCACTGCTGTTTATAGCCTGCTCACTCCTATTTAAAGTAGGAGCTGGGTCTGGTGATCTTCTGATTATTTTTAGCTATAAGGTTTTGATTCCATGATGTCTCATGGCAATCATTCATACAGATAGAAATATCTGATCTGCTTTATTTTCTAGACGAGAATAGCAAAAATGATACCAAGAGTTGGTTATAATAGGTTTTATCTCTTATTAACAAGGAGCTCAATCTCTCCTAGTAGGGGAAAGCTAGGTGCACAAAACAAAAGAATTTTCTTCAGGCTTTACTTATGCTGGCATTAACATCAGTCACACCCATCCTGAATCCTTGACCACGTATTTGACCAGGCAAGCCAGTCATTTCAACTCAAGGATGAACTGGAGAGACCTGAATAGAGGATCTCTTGGAATCTTCAGGAGAAATCCGTTTTGAGAACTTTACCATTTGTCATCTTGCCTTAGAGAAACTTTCTTCATCCCTGTGAACAATAAGTATAGTCTATATGCAGCGATAGCTTTTTAAGTATTTGTATCATAGGTAACTTCTGAAGCCCTTTAACTTTCTTCCTTTGGGACAACGTAGTGGAAGCATTCTTTGTCTCCAGTGTGTTGATACACCTACCTTCTTTACCTTTTTCTGCCCGTGCAGAACTCAGCCTCCCTCCCTCCAAACCTCGACACTGCCCACCCTTCTCTACCGTCCGGCAGAGTCCTCCTAACCTTTCAGCTGTCTGAATAAAGAATCAATAAGACTATTAAAGCCATTTGGAACTTTTTAAAAAAGAGAAATAATATTTTAATTACTCCTGACATGCCAGTTTGAAGCCCATATCCTCCTTTATGACGGTTCAGTTTAGAAACTACATTGCTTCATTTCAGTAACTTTATTACCATTTGTCTCAGAGATTGCTATTTCGCCTTGGCCACAGATTTCATCAGTTGCCCGGTTCACCTTTGTCCACACTATACTTGTGAAATGACCTCGTCCGTTAGTGCTTGTCAATAGTAAATTGCTATATTCTGCACCTAGAAACACACCAAATGACTACAACTCTTTATTAAATAACTGAGTTTATACTTAATTTTTAAAATTAAACCTTAACTGGAATTGTCTTAATTACTACTAATGGCAATTAATTAAGGTACTGGTTAGGGTTGGCTATTGCAGACGTCATTATTTTTGGTAGTAGGAATGATGAGCATGGGGTAGTGTTCATGTTCTTATGATGAGAATGTTTTCTTTGGTGTTGCCCCCCTCTAATTTTCTAACTCATCTTCCAAAATGACAGTGTGAAATAATCAAGGTTCAATTATTCTGATGACATCATATTAATTTTCTTTTCAAGAATTCTCAGTGACTGCATCATCTCTTCGCAGAAGCTCTTTATAAATGCTGAGAAATCTGTGCTCTTACAATATACAAAAATTGTAATCGATATCAAAATGTGGCTTGTTTTCTTAGCAATAATTATTAAAAGAATCTTAAGTATAATTTTGTTTTGAATAAAATGACTGTAACAGTGTATTGGGGAATACTCAAATTTATGATTATATCAAGGCTAGATGTAACTCTGTTAAATACCTAATTTTCTTAGCTATCAACTTATATTTTCACTGTAAAATTTACATGAAAAAGAAAAATAATGTCCACTGCTCACCTCTTACCACAAATAGCTGAGCTCTTTGATCTCTTTAGCAAAGCTTTTGCCATAAATAGGTCACTGTTACGTTGCCTGAAAATTAAGTTAAAATAAAAGAACAGTATTCTTGGAAATCTCATTTTTATGAAATTTATAAAGATTACCAAATATTACTGTTACTCTCCAAATGTTGTTTGACATGTACTTAGTCATGGCTGAATAATTCCATGAAGATTATTTTAATCTATGAAAACCACTTAAATTCCAGATTCTATCTTGTCTGGATTTTTCATCTTTTTGTTTTGTTTCTATATCTTTGAAATAACCTGGTATCAGACAGTTTCCCTACTTAAAGTGCAAAAATTTTTGAAGAGAATACTTCTGACAGATAACCATGGTAAACCTGGTTGTTTTCATAATATTCTTAATGTCCGGAAGTAAACATGTTTGAAATTTTATTCCTAAATGAAATTAAGAGCAATTGTATAATAATTGCATAATTAAATTGATATTAGCCAATGAAAACAGGAAAGAAGCATTAAGATTTCTCCTTACAAATGCAGCTGGTGTGATGCTACCATTGCTGTGACATTCAGGAATATGAAAGTTTTCATTAGTTTGTTTATACCTTTGGGCGTATTTGCTATATATATACATTTTTTGTTTGTGTAAAATGGAATTAGTGTTCTAGAAAAAAATTAATAAAAACATGTTTGGAAATGAAATTTTCTCAGATTTTCAGCCACAAAGATTTCCTCAGTGATGCACAATAGCTAATATTTCAGTGTCGCTTTTCTTCAAAGACCATGATTCTTAGGTTGCCTGGAAGCTTAGGACAGAATTCTTTCTAATCAAAAACATATGTAATCTAAATGAAGTTTGTTGGGAAGATATGCAGAGAGTAGTACTGTGAATTTTTAAATAGTGTATTTTAGATTCACTTTACAAAAAGAAAAATTAGCATAGACTTAGGCTAAAATAAATATAAACATTTTCACCTGCTAGAATCATCTTGTTTAGGTGTATTTTACTAGATGGTAGTTAAATTGCTCAGTAAGTGCAATAGTCACATTTAATAGACAATCGTTGAATGGATTCTTTGTGCCTATTAATAGTGTCATAGTTTAAATAAAACTATTAAGCCGCCACCTTTTACATCTTTGGGTTTACCTTGTTGAATGTTTGGGGCAAAGGTTCAAGCATTTCTTTTCATGTACATGATCAGTAGCTGCTCTTAATCAAAATCTAGTTCTTTAAAAAAAAAACTCGTTTACAAATAATAATGAGTAGAAATTACCAACATGGACAACTAGATGAATTGTGGGTTCAAGTTTAGTGATAGATAAGTTAAACATTAGAGTCATGAAGTGTAAAGTTTGTGTAGCATTTAACAAGCCTTGGAAGAGCATTAAAAGTAACTTATGTGTAATATGCAATACTAATAGAGCTTCACAGAACCCCAGAGGAAGCTGCAAATGTAATTCAGCATGCTTCAGGCTGTCTGAGATGTTGAGATTATGTTCCATGAAGACCAAAATAAGGTTTCAACAAGATTTTCTTGCAAGCATGTAAATTCTCCAGATGAGGAGAAATGAAAATATAGTTAAAATTCCAGCAGCTTAAAAACACACACATTTATAAGTGTGCTGAAAATAGATTTAAAGTTTATATTTTCTTTGTAGTGGGTTAGCATATCTTAACTAGATTTTATGTTAAACCAATTAGGTTAAAACCCAAACATGTACATAGCATTTGTCACTGTATTAATGTGGAAGAGATAAAGAAGAGAAAAAACCATTACAATACAAGATTTTGAGTGCCGCTTAAAAGTTATGAGGATCAATCTTGCATCGTATCTGTTAGGATTAGTAAAAAGAGAAAATAACAAAACCCCAAACCAAAGAGTTTATTATACAGTGTTTTGTTTTTTAGACGTGCCCCACATTGTCTGTATAGGACTTCCAGGTGGGGCCAATGGTAAAGAATCTGCCTGCCAGTGCAGGAGACACACGAGGTATGGGTTCAATCCCTGCGTCAGGAAAATTCCCTGAAGACAGAAATACTAACCCACTCTAGTATTCTTGCCTGGAGAATCCCATGGACAAAGGAGCCTGGTGGGCTACAGTCCATGGGGCTACAGACACACACACACACGCACAAACATACATACATACACATAGATATACACACACACATCGTGGGCCATAATTAAAAGTTTAAGAACTGAGTTCTATTATCTGGTAGCTCAGGCAGTAAAAACACAGCTTCTCTGGATCTCAATGTTATTCTTCTTAAAATGGATAATTTGTATTGGAAGATTTCTAAATACTCTTTCAGCTTGAAAACACCAGAAGAACCTAAGTTTCATTTTACGAAGTTCCATTTGAAGAATTTTAAGTACGTGGAAGCTGTTTGTGCTTGATTTTTCTGGTGGATGTCAGCTGTGCAACAGAGTGTTGACCTGTATGTTACTTCTTAACCTCCAGGAGAGGGTTCCCATTCTGTGGGCTGCAGATCTCAGGAATCTTGGACTTATTGCACAGATTCACATGTGCACCAATATACATTTGTCACATGGGTGTTCTACAGGGCTTATGTATATATGTGCTATCTCTTTTGATTAGAATAAAAACATAAATCTGTTTAGAAATGTCGCACTGGTGTCACAGAATTCAGTGTAGTTCTGAGTCATTATTTTCTCCATCAGTGGATGCTAAAAGTAAAATCAATATCTTGAATCTATGAGTTTGGTTTTTTTTTTTTTTTACTGTTAAAAAGGGTAGAAACCAGTAATTTGAGATGAACGTGTACTCACTGGGAGTACATTAATTGCTTATAATGTAAACTATTAAGCATTACCCTGGAAATTGTACCATTAATATTTTTTCCAAGAGCTTTGGAATATTTTATTCCATTTGAACACCTAGTTAGGGTTATGGGTCCATTTCCTGTCAGAGTACTTGAAATATTCCATTAGCTTACTGTTAGCAGTTTTCTCATGAACTCCTTCTAATGGTGAATAATGACTGCCATTTGTTGATGTTTACTGAGTATCTTGTATATGTGTGTGTGTGTGTGTGTGTATAGTATGTGAATATATTTTTCCCATTTCACAGATAAGATAGTTAAGGCAAAAAGATTTTAGGTATCTTGTCCGAGTCCTCATAGCCATTGGCAAAGGTGGGAATCAGAATTGCCCTATGCAGCATCATCAAAGCCCACCCAGTGACTGGGGCAGAAATTAATTTCAGGTTTAGCTTAACAGCACATACAGGTCCCACAAGGAAATGCCTACCAATACAGTCCACGTTCGGAAGCACTGGTGTCATCCTCATGACAGAATTCACTCTTTTGTGCCTCAGTTTACCCAACTTTGAGGTAGAGAAACATTTTATCTTTTAATTTTACTTTTCTTACTAGGATAATGTGTGAATTAGTTAATGCTTATAAAGAAGTGATTTGATGAGGGGAAAGCTCTATCTAAATGCTAAGTATTATTTATTATTCATGTAAGCATATTACTGTACCCTTCAATCACCTTTTTTTGGGTGTTTCAAATGGGCAATTACTGTCTCTTTGTGTAAGGCTTTTAAATTTTTTAATTTAAATTAAAAGTTAATCTAATTTAGGAAAACTGCCAGCTGGAAAGGAACACAAATTTTTTTTTTCCCTCTTCCTTTCCAAACAAAACAGCAATTCAAAATAGACTCTCTTTTAATATAGTAATGTGGGTAGGCTTTTCTGTGCTAGTGGTATTAGGAAGGAGGGCTAATTAGTAATGACGGCTTTGTGATGCTGGTAATCTATGTGTTAGGATTAGAGCTGATAATAGATCTGATTAGGTGGAATTAACTGATATTTAGAAGATTGGAGATTCCTTTGTTTATGAGATCTTCAGTTTGGGGGTACAATGTATAGCTGAAGTGGCTGAATCCTTGAAATCTAGTAAATATGGCTTTTCCACAATTCATTGCCCAAATATGACTAGGGTCAGGAAGCAATGGGAGTCATTTGAGCTCAAGAAGACCTTTAGTTCTTAAGACCTTACTAAGGAGCCCTACAAATAGTGAAAAATCAGAGTTCAAAGATCAGAAATGTCAAGTGTGCTTTAAGGGGAAGACATATTTACCTCAGCTCTTCAGTTAATATCTAGCAGTCCTTGATCAGAAAATCCTTCTATAACTCTCGTTCACATGCGTGTTGACACAAAAGTAACTAGTTTTCATTTTAAGACAGAAAGTGAAAAGTACTATAAAAGTATCATAAAAAAAAATCAGTTTCTTTAATTTTATCCTCCCACAAATTTACATATTCAACTTTCCTTTTAAAATAACCTATTTTAAATATTCCCTAGCACTATTAAATTTTAAGGAAGTATGCTTAGAAATCACATTATTCCCTTGCAGAGTTTCAGTTGCCCAGCAATATCATTAAATCCTCTGGAGTGATTCCAGCCCCATAAAAATTAGGGACCCCTTTACATTGTTTCCATATTCAAATGGAAATCTTTTTGCAAGTTAGTAATTAAAGTATTTAACCTTTCTCTCCCTCCATTTATTAGAAAACTCTTTTTTTTTTATTTTTTCAATTACGAAAAACTGCTAAAGCCAATCATGCATTTATTTTGATAAACCGCTTGTAACAGTCTCAGCTAAATTCTGCAAATACAAAAAAAAAAAAAAAAGCTAAATAATCACCCTGAGCAGATTTTGTAGAGACCTTACTCAACCTGTTCAGGGATAATTATGCCGAGCTTTTAGTATGGGGCAAAGGAAAACATAAAATTAAGGCATGAAAGAAAGTCTACCTATTTTGAGAAAATACTGGGATAATTGGTACTCTTTTTATTGCCATTTTATTATACAAAGATATTGTCTTGCCATGAAATATAGTTTTAGAGCAGTGAAATAGTACTATGTGGGGTTGAGAGACTTTCTGTGGTAGATGGATTGATTTAAAATGTAATAAAAATAGCAAATTGCTAAACAGTGAGTTGCTAAACAGTGAGTTGCTAAATAGTCAAATTAGAGTTCATTATTTAAATGACTTCTTTGTCTTTTCTTTTTAATCATATGATATTCATAATTGCTTTGTTTCTGACAAGTACACTATAGCAGCCTTTTTTCTTGTGTTCTTTTTCTTCTTTCTTTTTTCTTTCAGGGTAGCTTTTGCTTTGGAGCTATGACCATAAACTTTTCTTGAGAAATGGAAACATCAGGAATGGTAGCGTCACATGCAAGGGCCTAGGAGAAACCTGCAGAGTCATGATGTTGTAAATGGTGGTGATCTAAAATATGACCCTGATAATAGTTATGTGGTGCTTTGGAAATTTACCTCTTTGGTATATTGATTATCAGGGGTATATCCTAGTTTAGAAGGTCCTGAGGCTTACACACATGGGGCTCTGTTTTAAAGATAATAGTACAAACTAAAAAGAAAAAACTAGGTACAGGTGTTGGAAAGGGCCAGTGCTGATGAGGATCGCAAACTTCAGGATCATTAAGCTTCATGGTAGACCTGCCTCTTCTGATTTCATATATGATAACTGAGAATGGATATTTGAAGTCTTCATTTTGACCAGATTTGTTAGAATTTGTTTTCATAGATATTCATGCTTGTAAGGACAGGATTCTCTTTTTAGAAATGTTAGTAAGCACTACTCGCTGTATTCCTGACACTGATGTTAAATATTACAGGGATTGGGGGTGAGTTTGAATCAAATTTTGAATTTGAATCAAAATAAAATAAAATTTGAATCAAAATTTTAAAAAATAAAATTTGAATCAATCATTCCCAACAGTTTATAAACTGTATGCTTCTATTGATAAACTGTGCTTACACCTGAAGGTGCTAAACTCTGATTAAATACTGAATTGTGTGGAACTCATATTAAACAGGGCTTCCCTGGTGGCTCAGCTGGTAAAGAATCTGCCTGCAATTCGGGAGCCCTGGGTTCGATCCCTGGGTTGGGAAGATCCCCTGGCGAAGGGAACGGCTACCCACTGCGGTATTCTGGCCTGGAGAATTCCATGGATTGTATAGTCTATGGGGTCGCAAAGAGTCAGACACAACTGAGCGACTTTCACTGCACTTCATTTCATATTAAAGAAGTCATGCAGGGGAAAAAAAAAAAAGACCAGTACAGTCTTAAATTGTTGACATTAATAAAATGAATTAAGGCAGGGAAATTTTGACTCACGTTGAGCAATTCTTGTGGGAACTGAAAAGCTTCAGTAAAGGCGCCTTCCTGTAGTTGCCTTCATTTCCTCAGTGTTTTGTCCCTAAAGGGGCTTCCCACTTGCTTGTTCTTAGTCCGCTTGGTGGCCTATCGGCAGGGCTTCTTATATGGACAGAAGAGATCCAATTGTAGCACCTTGGTTTCCAGGTGATCATCAGCAAGTGCTCCTGATTTGTTGGTATTTTTACACCTGTAGCTTCTAGTTGGACAGGCATTCATCTTTGGTAGTTGTTTTGTGTACATGAGTTCTCTTGTGTCTAGGATATGCTTTGGTTTTTTTGGCCACACAATGCAATATGCAGAATCCTAGTTCTTAGTTCCCCAACCAGAGATTGAACCTGTGCCCACTGCTTTGGGATTGTGGAATTCTTAACCATTGGACCACCAGGGAAGTCCCTAGATTATGCTTTGAATTAGCACTTTTTATTGAGTAACTGTGAAAGAGTGAAAATGTTAGTTGCTCTGTCATGTCCAACTCTTTGCGATGCTAGGAACTATAGTCCACCAGGCTCCTCTGTCCATGGGATTCTCCAGGCAAGAATACTGGAATGGGTAACCATTTCCTTGTCCAGGGGATCTTCCCGACCCAAGGATCGATTTCAGGTCTCCTGAAATGCAGGCAGATTCCTTACCGTCTGAGCCATCAGGTTAAAGCTGATAATACCATCTTAATTTTGGGTGCTTGTGTGTGTGCTCAGTTGCTGAGTCCTGTCCAACTTTTTATGACCCCATGGACTATGGCCCACCAGGTTCCTCTGTCTATGGGATTTTCCGGAAGTGGGTTGCCATTTCCTCCTCCAGGGGATCTTCCTGACTCAGGGATCAAACCCTCATCTCCTGTGTCTCCTGCATTGGCAGGCAGATTCTTTACCACTCAGCCACTGGGAAGCCTATAGTTGGTCACAATTTATAAAATACTTCTGTGTCCATTACTTTCCTTGCTCCTCACAGTTTTAAGAAGTAGGCAGTGTAAATGCTGTAGTTCACATTTTATAGAAGACAAAACCAAGGTTAGGGGACTTGCTCTGGGTCATCTGATTAAGTGGCCGAATGAAGATATTAACCCTGAGATACTGACTCAATAGAAATCTTTTTTAATATTCACACAATGATGCAATTTATTGGAGAGATGAGAAATGTAAAAAATATTTCTTAAATACATGTATGTCTATATATAGATATATATATTCTCATAGTAACTATGCTATATGAAAGTGTTAAGAAAATGTCTAAAGAAAACAACCAGTGAAGTGTTGTTTATCTAGAGGGTGCTTCACAAACATGAATTAGTTATGCTATATATATGCTGTATACACACACACACACACACATATATACACACAGATACACACACACATATATTGCATACCTAAAGAATTGAGGGTACTGTATTAGAGATTCGGAGAAGGCAATGGCACGCCACTCCAGTACTTTTGCCTGGAAAATCCATGGACAGAGGAGCCTGGTGGGCTGCAGTCCATGGGGTCGCTAGAGTCGGACACGACTGAGTGACTTCACTTTCCACTTTCTTGCATTGGAGAAGGAAATGGCAACCCACTCCAGTGTTCTTGCCTGGAGAATCCCAGGGACAGGGTGGGGAGAGCCTGGTGGGCTGCCGTCTATGGGGTCGCACAGAGTCGGACACAACTGAAGCGACTTAGCAGCAGCAGCAGCAGTATTAGAGATTATGTTAATTGCTGATCATAACTGTGTGTGGTTTTGGGCCATACTTCCGTGAGAAGACAGAGCTATCTCCAAAACAGCCATCAGCAATTTTAGATATTCTACTTTTCTGCTTTTAGAAAATGCCATCCCAGACCAGGAAGCATTTCTTATCCTCAAATGGAATGTCTTCACACACCATGCTGTTCCATTTCCCTCTTCCAATTGCCTCCATTGGTTGTAACCTTGGCTGAACTCTTCCCTTGTGCGTTCTCTATAAATCTGCTAGTCACCACTCCCACAGTATAGCCTATTTATGACATTGCTGCAACCTTGTCTCTGAATTCTGGATTTCATCTTCTCTCATCCAGGCTGATGTGTTCTAAAGCTAGAGCTTTCCAGACTCTTCTGAGTTCTCGCCGTAGCCTCTCTGCCGCCAACTCTGCTTCTTCTTATCCTATTAAACTGCACTTCAGAGTTCTGCCCCGGCGTCCCCTTCTCCTTTCTCTTCTTCAAGTGAAACTGCTCAAGACCTCATTATTCACATGCTTCCAAATCAGCACTTTAACAGTATTCCCCGTGATTCAAACAGCCTCCCTTTTTTGTCAGTTAGATAGGAAAGTCTGCCTCTCTGATATCCATTTGTTGGAGTTATTTCCTTAATGTATTTTGCTTTGAAAAGAACAAAAAGGGTTCCCCCAACTTCACAATTAAAAACAATACCAGCAGCTTATTAGGTGCATGTCTTTTTGAAAATGAGAACGTAAGGACTGATTGCATCCCTATATTTTGGAATCAATTTCAAACCCCTATGGTCTGATGTTAAAGCCCATATATAACCCATATTGAACTCAGTGCCTTGTTTTCCTTCTACAACCCCTATTTTCTCTCTTTTCCCCCTTTCATTCCATACAGCCAAAGGTAGTACCTAAAAATAGCATGTTCCTAAGAGAGGAACTCCGGAGAAGGTGATGGCACCCCACTCCAGTACTCTTGCCTGGAAAATCCCATGGATGGAGGAGCCTGGTAGACTGCAGTCCATGGGGTCGCTAAGAGTCGGACACGACTGAGCGACTTCACTTTCACTTTTCACTTTCATGCATTGGAGAAGGAAATGGCAACCCACTCCGGTGTTCTTGCCTGGAGAATCCCAGGGACAGGGGAGCCTGATGGGCTGCCGTCTATGGGGTCACACAGAGTCAGACACGACTGAAGTGACTTAGCCGCAGCAGCAGCAAGAGAGGAACTCACCCTACACAGTTGAAAATTCCTTATACATAAACCAACTTTTAAGTGGATGACAGAGTATGGTTTCTTTATACAAATGGCTCATTCATTTTATAAATTTTTTTTCATACAGTTTGAATATCGGGTATCTCTAGTGTAGTAGTATTATCTGATTTACTAAAAATGTTTATGTAGAGTTGTTTGGCACTAGATGTTCTATTTGAGAGGGCACCACAGACTGCTAAGGTTCCTCTCTTAAACTAATATAAGAACTTTAATTGAATCTTAATTTCCTCCCTGAATAGGATTTTCTTAAATCCCCATTCTTAGGAAAAATGTGCTGTTAGAAAGTAATAATGAAATTTTGCGTCATTGTTTTTTTTTTTTTCTCTTAAAATGTTCCTAATGTAAAACATATGTAAAACAATATCAAAAACTACATTTGTTTGAACACATAATGACTTCAATACACTCAGAATATTCTACATTTTAGAAGACCTAATTTAAAATTGTATTACTTTGTTTGCTCGATAATTTTTGAGGTTTATATCATAGAATTCTAAAGGTGAATTGGATACCTGTGTGGTTCTGAATGACATGGTTGGCATACGCCCCCCCCCCCTTTTTATTCCCCAGAAAAATCAGTATAAAATGACATTTTAAAAATGGTTTTAAAAAGCTATCCTGGTTTTTTAAAGTTCATTTTAATCTTCTAAAACTGAAAATACCTGACAAGATCATTTCTTCGTATCTGCTTTGTCCTGTCCTAACAACAGACTTTTCTTTTTCCTTCTTTCTTGGTTTGTGTTTTGTGAAATTTGTGTTCACAAAGATCTTTCATTTAGCAATTTCCTGATGCAAAACTATTGTTCAAGTCTGTAGAGGGTACTTTAACTCATTTATTCCTGAAGGGCTCTTTGTGGCAAGTTTAGGTACATTTCTCCTAGAGGCAGGGAATGGAAGCCTGACCTCTGGAGTGCCTTCTCCCTAGGGCTGCAGAGAAACTCTCCATTACTTTGCCAACATCAGACTGCCTTCACTATAGAGACAAAAATGAGCCAAAATTCCTTCTGTGTGTTTTGCTTTGGCCCTGATAAATCAAGAAAACTTCATGTGCAAGCCTCTTCTTTAAGAGCATCCTCCTAGCTGACAGGAACTTAATCTAACATTATTTTCACTACACAGTACTGGCAGACTTACGTGAACATTCAGCTTGTTCCAAAAGTTTGTTTGCAAATGATTGAAAGGTAGACTGCAGGATCTCAGTAGTTCTCCGTATGGCTGGGGTTACCATTCAGTCTGTAATAAGAGTTCTGTTTGTTTGTTTACCTGTGTTATAGTATGAAGAGACTTGACCATCTCTCATGAATTCCATGTATTCAGAATTTCAAATTAGCAATTAGCAAGCAGGGAATGTGGCCTCCTTCTACTCTGTGGCTCTGGTAACAGGAGGGGAGACTCTTGCTGACTCTGTCCTTGATGGGGGAGCCCTGGAAATAAGACCTGCATTGTCTCAGCATCCAGCCCTCCCTATCCCAGGGCAGGGATTCTGAAAGTAGAGTCAGGCGAGTGGGAGCAGTGCCAGCGAGAGGGATGTGGAGAAATGGGGATAGGGGGTAGGTAATGAGAATAGGCTGTCCACGCCTGTATACATTTCTTCATTCCCTAGTTTACCATCCTCTTGCAATCCCATTCTCTCTCAATAATTTATTGAAAAGGTTTGGGATGAGCTGTTAGGGGACCTCCCAGGGAAGACGGAGAGAGGGCAAGAATAACATTAATCCTAACCAAAACCCCTATATGTTGGGGGAATGAACAGATTCCTTTTATAGAACTTGAAAATGAGCCTTCAGGAGGTTAAATAAGCTGCTTACAGTTTCACAGCTAGTAAGGGGTGAGGCAGGATTCAAAAGCATGTCTTTCTCATTCCAAAGCTTATGCTCTCTCAGGCATATGACAGGGCTTTACACAATGAGCAGGAAGGGAGTGCTCTTTTTCATTCGCCTCCCTCATTCTTTATCTCTTCTAAAGAAGATGGCAGGGAAGTGGAGTGACAAAGAGATAGAGAGAATGGGGTGGGGGGAAGAGATAAGGAAAATACCAGTAATTATGATAATAAAGATACTAAGTATATATGATTTGCTCAACACAATTATAAATGCTTTACTTATGCTAGTCTGTGTACACTGATTCAAATGGTAAAGAATCTGCCTGCCGATGCAGGAGACCTGGGTTCAATCCCTGGGTCGGGAAGATTCCCTGGAGAAGGGAATGGCAACCCACTCCAGTGTTCTTGCCTGGAGAATCCCATGGACAGAGGATCCTGGCAGGCTACAGTCTGTGGGGTCGCAAAGGGTTGAACACAACTGAACAACTAACACACAGGTGTAAAATGTACCTCAGCTCTGTGAGGTTCAGCTGTTGTTGTCAGTTCCATTTTGCATGTGGGAACACTAAGGCTTGGGGAAAGTATCTTGACCAAGATGCCATGACTAGTGTGTGGGAACCGTGCTCCACACTCAATGCCTTGAGATTTTAAAGCCTGTGTTCTAGTGCTTCCGTCTTAGTACCCTTCTCATGTCCCCTCCCTCTGCCAACCCAGACTGGAAGATGATTGGGAGCAGGAGGGGTGAGTGCTCAAGAGGAGGATTTGTCGGCTTGTGTCTTAAGAGATCAGCATGCTCTCTTTCTTCCCTGTTTAATACTTTCTTTTTTTTCCTCTCATGCTAAAATCCAAACATCTTGACTTCCCTCTGAGAGGGCCACTGTGGCTTGACTTTGGGTGGGAAGCCCACCCAGTGCCTAGAGGTTCTTCATGTATGAGAATTATATTTGCAGTGGTGGGGGAGGAAGGAGGCTGGCCCATTACCAGCAATCCTAATGTTTTTGAGATATACAAATATATGCAAAGATGGAATCAGTCTGCCATGAACAGGACCTAGATAAAGGATGTGAAGTGTATGTGTGCCCAGTTGTGTCCAGGTCTTATCGACCCTATGGAACCCGCTAGGTTCCTCTGTCCATGGAATTTTCCAAGCAAGAATATGGGACTGGATTGCCATTTCCTACTCCAGGGGATCCTCCTGACCCAAGGATCAAACTTATATCTCTTGCATCTCCTGCATTGGCAGGCAGATTCTTTACCACTGGCACCATCTGGGAAGCTCTTACAAAAAGGATGGATGGGGGTAATTAGAAAGAAGGGATTGTAGAGTAATGGGTCTGGTTTTCCTCTGTACTTTGTGAAATCTAGCCTGTTACTCAATAAGCACATCTCATAGGGTGAGACAAAGGGATTTAGGAGGCCTGGCTCCAGCAATATGGGCATTAGTTATTAACAGACAAACCAATGAGGTCTTAAATGGTTTTACACTTGAGTCTCACAGGTTAAAACCCGTAGGCTGTTTAGATAAATCACCCTTTGCTGATTCTAAGTTGAGTGAATCTAAACTGTTACGATATATATTGTCTGGAATTCATTCAACAATAAAAGCTATGTTCTTGTCAGTTACAAAATTCACTGGCTTGTATAATGCTCTTTTTAAAATGTATCAGTGATCGGACAGATTCTATCCAGGTACTCATTCTTCCTAGCCATCTGTGAGTATCTGGTGTGTCCTGAGCTCTGTGCTAGAGGTCACTGGGGAATAGTTTCCCTGCTCATAGGTCCTGGACTGGTTTGTGGAGGAAACAGACATGTAACTGATCATGACACAAATGTACTTAGCACTGTACTGGAGAAGCATAGGGCTTAAGCAGGAGCCCTAAGGTTGGATACAGGTTCCATGGTTTACCTTGCATCTTGAGGAATTTTCATATCTTCCGTATCTAGTTCTTTATTTCTAAAATACAGTAATAACAGTTTTTCACAGAGTTATTAGGTGAGTTAAATGGCACAGTGTGTATAAACACTTCTGGCATTCTTTCTGGCATTCGGTAGGTACTCAATAAATTACTGAATCTCAGCAGTATGCCCTGGGAGTATGGAAGAGGAGGCACTTCACTCCTTGGGTACTTTGAGCAATATCTCATCAAAAATTGACATTAAAGGTGGGCCTTCAGTGATCAGTTCCTGGAGAAGGAAAAGGCAACCCACTCCAGTATTCTTGCCTGGAAAATCCCACGGGTGGAGGAGCCTGGTAGGCTACAGTCCATGGGGTCGCAAAGAGTTGGATACGACTGAGCAACTTCACTTTCTTTTCTTTCAATGGTCAGTAAGAGATTGCCAGATTGGGGAAAGGATAGAAAATGGGAGCGAAGTTGTGAGCCATTTACTTGTTTTCTCATCTGTTTTAAAGGGTAATCAGGAAGTACTCTGAGGTTCAGAAATGCCTCACCAAATTTCATGCAAGTTTTGTTGAAATGTAAGATTATGGCAGACCACCTAACATCTGTTCTTATTAAGAAATTGTTCCTGCTTATAAAACTCTTATTATCATTAACTATCTTCATTTTAGAGGACTGTTTTTTTTTTTTTTTTTTTTAACATCTTCCTTTGGCTTCTTCATGTTATTAAGAATCTAAATGTGCTAAGCATTGTGCTGGGTGGGAAAATGTCTCTGTCCTTGAGGAACTTGTCATCTCTTGGATATAGAGCAGATGTATAAACAAGTAGATTACAGTATGAGTATTAAGTGCCATCATTATGGAGACCATCCTTCCAGGTTTGCATAGTATAGTAACAGTTTATATCTCTTGTCCTGTCATGATTCTTAATATGTGTCATTCTCAAGTGTGTCCCAGTTGAGCGACAAATCTTATGGTCACATAAGTTATGCATTTGTACATGATATTTTGCATATACGTTGAAGATCGTGTGACAGGCAGGAGGAATCAAGGAGTACTTTCTCAGAAAAGGTGAATTTTGAGCTGGGGTAAGATTGCTGAGGGCACTGACAGTCAGAGAAGCACATTTTACATGATCTTGGGATGTAGGGGGGCTTCCCAGGTGGCTCACTGGTAAATAATCCAGCTGCCAATGCAGAAGACACAGAAGACACGGGTCCAGTGTAGGAAGGCAGTAGGTATTCAAGAAACAATGGCACACAGAAAGTTCCTTGTGGCCTGAGGGGTTAAGTAGTAGGGATAATTTTTAGGAGAGTATTGGAGAATGAAACCAGATTTTAATGATTAAGGAATGAATGAAAGTTGAGGAAGGTGAGATGTTAAATATAGACACCTTTTTAAGGAATTTTGCAGTAATGGGAAAGAGTGACAGGTGATAGTTTGAGATGAAAGATAGCACTTGGTCATTCTTAAAATTGGTGGTGAATGTCAGAAGGGAAGGGGAGAAAAGCATGAAAGAGAAAGGGCTAGGGCATGAGATCCTAAAGGAGGTGGGAAAAGACAGTCTGGTGCCCAAGAAAACGGAGAAGGCAATGGCACCCCACTCCAGTACTCTTGCCTGGAAAATCCCATGGATGGAGGAGCCTGGTAGGCTGCAGTCCATGGGGTCATTAGAGTCGGACACGACTAAGTGACTTCACTTTCACTTTTCACTTTCATGCATTGGAGAGGGAAATGGCAACCCACTCCAGTGTTCTTGCCTGGAGAATCCCAGGGACGGAGAGGTCTGGTGGGCTGCCATCTATGGGGTCGCACAGAGTCGGACACGACTGAAGTGACTTAGCAGCAGCAGCAGCAGCCCAAGATAATGGGCTAACCTGTGAAATGGGCTGTGTCATCTTGGCCAAATAGTTTTACTTTCCTGGACCTTAATTTCTTCAAATCTAAAGTGAGGGATTGAAGTAAAGCTTCTAAGTTTCCATCTAATTATGGTTCTCCATTTTATCAAAATATTGTGAGGCTAAACCAGTTACATGTACCCTCCTCATCCTGTGAAAGAGAGGGCTCCATAGATTAAAGTTTGGATTACAGGTAAACAGATTTCCTTATATTAGGACCTGTCAGAGCCTCTAGAATGTTAATGCATAGTAAGAATATTAAAGAGAAGGTTATAATATACAACAGTTCTCAAACTGATCAACTATGTAATCTAGCATGTCATGTAGCATACTATGAAAAACATTTATCTAAGCATTTACTCTCTCAAGTAATTAACAAAAAATGTTTTCCTAAGTTAATGGGCTAACTGCTTAATGGATATTGTCTCTCATGAGCATGGTGTTTGCTTGGAAATGATGTATTTCCTTCCAATATCAAGAAGAAGATGAAGAAGAAGAAAAACCCTGGGCATATAGAATATTGGCAGAAATAAAACACATAGCCCTGTCTAGGCATCATTGTTTTGAGATGGTGACAGAGATCTGGACTCTACAGCTCTTCCTTTGGATAAGCTAAAGAAAAAGCATTATTGGCTTATAAAGATTTTATAAGGAAGGCCAAGAAGACAAGTGCTGCCTTACGTGTATGATTTCAAAAGTTCCAAAAGACTTTAGGAAAGTAATTATGGAATAATGTGCCTGGGTTGGGAAGATCCCCTGGAGAAGGGAAAGGCTACCCACTCCAGTATTCTGGCCTGGAGAATTCCACAGACTGTATAGTCCATGGGGTTGCAAAGAGTCAAACATGACTGAGCAACTTTCACTTTCAAGGATATTTAGGTCATTGTAGTTCAGATATCATCTAACGTCTTTATTTCTTATCACTTCAGTACATTTTAATATGAAATTTAATATACTGTTTAAAAATGTACTTTACTGGCAATATTGGGCCTCCCAATAATGTTTTCCTTTTAATAGAATTTCCTAGCATGTATGCATTCTTTTTCAATTCTTTTTTTTTAACTTGAATGGTTATTTCATATTTATGTTTTTTATCTGAAAGGGTTTCTTTATTGTCGTAATCCCTCTGATTTGGGTTGCTTTAGATTGTAATCATTATGAGCAAGCAAACTTCTTCCCTGAAAGGGCACATGGAGTTTTAAATAGAAAGGCTATTTTGTTGATTGATTCACCAGTAGGTACTGAGCACCTACTATGTGCTAAGTACCGTGCTAAGTCGCTTCAGTTGTGTCCGACTCTGTGTGACCCCACAGACGGCAGCCCATCAGGCTCCCCTGTCCCTGGGATTCTCCAGGCAAGAACACTGGAGTGGGTTGTCATTTCCTTCTCCAAGGCATGAAAGTGAAAAGTGAAAGTGAAGTCGCTCAGTCGTGGCTGACTCTTAGCGACCCCATGGACTGGAGCCTACCAGGATCTTCCGTCCATGGGATTTTCCAGGCATAAGTACTGGGGTGGGGTGCCATTGCCTTCCCCGAGCTAAGGCTGGTGAAAGAGTGAGAGAATAGGACACACTCTGGCCTTCCTTGCTGTTTTCATTTCTCTTGTCCTTGGTGCTTCTTCCTCAGGATTCAGCTCCTTCTTCTCTTCTGATCTTCTTGGCTGCTGTCATTTCACTGAACATACAGACACAAACAGACACACACACACACACATATACTGATTAGATAAAGGGTCTTGATTAGATAAAGGATCTGTAGCAACTGTGGAAGCTGCCTGGATATGAGACAGAGTCAGTGGGATTTGTTTTCACTTGGAAACTGGAGGCGTGGTTTCAGGCTGGTTTACTGAGCTCTGGTTTACTTTGCTCTGTTGATTTGAGTTGCCTCCAGTTTCCTTAGGTGAAAATGGATCATGGAAGAAACTGAAGCTATGGTTAAAGGAGGTGCTGAGGGGCTTGGCTGCCTCTTCTGAGACCTGGAGTTCTTTCAGGGATTGGCTGTTGCCTACATGTTCAGGGGGATGTTGCACACAGATGTGACTTCTTTTACTTTTCTTCACAGATTCTTAAATTGTGTTTACCTTCTTGTTTCCCTCACTCTCTTTGGTACAAAGGTCAGAGGTTTCATTTGATTACATTTTGGTTCTCTGTTAAACTCAGCTGGGTCACCTTGTTCCACATAGCTATTTAGAATTTGTTCTTTTTTTTTTTTTTTTCTTTCTCCTTTTCTCCTTAACGTGTCCACTGTTAGGAGTTAATGCTCTGTCCTTTTATTTCTACGGACTAGATGTCAGAGGACACCATATTAATTGAAGTCTGTCTCCTCTGTTACCTTTCAGGAATAGACTTTCAAACCCCTTTTGGAATGATAATCTTCAGTAGAAAGAAATGTGTAGTAGATTGTTTTTTAAACTTCATTTCCTAATTCTTTCATGGCTTTGCATTTGGGCTATTTCATTTCGCTGAAGAGGCTTTATTAGTCTTCTTGCCATGCATAAACATAGATTGTATTTAAGCATATAAGGTACTTCTAGCTCATTGGAAGAAATACATTTGATATCACACTGCTGTACATTGTTGACTTGTTTCTAACACCACACTTAAGAGCACAGTTATAAATAATTTTGCCAACATCTCCTACTGGTACTTCTAATTAATCTCTTGGATGTGTCTAGAAAGACCAGCCCTATGCCTGCCTTTGATCCTTATGGAGTCAGTTCTCCTGTGATAATCTCTTATCTCAACAATTAACTGACAATATAAAATCCTTCTTTTTTAAACCTGGTAGAACTGCATACCAAAAAATTCAAGTTATATATTTTTAAATCAAAATTTTATTTTTCATAGTTTTCTGCAATGATGCAAAACAGAACATTTTATTTTTGTGAACAATAGCCTTATTTGTTAAGACAGTAATGTTAGGATTCAGTTCAGTTCAGTCACTCAGTCGTGTCCGACTCTTTGCGAACCCATGAATCGTAGCACACTAGGCCTCCTTGTCCATCACCAGCTCCCGGAGTTCACTCAAACTTATGTCCATCAAGTCAGTGATGTCATCCAGCCATCTCATCCTCTGTCGTCCCCTTCTCCTCCTGCCCCCAATCCCTCCCAGCATCAGAATCTTTTCCAATGAGTCAACTCTTTGCATGAAGTGGCCAAAGTACTGGAGTTTCAGCTTTAGCATCATTCCTTCCAAAGAACACCCAGGGCCGATCTCCTTCAGAATGAAGTGGTTGGATCTCCTTGAAGTCCAAGAGACTCTCAAGAGTCTTCTCCAACACCACAGTTCAAAAGCATCAATTCTTCAGTGCTCAGCTTTCTTCACAGTCCAACTCTCATATCTGAACAGATAGTCTTCCCTATAGTATAACAAAACAAATGCTTAGGATGAATTTGAGTAAATGTTGAAATTTTTTAAATAAGAGCTCACTTTTGGGTCTTTACTCACTTCATGGAGAGAATCCTTGGGAACAAATTAAAAGACTTTGATTTATCTTTTCCTTGTACAGAACATGTGTTCTTTATTGTAATTGAAAATTCCTCTCCTCTTGGTAGTAGCACATATTTTCTTCTTTCCTTATTCCACAACTCCCACTCTGTTTTTGTTTGTTTTTAATTCTTCCTAAAAGGGGTCAGAATTTTTTCTTCAATTCTTAGAAAGGAAAGGAGAGTTGATTGTCACTAACAGATTTTAGTGTAGGTAAAATAAATGTTTGTTAACCAAAGGAAATCTGACTAGATTGAACAATTGTATAACCACTCATTAAAGGCTGCTGCTCCATGACTTACTGGTGGTGTTACTCCTGGATTAACTAATGTGCTATACTGTATTCTGGTCATATTAAAGTCACTTTTTAAAAATAGCTCACATCATGTAGCAAACTAAGAAAGGATCCACTTAGAAACCAGGGACAGCAAATTCAGATGCTTCCTAGGACTAGATTGCTTAGAAATGAATGAAGGAGGACAAAAAACAAGTTCATTCCTTCTTTGTCCCCACGGAGCACTGGTGGTGCTTGTTGACCAAGATTGTTGACTTGGGAAAATAAAGGCACAGCATTGCCAGATCTTTATTCCTTTCTTTCCTTGATAGAGTAGATATTCCATTTTATGTAGATTTCATAAATTTAAAAAATTGTTAGATTTTTACACACACTGTACAGTCTGCATTTTGTACATGGACTGTCAGTTTGTGCTTCTGGAAACCCTGTCAATTTGAAAGATAAATTTGGGGTTATACTAAAAACAAAGTGCATAGTATTCCTAATTCTGTGGTTTCTGGTCAATGGTGCATTTCCTTTGGGAAAAAGTTTATTTTCGAGTTCTGTGGTCCTGACTCTAAGCAAAAAGCCTGGAAGCCAGTTTGGGTTGATAGTTTCTCCAGAAGCATGTTGGAAAATGTCAGGAGTTATAAGTCAGTTACTAATACTGTCCAATGAAATCTTCAATCTTAGTCTGGACTGAGTCTGCAGTTTTTCATATCAGATTGGAGTAAGACTTATTAAGAACTCAAAAAGAATTTTAACTTTTGTCACCTATTTCAATTAACTTTAAAATTTATAAAATTATATTTTTTGGTATAATTCTATCTTTGTAACACAAATTATACTCTTTCTTCCTTCTTTAGAATGTAAAGCAACTAAATATGTACAAAATAATATATGTTCAGAACTCTTGAACCAGACTTCAACTTTTACTTCACTTTTAGTTTTTTTGTGTGTTTTCTCCCTAAAAAGAACTAGTGTTATTCATAATCATGCCAAATAATTACAGAATTGCTTTGTTACATTTTGTCTATTATATATATTTATTGAGATTAGCTATCCTTTTTAAAAATAATTCCATTCCAAATCAGGATTAGTTTTTGGTTCTTTTCAGACTTGCCAACTGTTTTATACATTTGTCTCTATTGCTAGGGATTGCTGTTCCATGGTATTTTTTCGGGCATAAATGTATAATCTCATCTCAGTTCTTTATTTTCAAATTTATGTCCATGATATAACCTTTTGTTTTGAGTTCTAATTATGTCCATTCCTGAGTTAGCCACACCAGTTATCTCTGTTGTGATGTCATCTTTGAAATTAAGTATCGTGTGTTCTTTCTTTATTGAAGGCAGTTAGCTGGAGTGTTTAAGAAATACTGGCCTCATCCTTGGGGAACACTGCAGTAGGCTTCTTTGACATTGAATCATTGGTTCTTTCATAGGCCCAGTTTGGTCATCTGATTTATGTGCTATGTATCTTAACAATTGAAGGGTAGCAACATACTGGAGAAAAAGTACATGTATTTTAATGTCTGGGTCATCCAAACTGAGGACACTTTAAGCTGCCAAATTGAAATTATCTGTAATTTCAAACTTATTTTAAAGTACAAAATACAAGTATTCTAGTTATACTTGTGGTTTTAGAAAGTATTTCCTTCTCATTTGGATTCTCAAATGCATAATATAACCCTGTAGCATATTATGTGCGTTTGTGACACTCCCATGGGGACCTTGGGCTCATAAACCAGCAAATAGATTATATAATGCTGCATAAATGCTGTATTTTTCATCTGACAGACATAATCTTGATCCTATATTTTTATGTTACCTAACTGCTTCAGAATACCACTTTTGAAGCAACCCATCAAAATGGAAATTGCTTCTAAAACATGTAGCAATAAATATTGGTCAAGGCTCTATGTAATTCAAAGTGACTCAATACTTGGAAACCAGTCGATTGAAATTCTCTGTTGTCTTTAAAAAGGTTGATCATTTCCATTTTATGGAATTGTTTGATCCCTTTCTACCTTAGTTAGCCATATATTTTCCTTCTAGTAAACATTCTTTTTTTTTCTGATTTGTCTAAAGCATGTCTGAGAGTGAATCAAGCATAAAGACAGGCATAGATAGAATGAAAATTCATAATATTGGGAATTTATATGATATGGAAATTTAAATTGTATATGAGATCAAGACACATATGTGGGACTCATAAAACCAGATATGAAGGGATGAACATCAAGTTGAGTTTGATGAACAAAACCTGAGCTTTGTCTCTGCTCTGTTACATTTGAAAGACTTGATGCCAGAGCTGAGATTTCTTACCAGCATTTCATAATCTCACTGTTGTATCACTCATTTGAAACCTACTTGCTTTTTCTGCTTTTCTCTTCACCAATAATTGTTAGACTCATTTGTCCTTTTCTGAGAGACATGAAGAGAAACTTCCTAAAATTTGCAATCTGGTTTGGCTGAATCCACCTGCAACGCAAGAGACCCCGCCTGGTTCAATTCTTGGGTTGGGAAGATCCGCTGGAGAAGGGATAAGCTACTCACTCCACTATTCTTGGGCTTTGCTGGTGGCTCAGATGGTAAAGAATCCACCTGCAATGTGAGAGACCTGGGTTTGATCCCTGGGTTAGGAAGATCCCCTGGAGAAGAGAATGGCTACCGACTCCAGTATTCTGGCCTGGGGAATTCCATGGACAGTGGAGCCTGGTGGGCTATAGTCCATGGGATTGCAAAATCAGACATGACTGACTTTGATGTTCGCTTTCACTTGGTGAATGGAAGATTTTCGGGAATTTCCCGGCAGTCCAGTAGTTAGGACTCTGTGCTTCCTACTGGGAGTCCTGTCGGGAAGCCAGGATCCCACATGCCACATGACGTGACCAAAAAAACCCCCAAAAACAAAAGATGCAAAGGAAAAAGAAGCAAAGAAGGTTCTAGAGCTGTCAGCTCTGGCTGTAGGTTCTTCTTCCTCTCATCCACTTTATCTTACCTGGCTGAATAGTCAGATGAGTTCTTCCTTCACCGTGCTTACTTCTTTGTCAGAAGCATTCTGAAGCTCCCAACTTTCACTGCATTAAATCTGAATTCCTCCTTCTAAGGCTACAATAATATGGTCTCATCTTCCATTCTAAGTGGGGATTTTTTTAAAATGTAATTTTCCCCTAAACATATATGTACATTTCTCCATTTTTGCCTTTGTTCATGTGTTCCAAATCCTCTTCATCCTTTATACCCAGTTTCAAGGGTCATCTTATAAATAACTGTTTTAGGCTCATAACAGTTTTAGACTCTGATCTCTTTCAATTATAATATATATATATATATATTTACCGCTTTATCTGTTATGTTATAACATAATATGTTACATTATGTTATCTTTCTGTTATATTATGTCTTATTTTTATTTGCTATTTTACAACCTGAATGCGAGACCTATGATCATGTCTTTTATTACCAAGTTCCCATATGTTTTCCATACAAGTAGGTGTCATTAGACACTTTATTGGTGATTGATCTCCTGGCTGTTTCACATGAAGGAACTTTTATAAGCAGGCATGGGCATAAAGACATTGGATTTTAGTATGTTTCACTTCAGTGAGAGTGAATGCTATAGAAATATCCCGTCTACAAAGTGGAGGTATATGCTCAATTATTTTCTGACAAAATTTGTTAGTGAAGACTAATACATGAAATGAAACCTTAAGGATTTATTGAGTATTTATTTTATAAAATATAATTGACACAGTATGCAGTTTCACTAAGTGGGTTAATCCCTGACTTTTAAAGCATTTGTGCACTAACTCCTAACTTACCCATTTGCAATGATGTCTCTTTGTCGTCTTTTCATTAGATAGGTTGGTCTTCCTAAGCTAAGATTTGCGATTTACTCTACATGTTATTATTCACTTTTTATTTCTACTACAAAAAAGGACTTCTACTAAAAACAGATCATGAAAAACTAGTTAGCATGTAAGAGAATAAAGACAATAGACTACTAAAATTTTAAGCTTGCATTGTTAGTCTCAGTGCAGAACATCTTGTTCCCTAGGTAGACAGGTACTTAATCAAATGCTGAGTGGAAAAAAGTGTAAACTAATTGCTTTTGTGACTAGATTCTCTATTCTTGACTCCGTTTCTCAAAGAGCAGTGCTTTGATGTGAAGTCAGTTGACCACTCTCAGTTACCTCATTTTGGAGTGAAGTCTAGCACTCTGAAAAGATAAATTATTCTTTGGGGAGCAATACAGTTTACTAAGCTGTGTATGAGGTTGGGGGGTCAGGTGACCTGACTGTGTACAAATTGTAAAAGGCAAGTGTCAATTGACAGTGTGTTCTGTTCTCTAAGCCAGCACTCAAAGACTAGTGGTTCAGCTTGCAGCTCCGTTCTTACACCACTGGTCTAACAGAAAAAGGTTTTATTGTTTGTTGGCTAGTTAAGCCTAACACTGGTTTAAAATGTTTAGATACTACTGCCACTTCAATATTATGTCTAGTGAATCTAGGATGGCCTTGGAGGGCACGAAAGAAGGGGTTAGGGAACCTCTGGTATAGTTTCATTTCTCTGAATACCATTTTCCTTCTTTTCTCTTCTAAACTTTCCAAATGCTTCTGAGAATCATAACTTAAATCTTGTCTATCATTTTGGTAGTACCATTATTCTTAACCAAAAGATCTCTCTAGAAGCCTCTAGCTCTGTGTGTGTGTACACAGTCTCATGCACATTGATATGAAATTTATGAACGAATGACTAATGACTTTAAATTATAATAAATTTTCCAAACCATATTCAACAAATACAAATACATTGTTTGCCTTTCGAGGGGCATTTGTCCTTCCTGTTTAGGAAGTACTTTATGTCCCATGCCACCTTTTTCTGATTATCTTTAGTGTTGGCAGGGCTTCCCTTGTGGTTCAGCTGGTAGAAATCTGCCTACAATGTGAGATATCTGGGTTTGATCCCTGGAGAAGGGAAAGGCTACCCACTCCAGTATTCTGGCTTGGAGAATTCCATGGACTGAATAGACCATGGAGTTGCAAAGAATTGGACATGACTGGGTGAATTTCACTCACTTAATTTTGGCAACATTTATCCCTCAAATAGGGGCTTCCCTGATAGCTCAGTTGGTAAAGAATCCACCTGCAATGCAGGAGACCCCCATTCAATTCCTGTGTGGCGAAGATCCACTGGAGACGGGATAGGCTACCCACTCAGTATTCTTGGCTTCCCTTGTGGCTCAGCTGGTAAAGAATCCGCCTGCAATGCGGGAGACCTGGGTTTGATCCCTGGGTTGGGAAGATCCCCTGGAGAAGGGAAAGGCTACTCACTCCAGTATCCTGGCCTGGAGAATTCCATGGACTGTATAGTCTATGGGGTCACAATGAGTCGGACACGAATGAGCAACTTTCACATTCCTCAAATATATGTATGTATGTGTATATATATATATGTGTGTGTGTGTGTGATAAAATATATCATATATATGATAAAACATATCCCTTAAATATATATAGGAAGAAATATATGTGTGTGTGAGTGTGTGTATGATTTGAGAAAATAGCTTCATGTCACTTGGAGCCAAGCTTAGTAGATGAAAAGGAGAATTGATCAAATGAAGTGAATAATGTTTGGCTTCAGAAGAGTTGTAAATATAAAATAAGCTTGGTTTTCTTGTGTAGTTCATAACTAGAAATATATGTGTAATGTCTCAGTATATATAGGGCAGCATCACTCACATTTCTTGCTGCTTTTCAGTTCCAGCCTTTGCTTTACATACCAACGAAACTTCAGGTGTATTGTTGTATTGCTCATCAAAGTACCACTTTCAGAAGATTGTACTTGAAGGATTTTTTAATAGCACTACAAAGACTGCTGTGCCATGCCACCGAAAAGCTCTCCCCTGCGTTAAGTGTACATTTAATCAACATTATGGCAATTATAGCTCTTCTTGAAGTCCTTCACCCTCTGTTTTGTGGCAGGAACTTTGTCCAGGATAAAACTGTCATGAGTAGAGGTAATCTGAAATTCATTCTCCTTCTGTTTATGTCAGGATAAGTTGTGGGGATGGGCATGGATACCCATTTTTTTTGATAATTGAGGGAATTACAGCTGAAATGTGTTCTGAACCTCAAAGATAACTTGTTAGAATTTCCAACACTTCAAAATGTTGTGATGCTGTTTCTCAGTCATTTCTTTGCACCGTTTTAATAATCTCATTGGGCATATTAATGAGAAGTTGTTATGAAGCTTAACACCAAATTGAAAAAGTCCAAATGTGATGACTCTCAGATAGCTTTGTATCCTTGATAAATTTCACATGTGGTTTTTTTTCTATAAAGCTGTTTTAAAAAAAAAGTATTGTTGTCTTCATATGTTTTTATGAGTTCTTCACTTAGTAGTTTAAATCATATGTCTTTAACACAGTGCTACAAACTCATTGCTGGGAGAGTGACGTTCTCCTTACATAGTCACAGTGAATCCCAAAGTGTCAGGGAGCATACCCTGGTTTGGCTTCCCAGTTATCTGTTCAATAGCATTGTATTTCATGTCTTTGGGAAAACTGTTTGAAGAACTCAAATATACAAATTAAGCTTTTACTTACTTCAGATAATGATACTGTTGGACCATTAGTATTGACCTAGAAGAAATGCAGGCTCAGCCTTCCAATTGATGAGTCTTGGTGCTATGAAAGCTAACATAACTTTAATCTGAAATCATAGGTCCCTACTGAGCAAGGCGGTAGTTGTTCTGAACTCTGTATGGATCATGTCACTTTTGAAGTCACGGGTTTAGTCCTGGAGTGCCTATGCCAAACATTAATTTTATTTAGCAGATGTTTTGGTGAAAAAAAGTAATCATCTTGAAAAACTTCTGTTTCAAATTTAATGAAACTGGGAAAACTTGACTTGCCGATAGGAAGAAATACCTCAGGGAAGATAAGGTAATTTTATAGTTTTTCCTTATTTGAAGAACGTTTGCCATACATAGAACTAGTAGACAGGTTCTGCATGCAGCACTAGAGGGTAGAAATTAACTTGGAAAATGATATTCCTGATTCTCAACTAAAAAAAGTAACAAATTAGTCAAGATGGATGAGAGAGTCAATTCCCAAACCTGGTTAAGAATATGAAAGTGTATTAGGTGCTTTGGGCATAGAACCTATGACTCTACAATCTTGCATGGACCCAACCTTCAAAAAGCTTATAGGACAGTAATCAAAATAAGCTTATTTGTAACTCTAACAGTAGAAAATAATGCTTTTATTAGATTGTGCTGATAAAGTCCTGTGGGACATGGAGGAAAAAGAGATTACTTTGAGTGGATGAACCATTAGTCTCTCCTTCTTAGAGCCTCAATCAGGGATGTGTGCTGATAACTAGACTGTACGCTTGAGAGAAACTTTAGAGAAGTGAACAAGGAGGGGAAAGAGCTGAGGTTCAATGGGTTAAATTCTACCCCTGGGACTCGATCATGTTATAAAACTTCTGGGCCTCTATATCCTCATCTAGAAAAAGAAAATTATAGTATCTGCCATGATTTAATAACAGAACTATCCATCTGGATAGTGTTTGTAGAAGGTATTTTCAAAAACTCAAAAAAAAAAAAAAAGATGCAAATATTAATGATTGCTATGACATAACATTTCATTTATCTTGCCTGACTATGTTTAGGCAAGTAAAGGCCAGATTTTTTTGACTTTTAGTAATCGCCTTATAGAGACTAAATAGCATTTCAAAATTAGAATGCCTGAATAATATGATGATTATAGGTCTCTTCATTCTGTGTGTGTGTGTGTGTGTGTTTATATGTATGTTAAGAAAAGACAGTTTTTGGACAGCCATCACTATGATCCTATAACAACCATCTGTTGTAAAGGAAAACTTTGGAAGTGACAGTATTTACACACAGACTTGCAGGGACACACACATTTCTTGTTAGTGGAAATTCTTTTCATTGATATTTTTAACATTGGGGAAGCACAGGCTGTTGTTCTTGGAAATACCATAGAGATGTGCTGACAGAATAATATAGGGGAAAAAAGTCCTATTACATATAACTCTGTAGTTATATGGTTAGTGTTTAATATTAGGCAAATATGATGGAAAAAAATAAGTCAACTTTGATTTAAAAATTACTTGGATCATAAAAATGACAGTATATAGTTTGATTAAAGCATATTCTCCAGGCCATCCATAGCTCCTTGTCCTTCTGATTCAGTGGTTCTCAACCTCGGCTACACAGTGGAATTCCCTGGGGAGCTTTAGAATCCCAGTGCCCGGACTGCACCCCTAACCAATTAATTCAGAATCTCTAAGGGTGAGAACCAGTTATCAGTATTTTTAAAGCTCCCCAGGCAATTCTAATGTGCACCCAGTTTGAGATCCACGTCCCCATATCTATTTGTAGTACCATATTGGATTTATAAACTGGAATGCTATTTTTCACTCCAGCTTTGTCTCCTTCATCCTATTTAATCTTACTGAGTTCTGCAGATTCTCCTCTAGCTGTCTTGGTTTAACCCTTACCTTCCCCAGTAAAGCCAGCCTAGCCAAGGCCTTTAAAGCTTCATACCTAGTTTTCTTCATCTGCTGCTAAGTCACTTCAGTCGTGTCCTACTCTGTGTGACCCCATAGACGGCAGCCCACCTGGCTCCGCGCCCCCTCCCCCCTCCCCCCGTCCCTGGGATTCTCCAGGCAAGAACACTGGAGTGGGTTGCCATTTCCTTCTCCAATGCATGATAGTGAAAAGTGAAAGTGAAGTCGCTTAGTGGCATTACCAGACACTTTCAAATAAGTCTTTCGAACAACAGTTTTTTCATTTTACTTAAGACCCTACACTCTTTTGGCATCCTGAAATCCAGGATCCTTTCTAACCAGACAGTATTTAAACAATGAATCCGCCAATTGCTTCTATTTCTTATTGCAACATTTTACAGCTGGGAAGGAATTGAAGGTTTAGATGAATTGTAAAACTATTTTCTCTTGTTATCCTGAGATTCTGTAGAGGAGCCTTGAAGCAGGCACCACGAAGGGAGAGGCTAACACGAGGCACATCTGGGTTCGCTGTTGCCCCAACTCTAGCCCTTAAGGCAGCTGGAGCAGATTCATGCTGCTTCCTTCATATATTTGGGTCAGGCTTAAGATTTCATTAGAGCCAAAAAGAGTAAAAAAATAAATAAATAAAACGAACAACTTTGAAAACCATGAAATCTGATCCTCTCATTTCATATGACTGGAAACTAAGGCTCAGAGAAGTAAAGTTACTCAACCAAAGCCATACAGCTGAAATCTGCCCTTTGTTCCATCTAGTGTGATCTCTCCATGCTCTCTGAAAAATAAGAAGAGATATCGTCATACTAGCTCTTGACACAGGGCCTTGTACATACTGGTATTTGTCAAATACTTGTTGAAGAACGTTTGAATGAATGCTACTTTGCACTTCTCTGTTTCTGTTCATGCTGTTACCGTAAAAGCACCCCCTTTTAGAAAAAGATCCTTTTCATATGTAAAAGCAAGCCCTCAAGGCATATCTCACCCTACTTCTACCTCCAAGTCTTTCCTTACAGCCATGATTTGTAAAAGTTATTTATTGGGTTATATTTTAACCTTTTTAAAATACTGTCTTACTCTCTAATTATTTTCCGTGTCTGCTCTTCTCTGTAACAAGATTGAACATCTGTACCTTAAGTGCAAGATCTTTGCCGTGCGCCCCTTTCCTGTTTCCTCCAGCATAATGAAAGTCACTTAGTTGTGTCGGACTCTTTGCCACCCATGGACTCTACAGTCCATGGAATTCTCCAGGCCAGAATACTGGGGTGGGTAACCTTTCCCTTCTCCAGGGGATCGTCCCAACCCAGGGATCGAACCTAGGTCTCCCACACTTCAGGCGGATTCTTTACCAGCTGAGCCACAAGGGAAGCACTCCTCCAGCATCTGTTCAGGTCAGTCGTTCAGTTGTGTCCGACTCTTTGTGACCCCATGGACTGCAGCACACCAGGCTTCCCTGTCCATCACCAACTCTCAGAGCTTACTCAAACTCATGTCCATTGAGTTGGTGATGCCATCCAACCATTTCTTCTTCTGTCATCCCCTTCTCTTCCCACCTTCGATCTTTCCCAGCAGCAGGATCTTTTCAAATAAGTCAGTTCTTCGCATCAGGTGGCCAAATATTGGAGTTTCAACTTCAACATCAGTTCTTCTAATGAACACCCAGGACTGATTTCCTTTAGGATGGACTGGTTGGATCTCCTTACAGTCCAAGGGACTCTCAAGAGTCTTCTCCAACCCCACAGTTCAAAAGCATCAATTCTTTGACACTCAGCTTTGTTTGTAGTCCAACTCTCTCATTCATACGTGACTACTGGAAAAACCAAAGCTTTGACTAGATGGACCTTTGTTGCAAAGCAGTGTCTTTGCTTTTTAATATGCTATCTAGGTTGGTCATAACTTTCTTTCCAAGGAGTAAGCGTCTTTCAATTTCATGGCTGCAGTCACCATCTGCTGTGATTTTGGAGCCCCCGAAAATGAAGTCTGTCACTCCTCCAGCATAGTTAGAGCTTAATACATGCATGGTTGGGTTGGATTGCTGAATTTCCCTGAATCTGTACTCTCGTTTCTGTGCCCCTCATAGTCATAGCCACAGTGCTCATACTCAGTCATGTCGGACTCTCCAGGCTCCTTTGTCTATGCGATTTTTCCAGGCAAGAATACTCGAGTGGGTTATCATTTCCTCGTCCAGAGGAATCTTCTCGACCCAGGGATCGAACCTGTGTCTCTTGCATTCCCTACTATTAATGATAGTAATTAAAACCCATTAGAATCAAATGTCTCAAAATATGAAGTCTGAACTTTTACTCAGCATAAGAAATGCCCTTTTCTTTAGGAATTGAACAAATGGAATTTTTATATCCACAAAATGACTTTCCCATTAAAATAAACTCACATTCCTTTCATTTTGACCTCTCTTTCTCTTGTGTTTTTTTTTTTTTTTCTTTTCCCCTTTTAAGCAGAAAATTGCAACAGGAAAAGAAAGTAGATTAAATAATTTGTTGTCTGCCAGAATTTTTTTTTTTTCCTGAGGTCTCTAAGTACTCTCAGTCTTGGGCACTTAGCAGACTGGCCCCTAAGAGCAAGGCCAAACTGCAGCTTCATGGGAAAAAAATTGGGAAATGTCCAATCGAGTGTAAGCCAACTCACAGTTGCCTTCCTTGTTCAAAGCTACATTTCTGGCTGGATCAGCTGGAATTTTCTTTTGAAGAAAAGAGTGTTCCTGGCTTGGTTTCAGGTCCTTTTCTTCACAGCAGTCATTCTAGAATTCTCCACAGAGTTATTCATAAGCCAGTAGGAAAAGAGATTCTGTCATTTCCCCTGTAAAAGTATTCAAATGAATGTTGTATCCCTTATACATTTACACCTTTGATAACCGTCCCACTAAAAGTTCATCTTTATCATCTTCCTTAGACCACGCCTGTCTCTTCAGTAAGATTCCATGACAAGCGGCTCATGCACTTAGAATTCTCGGTATTATTTGCTTTAGGGTAGTAGTCTTTCCATTTTTTCACTGATATTCACACACTAGTTGATTCAACAACTATTTTTTGACCCCCACAGAGAAGCAACAAAATACTTAAATGGACTTGTATTTGAGCTCTTGAATTTACTTGATGTTTGAACACGGTAAATGGACTTGTATTTGAGCTCTTGAATTTACTTGATGTTTGAACAGGGACATATTGCTTACTTTCTCCAGATCTCAGTTTTATTATCTGTAAAGTGATGATAATAATAGCAGTATTACTTAAGATCATTGTGAGGAATACGTAATTTCTACGAGTATCTTAGCATAGTGACTGGCACCAGTTGTGTGTTCAAATATTGTGTCACTCTTATGGCACATACAAGTTCTCTACTAGACAGCCTGCTAAGTATACCAGAACCAATAAGACATATTTCTTGCTCCTAGGTAGCTCAGAGTCTAGTGAGGGAGACATCTAGGTAGATATAGTTCTACTGTAGAAAATAAAAATATGTATAATATTATATCTGAAATGTATTAATTGTTCAAACTAAACACTGCCATGTTACAATTTGTTCATATTAGATGTTTGTAATGTTTCTGATAATCAATAAAAGAGATTCTTGATAAAATAAAAAGTACCATAATCAAGTGGGGCTTCCCTGGTGGCTCTGATGGTAAAGAATCTGCCTGCAATGCAGGAGACCCAGGTTCGATTCCTGGGTCAGGAAGACCTCTTGAGAAGGGAATGGCAACCCACTCTAGTATTTTTGCCGGAACAATTCCATGGACAGAGGAGCCTGGAGAGCTGTGGTCCATAGGGTCTCAAAGAGTCATACAATACTGAGCAACTTACACACACACAATCAAGTTATGTGCAGTGGGCTAGGTGGGAGCCAGAGAGGGTACATCTTACTCTCTAGGGGAGGAAGGAGTTGGGGAAAGTACAGAGAGGTGATGGTTTATCTGAATTTGAAGAACATAGAGGCAGTTGCTAAGTGATAGGGTATAAGGTGGAATGAGAATGTGTAGCATGTAAGCATGTGCAAAGGCATAGAACATGAAGGAGAATGACATCACCTCCAAAGAGCAAGTCAGTTCCACACTTGAAGTATGAGGGATGATGGGAGATGAGACTGGGCTTTTGGTGATATAAGCCTGCTCCCTTGACTGTTATTCCCCTACCTATTGCTGAAGAACTGAAATCACCCAGAAGGGGAATACAGAGGGAGTTCTGCAGTGAGTGTGTGGTGCCATTACCACAGCTACAAAACATAGATAGCAAAAATCTCAAAAGGGGATGGAAAGACTGGTAGAAGGACAAAGAAAGTCAAGCAGTATGGGAAAGGAGACTCTTGTACTTTAATTTTGAGACTATTACACATTTAGCAGAGACATTACTTTACCAACAAAGGTTCGCCTAGTCAAGGCTATGGTCTTTCCTGTGGTCACGTATGGATGTGAGAGCTGGACTGTGAAGAAGGCTGAGCGCCGAAGAATTGATGCTTTTGAACTGTGGTGTTGGAGAAGACTCTTGAGAGTCCCTTGGACTGCAAGAAGATCCAACCAGTCCATTTTGAAGGAGATCAATCCTGGAATTTCTTTAGAAGGAATGATGCTAAAGCTGAAACTCCAGTATTTTGGCCACCTGATGCGAAGAGTTGACTCATTGGAGAAGACTCTGATGCTGGGAGGGATTGAGGGCAGGAGGAGAAGGGGACGACAGAGGATGAGATGGCTGGATGACATCACTGACTCGATGGATGCGAGTCTGAGTGACCTCCGGGAGCTGGTGATGGACAGGGAGGCCTGGCGTGCTGCGGTTCATGGGGTCGCAAAGAGTCGGACATGACTGAGCGACTGATCTGATCTGATTACACATTTTGATAGGTACACTCACTACTGCTTTGTTTTTATGCCTATGGAACCCCTGCTGCTGCTGCTAAGTCACTTGGTCTCAAAAGTCAGACTATTTTAGAAAAGTGCTCTTGGAACTTTAGGAACAAATTCCCTTTGGGGAAACTTGCTTTCCATGAAATAAAGAGACCATGTAGTACAGTGGAATCATTCTGCTCTTTAGATTTAGAATATCTAGGACCTGGAATTGATTCTTCTGTTGACAAACTTTGTGACTCTTCCTAAGTATTGGGCATCAGGCTTCTTTTGTGTCAAAGGAAGGGCATATACCAGACAATGCAGAAGTTGATTTCAGTTCTTAAGCTCTGGTGTTCAAAGTTTCTGAAAAATACGTTGTTTAAAAAATAGCATGTTGGAACTTTTAGTGAATGTAGACATTGAGACAGATAATACAGGACAAATACTATCTTTTTGTTAAGGACAAGTTCTGAGAAACTGAAGCAAAGAGGCATTTTAACAGGGGTGGGGAAATAGCTTTAAATTATATGCAGTAACAGTAAGGAACCAGGAAAAATTGAGCCTTTAAATCACCTTGCTCCTCATATACACACCCAGTAACACAGAAATGTTGGTTTGAAAAGATAAAACTATAATAGGAGGGTAGAAAGTTAAACTGGCTTCCCAGTTGGCACCAGTGGTAAAGAATTCGCCTGCCAGTGCAGGAGACAGACGCAAGAGACATAGATTCTATCCCTATGTAGGGAAGGTGACCTGAAGAAGGAAATGGCAATCCATTCCAGTATTCTTGATTGAGAATTCCTGTGGACTGAGGAGCCTGGCAGGCTGTAGTCCATGAGGTCTCAGTTGGACACGAGTGACCATACACACATGTAGAAAGTTAGACTATTATAAGGAAGGGCATAGATAAGAATAAAACTGGTACATTTAAAAAAGTAGGACCCACAGGTTAGCTCAAACACTATATATTTTAATATTCTTTTATAGCTCCCAGTCTTTATCCAAGGGCCACTAACATATATTGTAAATTATACAGAGGTCACACGCAGGGTAATTGACACTTTGTAGAATTTGAAAGGCATTCCTCCCTCCTTCCTTTAAAATATATATTCTTTGTCATGTATACACAATGTGATATTGTGTTTATAAATATCTAATGTCTTATGAAGCTCAAATACATTTAATTTCAATGTATTAGAATATACTAACAGTTCAGTTCCATTCAGTCACTCAGTTGTGTCCAACTCTTAGCGACCCCATGGACTGCAGCGCACCTGGCCTCCCTGTCCATCACCAACTCCCGCACTTTACCCAAATTCATGTCCATTGAGTTGGCGATGCCATCTAACCATCTCATCCTCTGTTGTCCCCTTCTCTTCCTGCCCTCAATCTTTCCCACATCAGGGTCTTTTCAAGTGAGTCAGCTCTTTGCATCAGATGGCCAAAGTATTGGAGTTTCAGCTTCAACACCAGTCTTTCCAATGAACACTCAGGACTGATTTCCTTTAGGATGCACTGGTTGGATTTCCTTGCAGTCCAAGGGACTCTCAAGAGTCTTCTCCAACACCACAGTTCAAAAGCATCGTTCTTTGGCACCTAGTTTCTTTATAGTCCAAATCTCACATCCATACATGACTCCTGGAAAAACAATAGCCTTGACTAGATGGACCTTTGTTGACAAAGTAATGTCTCTGCTTTTTAATATGCTGTCTAGGTTAGTTATAACTTTCCTTCCAAGGAGTAAGCGTCTTTTAATTTCATGGCTGCAGTCACCATCTGTAGTGATTTTGGAGCCGAGAAAAATAAAGTCTGACACTATTTCCAATGTTACCCCATCTATTTCCCATGGAGTGATGGGACCAGATGCCATGATCTTTGTTTTCTGAATGTTGAGCTTTAAGCCAACTTTTTCACTCTCCACTTTCACTTTCATCAAGAGGCTCTTTGTTCTTCTTCACTTTCTGCCATATGGGTGGTGTCATCTGCATATCTGAGGTTATTGATATTTCTCCCAGCAATCTTGATTCCAACTTGTGTTTCTTCCAGTCCAGCGTTTCTCATGATGTACTCTGCATATAAGTTAAATAAACAAGATGACAATATACAGCCTTGACATACTGCTTTCCTGATTTGGAACCAGTCTGTTCTATGTCCAGTCTCACTGTTGCTTCCTGACCTGCATACAGATTTCTCAGGAGGCAGGTCAGGTGGTCTGGTATTCCTATCTCTTTCAGAATTTCCATGGTTTGTTGTGATCCACACAGTCAAAGGCTTTGGCATAGTCAATAAAACAGAAATAGATATTTTTCTGGAACTCTCTTTCTTTTTCCATGATCCAGCAGATGTTGGCAATTTGATCTCTGGTTCTTCTGCCTATTCCATAACCAGCTTGAACATCTGGAAGTTCGCAGTTCACATATTGCTGAAGTCTGGCTTGGAGAGTTTTGAGCATTATTTTGCTAGCGTGTGAGATGAGTGCAATTGTGCGGTAGTTTCAGCATTCTTTGGGATTGGAATGAAAACTGACCTTTTCCAGTCCTGTGGCCACCGCTGCATTTTCCCAGTTTGCTGGCATATTGAGTGCAGCACTTTCACAGCATCATCTTTTAGGATTTAACTAGCTCAACTGGAATTCCATCACCTCCACTTCTTGCTCCACTTTGTTCACAGTGATGCTTCCTAAGGCCCACTTGACTTCACATTCCAGGATGTCTGGCTCTAGGTGGGTTTTCACACCTTCGTGATTATCTGGGTCATGAAGATCTTTTTTGTACAGTTCTTCTGTATTCTTGCCACTTCTTCTTAATATCGTCTGCTTTTGTTAGGTCCATACCGTTTCTGTCCTTTATTGTGCTCATCTTTGCATGAAATTTTCCCTTGATATTTCTAATTTTCTTGAAGAGCTCTCTAGTGTTTCCCATTCTATTGTTTTCTTCTATTTCTCTGCACTGATCACTGAGGAATGCTTTCTTCTCTCTCATTGCTGTTCTTTGGAACTCTGCATTCAACGGCTATGGTTTTTCCTGTGGTCACGTATGGATGTGAGAGTTGGACTGTGAAGAAGGCTGAGCGCCGAAGAATTGATGCTTTTGAACTGTGGTGTTGGAGAAGACTCTTGAGAGTCCCTTGGACTGCAAGGAGATCCAACCAGTCCATTCTAAAGGAGATCAGCCCTGGGATTTCTTTGGAAGGAATGATACTAAAGCTGAAACTCCAGTACTTTGGCCACCTCATGCGAAGAGTTGACTCATTGGAAAAGACTCTGATGCTGGGAGGGATTGGGGGCAAGAGGAGAAGGGGACGACAGAGGATGAGATGGCTGGATAGCATCACTGACTCGATGGACATGAGTCTGAGTGAACTCCGGGAGATAGTGATGGACAGGGAGGTCTGACGTGCTGCGATGCATGGGGTCGCAAAGAGTCAGACATGACTGAGTGACTGATCTGATCTGATTCAAATGGGTATATCTTTTCTTTTCTCCTTTGCTTTTGGCTTCTCTTCTTTTCACAGCTATTTGTAAGGCCTCCTCAGACAGCCTTTTTGCCTTTTTGCATTTCTTTTTCTTGGGCATGGTCTTAATCCCTGTCCCCTGTAAGGTGTCATGAACCATAGTTCCTCTAGCACTCTGCCTATCAGATCTAGTCCCTTAAATCTATTTCTCACTTCCACTGTATAATGGTAAAGGATTTTATTTCAGTCATACCTGAATGGTCTAGTGTTTTTCCCTATTGTCTTCAATTTCAATCGGAATTTGGCAATAAGGAGTTCATGATCTGAGCCACAGTCAGCTCCTGGTCTTGTTTTGGTTGACTCTATAGAGCTTCTTCATATTTGGCTGCAAAGAACATAATCAATCTGATTTTGGACAGTTACTGAATTGTTGTTTGCAATGGCGTAGAATAACACAAGTGACTAAGTAGCCACAGTCTAGTTTGAAGAATGGATTATTCCAGACAAATTCCGTTTTCTTTCATGGTAAAAATGACAGACCATGTATTTTGTGTAGTAGATGGTGAGTTGGAATAAAATAATATGATATCTTAAATTTCACATGATGTCATCACTGAACTGGACATAAAATTTTGCTTTATTGTTGGGTTGATTTTTACTCACTAGGGAGTAGCTAGCAACCTTAAGTTGTTATCCATGATTTACTTACATTTTCACATCAGGTAGCCCAAGTATTGGAGTTTCAGCTTCAGTATCAGTCCTTCCAATGAATATTCAGAACTGATTTCCTTTAGGATTGACTGGCTGGATCTCCTTGTAGTCCAAGGGACTTTCAAGAGTCTTCAGTACTTGGGCCACCTGATGTGAAGAACTGACTCATAGGAAAAGACCCTGATGCTGGGAAAGATTGAAGGTGGGAGGAGAAGGGGACAACAGAGTACAAGATGGTTGGATGGCATCACTGACGTGATGGACATGAGTTTGAGTAAGCTCTGGGAGTTGGTGATGGACAGGGAAGCCTGGTGTCCTGAAGTCCATGAGGTCGCAAAGAGTTGGATGCAACTGAGTGACTGAACTGATGGACTGACTGACTTACATTTAGGAAAGTATCCCAAGGACATCATTCATGGGCTTCCCTGGTGGCTCAGACACTAAAGAAGGTGCCTGAGACAGTGCGGGAGGACCTGAATTTGATCCTTGGGTCAGGAAGATCCCCTGGGGAAGCAAATGGCAACCCACTACAGTATTCTTGCCTGGAGACTTCTATGGACAGAGGAGCCTGGTGGGCTACAGTCCATGGGGTCACAAAGAGTCGGCCACGACTGAGCAACTAACACACACACTCACAGGAAAGTATGCTAAGAACATAGTCCATAGTCCAGAATGACTGTTGTTATTTGTAAAGATCTCTCTTAAGGTAGGCCTACCAGGCTTTTGAGTGAAGTACTCTATCTTTGATCTTGAAATTAATTTTAAACTTATTTTCTCAACTATTGGCACTCAATTATAAATTTGCTCCACCACGGTGATTCCAGTTAATCATCAGTTAACAAGAAAGTGTGAAAAGCTCTCACAGTCTGCTGCTGCTGCTAAGTCACTTCAGTCGTGTTTGACTCTGTTGGACCCCATAGACGGCAGCCCACCAGGCCCATCTATCCCTGGGATTCTCCAGGTAAGAACATTGGAGTGGGTTGCCATTTCCTTCTCCAGTGCATGAAAGGGAAAAGTGAAAGTGAAGTCGCTCAGTTGTGTCCGACTCTTAGCGACCCCATGGACTGCAGCACACTAGGCTCCCCCGTCCATGGGATTTTCCAGGCAAGAGTACTGGAGTGGGGTGCCAGTGCCTTCTCCTCTCACAGTCTAGAGGAGCTTAGGAAGACGTGAAGACTAAAAGCAATATGTTATTCTGAATGCAATTCTGGGACAGAAAAGGAACACTGAGTAAAAACTAAAGAAACCTGAATAAAGCATGGACTTTAGTTGATTATAATGTATCAGTATTGGTTCATTGGTTGTGACAAATCTACCACATTAAACTGATGTCAAATATTAAACACATAAGAAATTCGGTGTTGGAACTCTATATATTTGCACCTCTTCTCTAAATCAAATATCTAAAATAGCCAATTCTCCCATCCTCTGCTCCCCACCCAAAACTTACTCAGTACATGTTGCATATTATGTCTGCATATCTAAGAAAAATAAGTATAGTAAAGAAACAGGAAAAGTAGAAGATGAGGGAGAATAAAAATGTCTAAGTGATTTAAACTTATCTGGCTTAATAAAGAGAACAGTATGTGTGCATGTGTTGGGGGGAGTTCCAAAAGTTGTTTCTTATTTTATAAAAGGTGTTCACAGATTAATCACTGAATCGGAGACAAAAGGAAACAAAATTATATAGAGAGTTTAGTTTAGATAAATAGTTTTTTAAATAAAAAGTTGATTTTAAATCAAAATAGCTTGATAAAAAGCAAGCATATATGGGAAACTTCCTTAAAAGCTAAGGATTATCTCTTGCACTGTTCTGTATAGAAGTTACTGGTCATGTGTTGCTACTTAAATACAGCTAGTAAAATAAAGATTCAGGCTCCTCATTTGCTCTACCCATATTTCAAATGCCCAATAGACACATTAGGTTACCATATTGGACACTTCCATTCACATACAGTATGATTTAAGATAAGCAAGAATTGAGAGGAAAGTGAGAAAATCAGGATTACAGTTTGGTGCTTAATGGATGCGTTCATCCATTCATTCCTTATCATATAAGGTACTTCGAAGCTATATACCAGACAATAATAATGAGAATGTTTTTAATAATATATTAATATATTAAATGTTAGCTATGTAAGCAGATACTATTTGACCACATTACATGTATTACTTGTTTAATTATCCAACACTTTATCAGATAGATAGTATCATTATTTTCATGTTAACAGGTAAAGAGACTGAGGCTCAGATAGAGTAAAACAGCTTTTTTATGGTCACCCACCAAGTAATTGCTAGGCCCTTGTGCTCCAAGCCAGATCTGTCTGACTCCAGACTCCAAGTTCTTAATTGCTGTGCTTTATTGCCACTACTCTAAACTGTGCAGGGTCTTGAAAATACAATGAAGAACAATGAACACCATCCCTGCCCCAGAGAGCATATAGTTTTAACCAATCTGAGCTTCAGTTTCCTCCTTGCAGTCTGGGATAAGTTATGGCACAGTGTAGCTTTGTTGCTAGATCTTTTTATAAATCCCAGGCAATTAAATGCAGGCTTTAATGAAACTAGTACATGTAACTGGCAATGTGATTTCTGAACATCTTTTCTCCTTGGGAAAGGCATAGTCATCGTGGAGAGTTCACCGAACTTGCGCTCATGCACTAGAATCTTTGGGAAAGGCACCGACTAGGATAAGATGAAGACAAAAAAAATGGACTGTGTTTATATTCTGGGCTTAAAAATTCCCCTTGTTCAGAGGAGAATCAGCTGTCAGGTTCAACTTACTACAGGAAACAGTAGAAATGAAGTCTGTTTCTGTAGCTCTGTCCCCTTGGGGACCCAGTGTCTCACAACCAGTACACTTTTATTTGAAGAAAGCCTTAAGTGAATCCCACATCCCAAGGTAGATGTTTATTTACACTTTGCAGATCGAGTTCCATGGCGCCACATTTAGGGCAAGTTAACTCTAAGACTGCCTACTTCTGTCTCTTCGAAATAAGGGACTTCATTTTATTTTGAATACTCTTCCCCGATCATAAGCTCTTAATTCCTGTCCTCCCAGAAACACTTATGTTTTCTAACCAGAAAATCTAAGCAGTTGTGTGTTAGCATTAAAAATACATCAATAATGTAATGTATAACTTTGTGGTCCCCTATTGTACTTCATTATATTTTTTTCCCCTCTTTGGAAAGATACACAAATCACAGTTTATAGAAATTAAGGTAGAATAAATCCCATAGCCAAGGAGATGTGCAGAGTGGGAGAGGCTGAAAGAGCTTACAGTTTCACCAAAATATGTGATTAGTACAAAGAAGATACTAAACTGAAGGGTGTGCACCCAAGAGACAAGCCATATAATTATTTGACTCTATTACTAATGGAAGAGTACACACACAGATATACACATCAGCATTACTTTTTGTTACTGTTGTCATTATTGTTTTAGTTTTGTTATGCTGGCAGAAGCATGGAAACAAAACAGTGACCACAACACTTGGTTTTTCACATAGAGGATTTCTTCTGGAATTCCCATGAGGCCATATATATATATATAGATGCTTAATCATCCCCACATATTTGTGAAGCACCTATTGTGTGTAAGACACTTACTAAACCCCTCTAGAAGCTTACAGTCTAATTAGAGGAGACATAGGATATATACTCAAAGATAAGTAAGGCATTCAAACCTTTCTTATAGATTCTCAGTAGGGGCACTTCATTCTATAAACATGTGTCCCAAGCTCCTCCTCTAGTGTCTTGGCTTTCTGAAGGTTATCATAGAACCATAGATGTGAAAATTTCCATAATAAGTCTTGGCAGGCAGATTAAGGATTTTCCTCTTTAACAAAGCTAATCAGGCAGAACTTAAAAAAAATGTTACATTAGAACCACTGAAATAACTTCTATCTCATTGTAAAAATTTTTTAAAAAAATTCTACATTATGATTGAAGAGTGAAGGAAAAAAAAAAGGAGAGAGGGAGATAACTCTGACCTGGGAACTAGCACAATAGATCTTAAGGAACTTCAAAGTAAAACAATTATCTCTGTAACACAGGTGATTTGGAATCTCTTTGTTAGCCATTTATGACAGATGTGTAATACTTTGACATTAATGTAGACACTGGCATTCCTAGAATCTTGCCATACTGCCAGGATATTTCTGCCTCAATAATATATTGATTATATTATTGTAATGAGTTGGCCAGTGACTCATAGTTACAAAGAAATTATAGTAAATTTATCTGAGGGAAGTAATGATGAAAACTTCAGAATTATTATATGCATGTCTCATATCCTTGTCATATTAACAGTCACCTATTGTGTGACTTGACATTAGCCTATGCTTTTTAATGTAAATCAGAAGCTGTGAGTAATTCATTGATGTTATATAGTACTTAATACATTGATGTGGTGCTTAAAATACAGTAAAAATCCTCTTCAGCTATTAAAAGACTACAGGAAAATTTAGATATATGAAATATTCATTCTTGGTTGCTGTCCTGAAAATGCATTTAAAACTATGTGGCCACTTTGGGCAGTTGCCTTTTAGTTGTTTGTTTGTAGACCCTGATTAGTAGACAGGTGAGAGGTAACTGTGAATATGTTATAAATTATCAGTTTGTTCTTAAATCATGAGGCAGACACTGGAACAGTTTGTCAAGAGGTATCCACCATACAGCTCTGAGTTCAGATTATACATGTTGCCAAGACTAAATGTTTGTTTGGGCTGTACTCATGATCAAAGCCAACTTTTTCACTCTCCTTTTTCACTTTCATAAAGAAGCTCCTTAGTTCTTCTTTGCTTTCTGTGATAAGGGTGGTGTCATCTGCATATCTGAAGTTATTGATATTTTTCCCAGCAGTCTTGATTCCAACTTGTGCTTCATCCAGCCCAGCGTTTCTCATGATGTACTCTGCATATAAGTTAAATAAACAGGGTGACAATATACAACCTTTATGTACTCCTTTTCCTATTTGGAACCAGTCTGTTGTTCCATGTCCAGTTCTAACTTCTCAGGAGGCAGGTCAGGTGATCTGGTATTCCCATCTCTTACAGAATTTTCCATAGTTTGCTGTGATCCATACAGTCAAAGGCTTTGGCATAGTCAATAAAGCAGAAATAAATGTTTCTCTGGAACTCTCTTGCTTTTTGGATGATCCAGCGGATATTGGCAATTTGATCTCTGGTTCCTCTGCCTTTTCTATAACCAGCTTGAATATCTGGAAGTTCATGGCTTTATGTTGAAGCCTGGCTTGGAGAATTTTGAGCATTACTTTGCTAGAGTGTGAGATGCGTACAATTGTGCAGAGGTTTGAGCATCCTTTGGCATTGCTTTTCTTTAGATTGGAATGAAAACTGACCTTTTCCAGTTCTGTGGCCACTGCTGAGTTTTCAAAATTTGCTGGCTTGTTGAGTGCAGCACTTTCACAGCATCATCTTTCAGGATTTCAAATAGCTCTACTGGAATTCCATTACCTCCACTTCTTGCTCCACTTTGTTCACAATGATGCTTCTTAAGGCCCACTTGACTTCACATTCCAGGATGTCTGGCTCTAGGTGAGTGATCACACCATCGTGATTATCTGGGTCATGAAGATCTTTTTTGTACAGTTCTTCTGTGTATTGTTGCCACCTCTTAATATTTTCTGCTTCGGTTAGGTCCATACCATTTCTGTCCTTTATTGAGCCCATCTTGTATGAAATGTTCTCTTGGTATCTCTCATTTTCTTGAAGATATCTCTAGTGTTTCCCATTCTATTGTTTTCCTCTATTTCTTTGCATTGATCACTGAGGAAGGCTTTCTTATCTCTCCTTGCTATTCTTTGGAGCTCTGCATTCAAATGGGTGTATCTTTCCTTTTCTCCTTTGCCTTTCACTTCTCTTCACAGCTATGTGTAAGACCTCCTCAGACAACCATTTTGCCTTTTTGCATTTCTTTTTCTTGCAGGTGGCCTTAATCCCTGCCTTCTGTACAGTGTAAGGAAACTCTGTCCATAGTTCATCAGGCACTCTGTCTATCAGATCTAATCCCTTAAATCTTTTTGCACTTCCACTGTATAATCTTAAGGGTTTTGATTTTGGTCATACTTGAATCGTCTAGTGGTTTTCCCTACTTTCTTCAATTTAAGTCTGAATTTGGCAATAAGGAGTTCATGATCTGAGCCACAATCAGCTCCCAGTCTTGTTTTTGCTGACTCCTGAGCTTTTCCATCTTTGGCTGCAAAGAATATAATCAATCTGATTTCGGTATTGCCCATCTGTGATGCCCATGTGTAGAGTCTTCTCTTGTGCTGATGGAAGAGGGTGTTGCTATGACCAGTGTGTTCTCTTGGCAGAACTGTTAGCCTTTGCCCTACTTTATTCTGTACTCCAAGGTCAAATTTGCCTGTTACTCCGTGTATTTCTTGACTTCATACTTTTGCATTCCAGTCCCCTATGATGAAAAGGACATCTATTTTGGTGTTAGTCCTAGAAGATCTTGTAGGTCTTCATAGACCCATTCAGCTTCAGCTTCTTCAGCATTACTGGTTGGAGCATAGACTTGGATTACTGTGATATTGAATGGTTTGCCTCGGAAACAGAGATCATCCAATTTTTGAAATTGGATCCAAGTATTACATTTTGGACTCTTGTTGACTATAACGACTACTCCATTTCTTCTAAGGGATTCTTGCCCACAGTAGTAGATATAATGGTCATCTGAGTTAAAGTCACCCATTCCAGTCCATTTTAGTTCGCTTTATTTTTAGGGGGCTCCAAAATTACTACAGATGGTGACCTAAGCCCTGAAATTAAAAGACGATTGCTCCTTGGAATAAAAGTTATGACCAACCTAGATAGCAGTTAATAAGCAGAGATATTACTTTGCAAAGAAAGGTCCATCTAAGTCAGAGCTTTGGTTTTTCTATTAGTCATGTATGGAAATGAGAGTTGGACTGTAAAGAAAGCTGAGCTCCAAAGAATTGATGCTTTTGAACTGTGGTGTTGGGAGAAGATTCTTGAGACTGACTTGGACTGCAAGGAGATCCAACCAGTCCATCCTAAAGGAAATCAGTCCTGAATATTCATTGGAAGGACTGATACTGAAGCTGAAACTCTTAATACTTTGGCCATCTGATGCGAAGAAGTGACTCATTTGAAAAGGCTCTTATGCTGGGAAAGACTGAAGGCAGGAGGAGAAGGGGACGACAGAGGATGAGATGGTTGGATGACATCACCAACTCAATGGACATGAGTTTGAGGAAGCTCTGGGAATTGGTGATGGACAGGGAGGCCTGGTGTGCTGCAGTCCATGGGGTTGCAAAGAGTCGGACATGACTGAGCAACTGAACTCAACATGGTCAAAAGTTCCTTTTCTGCGTGTTTTGTTACTGTCTATAGTGTGTGCCATCTCTGATAGCTCTGCCCTGAATCTTACATGGCACCTACAACATGCATGATCTGTTCAACCCCTTTAAATAGTTAGTATGCTCTGGAGTTGATTTCTTTTGTTTGCCTTTTTTTTTTTTTTTTTTGGCAGTCTCCTACCCATAAACCCTTCACCTGTGCTACACATGGAACATCTGCTGATTGCTAAAGTTAGAAAAATTGGTGACAGCAGTGAACAAGTTTGCATGCCCCACCTTCACTCACAGAGAAGGGGCACACTGCATCTCCAGGCCACCCCAGGCTGGTGCAGTACCTTGTAAAATACTGTTTGCCAAGTCATGCCAGCTGGGTAGATAATGTGAGTCATCATGTGATCTCACAGTTCCTATTCCAGTCTGATCTTGATGTTACGGTTGGTTAAGTATTATTGATGAACCAATCATGTTTCTAAAATAAACCAATAGCATTCTTTCTCCAAAAAAAAAAAAAACAAACAAAAAAGCAATCTCTACCACAGATGACAGTCATGTTATAAAGGCCAAAATCCTTTTCTCTTTTCCAAGTTCAGGTCACTGTATTGTGCATCTACATTAGGCATTTAGTGTATTTTGAGGAGGATATCAGTTATTAAAAATACTTTGTTATAAAAGATAAACGTTCATGGTGGTATCCTTACACTATATATTTGCCACTAAGTTGAATAAGGTAGTTTAATTATTTTGTGCAATTAAGGAATTTGTTTTTATGGGATTTGTTTTGTTTGCTTCTAACAGTCAAGAGCTTAATTTTAAAAAACCATCTTACTCTGTTCTAACCTAAAGTTGCCAGCTGACATTGTTAAACACTGCGTCAACTATTAACATGGCATCATTTTAATATTTGACATAATCCTTTGTGTCAGCTGAAATTTAAAAGGGATCACATTTATTTTAATATCATTATAAAATTAGTGTAGTGCACCCAAGCAGATCACTCTAGTTTTACTAAAGTCAGGCTTTTCTGTCCATCAGAGTTACCTTTTTGCACATCTTTATCTATCTAACAGAAAAATATAAGTCTTTGATAATAATTACTGTTTTTACTTAGATATTCAATTAATGTACAGACCATTTGAACACCCTTTGCTCCCTGTAAAAAAAGTAGGTATCAATACTCCCTTCAGCAAACACTAGAAGAGTATATGAATACGTATTTATCTTTTCTTTTGTTAAATCATTTACATTTGTGTTATAAGAATAGCCATTTTTAATCCAAAATCCTGGATATTTAGAAGAGATTTTGTTGCTAAGGAAGTAGACCTTAATATACATTAGTTTTGTTTCTTTGAGAGTTTGCTCAGCAGATTGTGATTTTTGAAATCTTTTTCATCTCTGGAAGAAAGCCACAAGAATAACTTGAGATGTAGTATCCATAAAAGGAAGTAGCCTTATTCAGTGACTGACAGGTTGGTTAGAGAATGTGCCATTTCATTTAATCTTCAATCTACAAATTTTAAAATGAAATTTTCTTTTAAAATTCATAATTATAATAATTGGACATTCATTCACACAATCATTGCCCTTATTTCTTGGTTTCTAAAAGTGAAAGTATTTTGTTGTTATCAGGTATATGGATTTATAAGAGTAAGTGAAAGTCACTCAGTCATGTCTGACTCTTTCCAACCCCAAGAATTCTCCAGGCCAGAATACTGGTGTGGGTAGCTGTTCTCTTCTTCAGGAGCTCTTCCTAACCCAGGGATCAAACCCAGGTCTCCCTCATTGCAGGTGGATTCTTTACCAGCTGAACCTCAAGGGAAGCCCCATGGATTTATAAGAGAATGTACCCAAAAATGTGAGGGAAAAAATGACAATTATATTTCGAGTGATTTTTGACCAAATAGTTTTTCAGTTTAGAAATACAGAGAAATAGAAGTACTACTTAAATTGATTAGTACAAGAGATGCCTTTTCTTTGCTTTACAATGTATTAGGAGGTTTGTTAACTATGCTGCTAGGAAGTTCTTTCTGAAATCAGTCTTAAATTTCATCTATGTTTTACCCAGTTTTAAGCCTTGCTTCAAATAGAAATAGAAAGTAATGTTTATTTTTTTTAATCACTGTGTAATATTGTTTTCGGAGAAGGCACTGGCAACCCACTCCAGTACTCTTGCCTGGAAACTCCTATGGACGGAGGAGCCTGGTAGGCTGCAGTCCATGGGGTCACTAAGAGTCGGACACGACTGAGCGATTTCACTTTTCACTTTCATGCATTGGAGAAGGAAATGGCAACCCACTCCAGTGTTCTTGCCTGGAGAATCCCAGGGACGAAGGAGCCTGATGGGCTGCTGTCTGTGGGGTCGCACAGAGTCGGACACGACTGAAGCAACTTAGCAGCAGCAATATTGTTTTATGGTTGCTTATGAAAAGCTAGGATACTGCTTGAATAAGGCTTCATTCCTATCTACTTTTAGACTGTTGATAAGCTAACAAATGTCCTTGGATTTTGCTAATTAAATGTATTTCCTTACTTGACCTTTCAATAAAGTTCAACAAAGTTGACCACTGCCTCCTTATTTCATATATTGATTCTTCTTATGGTTGACCATGATCTTCTGGTTTTCTTCCTAGCTTAGTAGTATATCCTTCTCATTATCCTTTACTGATTCATCTTCAGTTTGAAATCTACACGTTGGAGTCTCTCCCAGGGCTTGGCCCTTCTTTTTAACCTACACACTCTGTACGTGATTTCATTCAGCCTCATGGTGTTTTTAAATACCATTTTCAGGGAGCTGATGGCTTCCAAGTATTTCTCTTTTGTCATGATGCCCTTGAAAAACCAGATTTTTGAATCTAACTGCCAACTGGGCATTTCTACTTAGATGTCCTATAGATATCTACAAATTGAAGAACCCACATGGGTAACTTTCTTGTCTAGCCAAATTTGCACCTCTCTCAGGTTTCCCTAACAAAATATATAGCACTATTTCCTTGTTTGCTAAAACTAAAACCCTCTGAGCTACTCCTAAGTGCTGTTTCCCTCAGTTTGAATGCTGATCATCATGGCGATAACTATTCTCTTGGCAAAGCACACAGTTCTTGTCATTCAGAGTTAGAAGAAGCCTTTCCCCACCATGCAAACCAATGTAGATAACTCGGTCATTTTCCATTCTATCATCAGTTTAATTCTCTGAATACATCTTACCTCCATTAGTCATTTTTCTTTTTTGTTAACTTGTTTATTTTTCTATTTCCTGTGTTATTTGTGGAGGTTTTGTTGTTATTGCTTTCTCAGAATGCTGTGAGATATTTTGTAAAGTGGTTGTTGAGTTAATGACTGTTAGCTGGTTTGTTCATTCATTCATAGTCATAAACACATCCTGAGGACCATTCATGTTCTAGGCATTATGTTAAGGACATAGCATGAACTAAAATGCAATTCTTGCCCTCAAGGGTTTCACAGTTTAGGGGTGGAGAGAGCTACACAAATAAACAATTACAGTACACTGTGACGAATGCAACAGTGGAAGCCTGTCCAAAGTACAGAAGCAGCTTAGAATAAGATGTGGTTAACTCTATGAGAGGGTATGGAGTTGGAGGGATCCCAGTGAAGGGAGAAGGATTTATTCCTTACAGCTCAAGGATTTACTTGTTTTAAAAGATGGACTTTTCAAGTAAACGATGGGAAAAGAATAGGAATTTCCAGACTGAGATGCTTGCATATGTCAAGGCACAATGGTATGCAGGAACTGGGAAATACGTCTAAGCATATGTTCTTGCTCAAACATGGAATGTATGTGGCCAACAAAGGGAGTCTTAACTGGAAAGGCAGCCAGAGGCAGAAAGGGCCGGATTTTTCCTACTAGGAAGCTTAGTCTTCATCCTGTGGGTCAGCTGACGAATTTTGACATTTTTTAAAGTAGGTAATAAATATGTTTACATTTTAATTTTAAAAAGATATGTTCTTTATAGCAGTGGTGTGGGGGAAGAATTCAGAGGCAAGTAAACCAGTCTAGAGGGCAGAAGTGAGACAAGAGATAAGGCCTGAATGATGCAAATATGTTGGGGATGAAGCAAAAAATAAAGGAATAGAGAAGTGTCAGGTGAATGAAAAGTGCTTCAGAGTGGGATTGAAAGAGAGAAGATGAAGCCAAGGTTTCTATCTCCGTATACTGGGCCTCTCCAGCAACACTAACCAAATAGAGGGTACGGAAAGGAGAACAGATTAATATGGCAATACTTTTTATTTGATAACTACAACATATATTGAGTGACCAAATAGAGAGAGAGAGACGGGGAGAGTGTGTCACTGTGCTTGGAACTCTTTCTTAAATGAATTTAGATTTAGATTTGTCAAGCTGAAGAATTTACAGAAAACCCTCTGCTGTGTAAAAATAATCAGAATTTGTTTTGAAACCCCCAAGTCTAGTCCTAATTTTGCCAGTAGCTAACTCTGTGATTGTAGCATTTCTCCGTGCTTTTGTGTGTGTGTTGCAATAAGCACCGAAACCTAGAACTCCTGACTTCTGATACACCTTCCTGACCTACCACACAATGTAACCATCCACATTATCCCCAGTCTTGACTCGCCTGTGGTCTTGAAAACCCATATAACTTTGGGCAGTTGGAGGAGCCAGCTCCTCCTTCGCTGACTTGTCTTTTCAGTGCTTAACTCTGTTGGGCATAGGATTATGCTGAGGAACGAGGAAGAGAGAAAATCAGTGCACTCTCTCTCTTTGGTCCTCAAGGGATTCAGCGTGAGTTAATGTAGCCCTTGGTGACTTGGGATTTGCTTGAGAGAGACTCTGCCCTTTATTCCTTCCTGTTCACATTCTTTCTACTACACTCAAGTTTCAAAACCAGACCCAGATGTAGTGATGTGTGATTATAAGGGAAGAGGGTCAACTTCAGTTCTGACATATATTTGCACATCCTGGGGTTTTAAACAAATAAAATGAGTGTTCATTGCTGATTCATGTTTTGCTTTTGGTCCCTAGATCCTTTTCTGCTGCAGTCACATGGCATGCACCATGGTGGCTCTCATCGTATAATGCATTCTGGGTTCTCCTAAATCCTAAAGCACTTTGTAAAAATAAAACCATAGGTCTCATTTTTCTGATGAAGAGAGCAAGGCATAGAGAGATTTTACAAAGTGATACAACAAATAAAGGGGGAAAAAGAACCAGGATCATTTTTTTTTTCACTCTCCATTAAATGATACTCTCTCATGCTTTTCTGTTGTCAAAAGCCCTCTCTACATTCTGTATTGTTAGGTCATCATTTCCTATAGTTTGCACAATACGGTGTATTATGGATTGCTCACAAAGCAGCAGATATGAATTCTTTATAATGGATTTATTCTTTTCAATTTTTTGTCATCTTTGGGCTTAATAGAAATAGTTCAGCATGTTATATTGTGTGATCTGTTCCTAAATAGATAAAAGATTTCTGTGTTTTGAAGGAAACACTTATATTGGTTAATTTGCTGCATTGCCTGCAGGAATGTTCATATGTAGGAGGAAAACAACTGCTTCCTGACAAGATTTTCTTTAACTCTGCTAGAAACTCTTATTTTCACAGTAAAATAAAGAGAAGTAATCCATAAACAATTAAGGAACGATACCTTCAGGAATGTTTACCATCCCTCAGCCGGAACATCTAAGAATGTGAACCACAAAGATGTCTTTTCTGACAGGAAGAAAGGCTCTTTCTTAATTCCCTTCCCAGCTTGTAAACCATGACACCATGGATGCAGGGAGCACGCAAATGTGAGCATGGACATTTTCTCCCCAGATAGAAAGTTCCCTGCCTGCTCTTTGGAGAGCAACTAGTCTAAGTGTGTTTTCCTTAAAGAAATTAAACACCACTGTCCACAATGTGCAAAAGACTGTGAAATTGAAACTGTGTCCCTGGATAAAAAAAAATAATAATAACAAAAATAAATGGCAACTCAAAACAGACCACTGGCAAATAATCCATTATCTTCTGAATTACTATATAAAACTACTGTTCGTTTTGCCAGCCCGATGGGGAAACAGCTCCTACATAAGAGGCAGTCAGTTTAGAAGTGGGAGTTATTTTCAGTTTCACTTCCAGGGTATCTTTGTGTAAATATCCATTGTCCAGCATACGGATATGATGCAATGTTAAAAGCTCATGTGATTGGTTTGCAAAATTTGAGTTGAATGTGTTTGGCTTCCAGATAGATTTAGAGCTGGTTTAAGCATAGGAAATAGAAAAAGGAATGATATTTTACTACTGGCTACTCCTATAGATAAAAATGGGTAGAAATTTAGACTGCGTTGGAAGGACACCTATGAAGAATAAATGCTAATGGCTGGCTGGCTGGGGTTTTGTGTAGTGAAATTTTAAGTGAACCATAAAATGTAGGGGTTTAATAAACAATACACATTTCTGATAACTTTCCAGAAATGTGGGCCCATGAAAATATACAAAATTATCCTGCATCTCTCTAACAGAAGAGTATCATAGATGAAGCAGTTTTGAAAACCCATTGAAGGAAAGACTGTAAAGGAAGGAAATATTGTACTAGAGAGATCTTCAATTCTCATTGTCTTTGCTACTTTTTTTAAATGGGGATGAAAACTTGCTCAAAATCTGACCAGAGTTTAAGTCACCTTAATGCAAATCACAAGGGTTCCATTCCTTTAATTAATAAGACCCACTTCCCCCAATCCCAGGTAGTCAGTCCTAGTTATACCCAACCTGTCCCCTACCACACAGAGACCCTCATGCACATGCATGTAATTACAGATGAGGACATAAATGCTAATTGCCCATAGATAGACCAGACACGACTGAGCAACTTCACTTTCACTCTTCTCTTTCATGCATTGGAGAAGGAAATGGCAACTCACTCTAGTGTTCTTGCCTGGAGAATCCCAGGGATAGAGGAGCCTGGTGGGCTGCCGTCTATGGGGTCGCACAGAGTCGGACACGACTGAAGCGACTTAGCAGCAGCAGCAGCAGACAACCAACAAATGGTGGTATTGGGGTTTATCAAGTCATGTTTAGTCATTAATCTGTCTTTGCTTTAACTCCTAAGTCACTTGTCTATAGGCCAAAGAGTTTTTGTTTACTGACATTTGAAATTCAGAATAGTTCATCAACAGCTTGCTAGCTTATTCTATGATAACATACTCAGTCTTCATCTGTTCTCCAGCCATTTTAAAAAGATTTTTTTTTTCTTAATATATACTCATGGTTTGACTTCCCTGGTGGCTCAGACAATAAAGCGTCTGCCTACAGTGCAGGAGACCCGGGTTTGATCCCGGGGTTGGGAAGATCCTCTGGAGAAGGCACTGGCAACCCGCTCCAGTACTCTTGCCTGGAAATCCCATGGAAGGAGGAGCCTGGTAGGCTACAGTCCATGGGGTCGCAAAGAGTCGGACACGACTTAGCGACTTCACTTCACTTCTTCACTCATGGTTTAAAAAGAAGAGAAATAAGAAATTCAAGCAACACAAAGGCGTACACAATAAAAGTAAATCTAATCCTTCCCTGCCCTGGTGTATCCCACCTCAAGGGGTACACACTTTCCCGATACTATCCTAGGTCAAAGATTCCTTGTATATGCAAATGGTCATGTATATATCATCCTCCACTTTTCCAGCTTACATAGATGGTACTACACTATACAACAGAGTTCTGCTTGTTGTGCTTTTCCACTCCAGCTATTAATAAAATCTCAGTCAGGTCTAACTTGTCCATCAAAGGTGAAATTATTTGCTGTGTTGTAATAAAAGAGGCTGGATGAGATCAAGTCTTTGACTTAGCTCTTTCCCAATTTGTAAAGGATACAGTAGTCTCTCTTTGTATCTTTCAGGCATTATTAATTGATATGTTGTCAGCACTTCCATAAATATTTCTATGTGGTAGTGATTTTTCTCATTGAAATGTACGCTGTGACAATTCAGTGTATTTCTCCACCTATTAGATACCATCAGTGAGAAGGGAATGAAGCAACTCTTAACTAGGTGCATCGGTTCTTTCATGCCTAAACTGCATTATGCTGCTATGAAAGTTTGGAATAATATAGCACTACACAACCACTTAGGCTACCCAGCAGCCTTGAGAAAACTGATAAATCTCCCGAGAGAGTTGACTCTTTTTATACAATAAGATCAAAGGCATGACAAGTTATTTTCCCCTTAATCTTTTTTTTTTTCCCCTCAAATGTGTTACAATATTCAGCCTCCTTTATTTGGTAATTTTCTTGTTCATTAATACATCAGCAATTGCATTTATGAGTCGAAGCTTATTTTTCATCGTGGTGTTTGAATAACATGACTGAAATTGGGTTTTATTACTGTGAGCAGTTGTTAGACATACTAGGCATACCAGGTGTTTCAGTGACAATCTCTGCTAATTTAGGAGAAGGAAAAAAAGTTTCATGTGAGTTTTCACCTAACAAATAATAACCATCTAATTCCCATTATAAGAAATGCTTATAAAAGAGCCTGTTCTTTTCACTTTCTTAGAAGCCCATTTGTTTCTCTCCCTTCATAAAGTGACCAAAATATTTCAGGCCACCTGAGATGCTGTTTCAGAGTTAATTCAATAAATGGGTTTTCATTAGCTTAGATTTAGAATTTCATTTTATATCTGAGGAGAGCCTTGGTTTATTCCTGTGTTTCTTGAAGGCTTTATCCAGAAGAGTTTCTGGATCACATCTTCCAATTCAGAAAAGTATCTAATTTGATTTTGCATGTGGAAATGCATTTAAAGAATGTTTTGGGTAGTTTGTTTTTTTTTTAACAACTTACTATTATTTTTTTTTTCTTTTTGGCTGCACTGCATGGCATGTGGGATCTTTGTTCCCTGACCAGGGATTGAACCCATGTCCCCTTCATTGGAAGCTTGGAGTCTTAACCACTGGACCACTAAGGAAGTCCTGCTTTGGGTATATCTGAGAATAGGATTTCCTAGTAATTTAGGTGGGCTATTGGGTTTAATAACCCTCAGATCAGATTCAGATCAGTCGCTCAGTTGTGTCTGACTCTTTGCGACCCCATGAATTGCAGCACGCCAGGCCTCCCTGTCCATCACCAAATCCCAGAGTTCACTGAGACTCACATCCGTCGAGTCAGTGATGCCATCCAGACATCTCATCTTCTGTCGTCCCCTTCTCCTCTTGCCCCCAATCCCTCCCAGCATCAGAGTCTTCTCCAGTGAGTCAACACTTCGCATGAGGTGGCCAAAGCACTGGAGTTTCAGCTTTAGCGTTATTCCTTCCAAAGAAATCCCAGGGCTGATCTCCTTCAGAATGGACTGGTTGGATCTCCTTGCAATCCAAGGGAGTCTCAAGAGTCTTCTCCAATACCACAGTTCAAAAGCATCAATTCTTCGGTGCTCAGCCTTCTTCACAGTCCAACTCTCACATCCATACATGACCACAGGAAAAACCACAGCCTTGCCCAGACGGACCTTTGCTGGCAAAGTAATGTCTCTGCTTTTGAATATGCTATCTAGGTTGGTCATGACTTTCCTTCCAAGGAGTGAGCATCTTTTAATTTCATGGCTGCAGTCACCATCTGTAGTGATTTTGGAGCCCAGAAAAATAAATTATTGAACCAATGGTAGCTATGACAATAGAGCAGTGTACATTTCAAAGTTCTTCTGGAGTCATTTCCTCAAAATATTTCTTTTCCTTTGTTCTGTTTTGATTTTCATCTTGCTTCTCATTTTGTTTCCAAAAAGTAATTTGGGTCTTTGAACAAATCTGTTGAACTTATCATTCCTTCTTTAGATTTTTTGTTTTTGCATAACTACCATAGAATTTCTAATTATTTTTTAGTGGACAAAGAATACATTTATGGTCTGCTTAAAGGATTGGGTACAGGGAAAGATTCATGTGTGCATATAGATGATATAGTTGTTTTGACTCTTTTCTGGCTATGAAACCGTATATTGGGTATAAGGAGTGGATAGTATAAAGAGTTTCTTGAATATTGGATGAATGTTCAGAAACACTCAGCGTAATGTAATTTAGGCATGAAAGAATTGATGCACCTAGTAAGAGCTGCTTTGCCGTTCTCACTGATGGCATTCAAGGACAAGTGAGAGAAGCTGGGCATGCTTCCCAAGAAGGGCTGCTTATGTGTACCCACTCCTCAGTGTGCCCATGGTAGACCCTTGGACTGCCACAGCCGGGGTCCTAGCCCTCAGTCCATTATACACAGTTAAACATCCCACAGATGCCCCTGCAAGATGCCTCAGGAGTTCCTCTACTTTTCAAGGAACCAGTTACCCAGCACATGCAATGGGCTCCCTAAAACTAGCCAATGGTACCTATTCCTCCAAGGACAAATTACCCCAGGAAAGAAAATATCAGGATTTAAAAAAAATTAAAACAACAAAAAAGGTCAGATGGTGACTGTTTTCTAGTCCCCTTTTCCCCCTTTCCCTTTAGTAGCTCCTACCACTCTCAGGGACTGCCTGGAATAGGCTAATGATGTGGTTATTCCTACCTTTGAAGTTTATACTAAATCTGGTAAAATGACCTGTAACTACAGTTTTCACTTCATTCTTAAGCTTCCAAACACAAAATTACCATATATATATAAAAGTTCCAGAATCTCAAAATCGAATACATTGTACACTGTAACTTCTATTACATATTTCCAAAATCTTTTCATCAAAGCATGGCTAAGTCTATTTTTTACACTATTTGGCATGACATACTAAAAATGTGCAATAACAGGTTCTACCTCTCTTACCATCAGAGTTTGGCCAAGTGAAAGAACTTATTCCTGGTTACATACAGACTTCCCTTTATTACATTAGCCTTCTCTTTTGCATTAAGTGATTATTGTAGAATTCCTCCTGAATTTTCAGCTTCATTCAAGCAACTTTGAGTGAACCCCATCTTAACACACATGCATACACACACACACACACACACACACACAGAGACATATACTCATCTGTCTGATATCCTGATCTTTGACAAATGTCAAATTTTGCAAGGCTCTGCCTCTTCTGGAACATTTTATGCCAAAATGTTCCATTAGAGTTTATCAGTGTTTATGTTTCTAGATTAGTTCTTTTCCATTACAGAATCTATTTTATCATCCCTGCTAAATAAATTTGTTGAGAGTGAGAAGGCTTCCTAAAACAGAGTTCTATGGTGGCTTCAAATTGAGCTGAATAAAAATCAGTGGGGATTAGGTAAGGGTAGACCTGACATCAAAACAGCATTAGATTTAATATCCTTATTGGAAATATTATTTCTGTTTTGGAACATTTCCTCCCTTCATCATCATAAGGAATAATATATGTCTTGGCACTATTTGTGATTTATTTTTCTCCCAGAATGGAGTCTGTCTGTAGAGCTGGATTCTTTGGATGAACAAAAGAAAAGTACAGGTTTCTTATTGTTTGCTTTCAATCAATTTGACTTTTAGAGATGGCCTTCTTTCTGTTTTCCATTTTCAGTGTATACCTGCTTATCCATATATCTTCAGATCAATAAAAGAGTGGATATTTAAAAGTGTCTGTAGTGGCCAACAGTTGGAATCATGCCAGGCAACTTTACAATTTAAATTCTTCCTGGGCTCTAAAGGTAGATGAGGCCAACTTTCCTTTTGACTCAGCAGGCAAGTTTTACTATGATAAGAGTATTGCTATTTTAAAAAGCAGCTCTTGAACAATCTAACTCCAGAAAGCATCCCCATCATGTGAAATAGTACAGAAGTGCCTGCTTCCTTATTGATGAAACAGTGGAAAATAATGCCTGTTAGAGGCAATTTTAATCATTTAATAGCTTGGCTTCTGACTCTTCTAACCCAGACTCTCATGCCACATCCAGTGTCCCAGTTTTTCTGATTTGGTAGGTGGAGGCAATCTAACCTTCTCAAGTTTAGCACGCTGCAGAAATTTGGCTTGATGCACCCCTCTAGGAGTGGGGCCTGACTTGGTTGGCTATACCTAGGGGCTGGATTAGTTCTAAGCATAAGTTTAGCTTTCAAGTTTTATGCTTTTATGAGATACCATCCTATTTTTCTTACTGTTTCATTATAACTTTATACATTTCACTTTGAATCAAGTTCTGTTTTAGGATGATGTGTCACTGCTTGTCTTAAAGCTTCTGGATGTTTAGAACCCTTGATACCCAATAAAGAGTGTAAGGTGATCAATCATTCATCAACATCAAGAAAAAAATTTATTCAGCTCCCAGATTATCTCTGGGTATCTCTAAGGAAGGGTCAACAGCCAGTGGGTAATATTCATTCATTAATAATCTTACAGATTTATTTGTTTGTACATGAATAATCTTAGGGAGATGTATTTTGTTGCTCACGCTAGTTATGTATCTGATTGCAAAAGAAAAGCTACTTATTCCAAATCTGAGTCATTTGGTTTTAAAATATTTTTAACATAACTTGACATTGTTGAAAGCATTTTTATACAAAGCTACTGAAGAAGCAACGAAAGCTTACCTAGCTCAAGTCACTTATTCTGTAGGTACCTCACCCAGGTCTTCCGCACTGCAGGCAGATTCTTTACTGTCCAAGCCACCAGGGAATCCCTCTAGAATCTTAGTAGGACACCATATATCTCTGCTGCCTGGAGTGTTTGGAAAGGGAGTTATCTTTGCAAATGTAGATCTCAGAGTGTGTGTGTGTGTGTGTGTGTGTTAAGCAAACATGTACATTGTTTTAACACAGGGCATGTTTTAGCATAGCGTCGCATGATAACAGAGATGACAAACACATCAGAAGCCACTGGTCCGACTTCTCATCCTAGGCTGGAATGCCCTCTTCAGTTTATCAGTCTCCTGCTAGAACGCTTCTCCTTTGTGAATTAATAAAATACCCCCCTCCTTTCTTTTTTCTTCCCATTGATTAACTGTGAGGGCCTGTGAAAACTAACTAGGCCTAGAGACTAGCACATAATGTAGATTTGTTCTTCAGCCTTTCCCCTTCCTCTTTACAGGGTAATTCTAATCCATTTGATGCTGATACACTTGATGCTTAAAAGTTAAATACAACAATGAGTTATATCCTAATTTTTATTAGTAAGCTTGAAAGTGGGTCAAAGTCCCAACCACCCAAAAGAAATAATTACTTAGCATTCAGTATTAGGTCTCTTGAGGATGTGAATACCTGATTAGTATGTCACCATCTTCATTAATAACCTATCTTTTCTTAACCTGATTGGTGCTAAGTACTGTGCCAAAATTAAAATCAAGTAACATGAGGTTTTTGTCTATAAACAGTTACAATTTAATAGGTACTTTTCATCATTTCAGGATGCTCTCTCTTCAAATACAGATGAGTACAAAATTTATTAAATATTACACAACATCTTGTGTGATGTGGGCTTTCCTGTTAGCTCAGTTGGTAAAGAATCTGCCTGCAAAGCAGGAGACCCTGGTTCGATTCCTGGGTTGGGAAGATCTGCTGGAGAAGGGATAGGCTACCCACTCCAGTATTCTTGGGAAACAGTAATACAGTCTCTAAATAGTTCTAGAAATCGAATGAAATCAATGATAGGAAATGGAATAAAAGAGTTAATGAAATTTATGGGAAAGCTCTTTTTTTCCTGCCTTTCTTCCGATCTTCAAGATTATTCATAGGTCAGGACTTTCACCTCTTCAGAATGAGACGTATGGATACCAGAGCTTTAAGATTCTTCTTATATTCATATTAGGTCTTGGCCTCAGTTTAGCAAGACATCTCTATAACTTAAGTCCACAGCCACAGATTGTTTAGATAATATTAACATATACTGTAATACATCCTTCTGTCTTTGTTACTTTTAGAACTAAGGAAAAAGAAAAAGTATCTGTAAAAATCTTTCTAAAATAAATTGTAATAAAAAGTAAAAGCTCCTGAAAATATCTGTTGCACAAAATCTGTTTTGCATTTCGCACTAATTTCCATTTTAGGGATTCATTGATGAGGGGGAGGGATTGCTGTGAATAGACAGAAACCACATAAATATTTTAAAATTTCATACTTAAATTACTCTCTGATATAAAACATTAGTAATGATATTTTTAAAAATTAATACTAATGCCTTAAGATAATAAATCCAAAATAAACTGAAACCATAATTTGGTTCTGGAAAAACTGATAATGTTATTGTCACACAGTTTTATCCATAAAAGCAGCAGAGATATATGAAGTTTAAATAAAGCTAAATGTCACCTTCAATTTTGTAGCCAAAATACTTTTTTTTTTTTTACTTTTAGTTTTTTTTTTTTTTTTTAAGTTTTCCCTATTATCAAAATCTGTTCAGTCTCTGGTAACAACTTTATATATTGTAATAGAAGGAAATAATGCAAAAGCTCTAGAACTAGACTTAATGTCTAGCAAGGCTGAGAATTGTGCCTATTTTTGTTTACCATAGCAACTCTCAGTGCTGACATAGGGCCTGAGGTATGACAGAAATAATTAATATTTATTGAGTGCTTATTCCACACTAGAAGTTGTCTATGCATGTTACATGTATTAGTTTGAAGTAGGTGCTACTTTACAGATGAAAAAACTAGTGGACCAGATTAGTGGACTATGTTGCCAGGAAGTAGTAGAGTTAAAATTCAATCTCTGGAAATCTTGCTACAGACCTTGTCTCTTAATTACTGTTATACCATACTGAATGTATTAGACAAACTTCAAATGTTGAATGAATAAACGAGTGAGAGTGAATAAACACACAAATCTACCCTTTTCTATTTAGTGGTCGTCACCTCAAGGTTTTCAAAAGAAAGTATGTTAGCACAAGACACACATCTTTAAAGCAAGGTGGCTGTGTATATGTTTGAGAGGGCATGTAGAAAGATGTGCAGTTTGAGTGAATGTAGGTCTTTATGAGTTCTTCAAGGTCATTTGTGTGTGTGGCACCCCACTCCAGTATTTTGCCTGGAAAATCCCATGGATGGAGGAGCCTGGTAGGCTGCAGTCCATTGGGTCGCTAGAGTCGGACACAACTAAGCGACTTTACTTTCACTTTTCACTTTCATGCATTGGAGAAGGAAACAGCAGCCCATTCCAGTGTTCTTGCCTGGAGAATCCCAGGGACGGGGGAGCCTGGTGGGCTGCCGTCTATGGGATCACACAGAGTCAGACACGACTGAAGTGACTTAGCAGCATATATATATTTCCAATATTTATTAAGCTTACAATGAGCTCGGTACTGGTTTTCAAGAACTCCTTTCAAATTAATATATATGAGTTACATATGAGAGACGATAAAAGGAGTAAGTCTTAGCAAAAAGAAAAGAGAAGTGGTCATATTATTTAGGTCTAAGGCGCAGTTAGTATTTGTTGTGCCATAGTAATTGGTCAATTCCTATGTGCACTGCTAAGTATGTGTTTTGTTAAAATCATTCATTTCCTCCAACATCTAGCTTTCTTAACTTGTAGAACAAGAAAGATAATTAGAATTGAGTTTGTCTGGGAACCAGTGAAAATTACTCAGCAAATATAAAAAAAATTTAGAAATTATGGATGATAGGGTTATGGAAGTTCAAAGAGTGTTTGTGAGGTCTACGAGATGGGTGTGGGAATAATTCATATTTTTCTTCTTAAATAGCCAAAGTACATAAACTTCTTTAGCAGAACATCTGCTAACTAATCTAAGCAAGAAGTTTAACTGTTTAATGTTTAAATAGATATTTTGTATTATTACCTAAATTTGGATGAGTATACTTGCTCAGAGTAATTTCAGAATAGAAAATTTACCAGTTTATCTAATGCTTTGGTAAAATATGTTAAAAATGTAGAAAACCCTACCCCTAGTTATTAATTTTCTAGGCTCATTCTTAACATTTTTATTGGTGAAATTGTGTGTGTGAGTCTGTATGTGTTAGTTAATGGATCTTTTCCTGTCACCTTCTTCTCTTTTGTGGAATTCTCTTCTCTGAATTGCCTGACACTAAGTGATATAAATTTCTAAATATAGGCAGAAAAGCTGTTATTTTTTATTTAGCTTTTACTGTGTAATGGAATTTGTGACAAGATTATTTGCTACAATGTTATTTTGTATCTTGATTAGTGTTCTTTGTAAAGGACCCAGAGATATGTGTACAAAAGGTGCTATATGAGCTGTGAATGGAGGGGCAAATGACCTTCATTCAAATATAGCCAAGTGGTCATTACCAAAGTTTTAAGCAATTTGAACTGCCTAACTGGAAGTATGACAATAGTAATTGTGGATGTCCTTAATGGATAGCTGTACACACTTTGATCAGTGAATACCCTAACTTCACTCTGAAAGAAGCAACTGCAGCTAGGTATAAGTTTTGCTTGAATTAAATCCTTTAAAATTGGCATTTTAGAAACTTCTTGGACAACCCTAACCTGCTGAATGTCTGTACACTAAAAATAACATGGTCTGGTGTTGTATATCATAAGTATGTTTGCCTATGATGTCATGACTTGCTATCAAAACTCTTTTATCTCCTAAATAGAATAAATTGAGCTTAGTGGTGCTGCCAATATTGTAGCTGTTTGAGTCACACAGTGGCCACCAGCAGAGTATCAACAATGTAAACTTTCTCTAGTAAAGGTTAGCTCTCATTTTTGAAAGCATTACATTTCTAAATGCATATAGAACGAAAAAGTTGGCAAAAATATTTAAGATCCCTTGCCAGACAACTCCACAACTCTGTCACCCCTCCTTAACCACAGTACATCTCCCAAATCATTGATTTTCAAAAGCATCTGAACAGTAAAACTTTTTGTTTTCAAACCAAGTCAAGCTTAGAACCCCAAACTATAAAATGGATAAAAGCAGTGAAAGGATAGCTTTAAGTCTTTAGCATTTGCCAGAAAATCCTTAATTGTGGCATCTGTAAAGCATCTTTTGTTGGGTTGGTGCAGACCCCTGGGTTCCCACTGAGTCCAATTTGAAAATCACCAGGCTGTCCACAAGGCTTAGGGCTCTTTAGAGCAGAAACTATTCCTTTAGTTCCTGTACAAAGTCATCGTGTTGTAAGGAATTCAGCAGCTAACTAAAAGCTTCCTCATCTAGAATTTACTTATCCAGCTACCCCAAACATCAAACTTTATGTTAGAAGGTATATGCCCTTTGTTCATAGGAAAGTCCTGTAAGCTCTCATCTTCTCTTTTCACAAAGATCACATAAGCTTAGTTGTCCACTTTTTCTGTCTGTAACAGTCTAACACCAGGAGAGAAACAGAAAATATATAAAAATCAGAAAGTGGAACTAAAATTTATCACGGCATTTTAGGATCATTTTAATACAGAATCATATGTCTGCAAGTACATATTCCATTATAGCACATTGTTGCAATATAGATGTCAGTAATAATGATGTTGAGTCATTATGAAGAGGGAGGGAGGGAAGAAGGGAGAAGACTGAAGCACACAGAAAGGCTTGACATTTAATAATTTATGATGAAAACCTTCCTGAAGCATATCCTTACTTTTAAAAATAGAATATGTCCACCATTATTTAACCTGTTTTGGCAAATATCTTCTAGTTTTTAAAGTATGGATATGCTTCAGGAAGGTTTTCATCACAAATTATTAACTGTCAAGCCTCTGTCTGTGTGTGGGTCTTCTCTCTTCTTCCCTCCCTTCCTCCTCACAGCCTGTAGGATGCAATGAAATGAGCACATTGAGGCTATGAAAGAAAATTTGTGCTCAACCTCTGGCTTTCTAGCTCCATGACCTGAGGCAGTAGTATTACTCAAGCTCTCTTTGTCAGTGTAGTGATGAGGTTTAATGAGATAAGTGATGGACAAATTAGTTAGAACTTAATAAGTGTTTTCCTTTTATGCTCAACACGGATAAGCTCCAGTTGCTTACACTTTATCATCTTCTGAATTTGATCTCGTAAACTCATTGTTCGTGCCATGTTACCTTTAGCTTCAGTTTGGTTTACCTGTTGCTGGTTAGTGAGTCACTCAAAAACTCAGTAGCTTACAGCACATTTTATTATTTCTCATATTTATGTGGGTTGACTGGATGCATATGAGCAACTTCTTCAAGTACTGTTGGCTGGAGCTGCAGTCATGGCAGGACTCATTCACATGCTAGAATGGCCAGTACAGTCATTCAGATGTCTGGTGTCTTGGTGTGGCTGCAGGGAGGCTGGACTCAGCTGGAATACTAAACAGCTGGGCCTCTCTCTGCCATACTCTTAGGGCCTCTTCCTCTTAGTCTGGCCCCTCCATGTCATCTCTTCAACAAGGTGGCAGACTTCTTACATTCAGGATCAGACCCCTAAAAGTATAAAATCTTATGAATAGAACTAGCTTGGTGCTTCTTGCTGCATTCTGTTGGGGACAGGAGATCAGAGTGTAACTCAACTCACTGTGGGGAGGAATTAAAGAAAAGCTGGCAAGTGTGGTTCCTTGAAGGCCATTTTGGAAACTAGCCACCACAGTATCGTTTTCCTAATTCTTCATCCCTAACCCAGGTAGTGATGTACTTCAGCAGTATAGGAGAGTCCTTTTTATAATGCTGTGTTAATTTGGAAGCAAAGAATCCTGGCAGTTTTATATGTATCAACATATGAGATGATGCGTTTGGTCTACTTTTTAGACTATTTTAATATTGATGAATAGAGCAGCCCATTAAGAATACACTTGAATCAAATGCAGTATATTTTATATAGGATTTGCTTAAAAAAAAAAAAAAAAGCCTACCAATTTGGTGTTATTACCAAATCATACCAAAACACTGATGAACTTAGTTTTAAGCCATGGTTCTTTTAAAATTCATTTTTTCACCTCATTTTCATAAGTAGAGCTCCACACTAAAAGTGGCTGGAGAAAAAATAATGAGAAACATCTTGCAGTTAAACTCCAAGACAAAAATGTGTAGGGTATAGGAGTACTGAAGATCAATTACCATTAGTCTTCTAAATTATTTATTTTGTCCAGATTATTCAGGTAGTTTTTGATGTATAAAAAGTATACATAAGCCTTTAGTCTTTCCACAGACTTCTAGGGCAGTGGTTCAGTATTTCTGAGTGAGGAACCTCTGAGAATCAGATCCACTCTCTTTCTTGAAAATGCATACATGCTCTAAGTTCTGCATACAGTATCAAGGGTTTACAGATGGTCAGATGCATCCATGGATTTCAAGTTAAGAACCCCATGTTGTGGAGGTCATCAAATCTCTAATGACAGGAAAAAACATATGTGTCTCTTGATATTTTATTCCCAAGGCAGGACTTCACTAATGGTTTAAAAAGAAAAGTGCCTCTTTCAACCATCTAGACGATGGCTATTGCTTTGACTGTGTCAAGGTGATTCCACCTATTTCATTTAACCATCCTACTGGAGGTGAGAGTTAGGATAAAGGATGAAGCCAAAATCAAAAAAGAACAACAACCAGAAACAAAGTTCAAGCATTGTGTTTTAATTCACCTCTGCTTTTGAGGGTTTAGAGACTTCCTTAGGGTTTATGGAAGGAGCAGGGGGACTTGGGTTTCAGTACTGGATTTGAGGTACAGCTCAGACAAGTATTGTGACCTTGAAAGTGAAAGTGAAGTCGTTCAGTCCTGTCCAGCTCTTTGCGACCCCATGTACTGTAGCCTATCAGGCTTTTCCGTCCATGGGATTTCCCAGGCAAGAATACTGGAGTGGGTTGCAATTTCCTTCTCCAGGGGATCTTCCCGACCCAGGGATCGAACCCAGGTCTCCTACTTTGCAGGCAGATGCTTTTACCCTCTGAGCCACCAGGGAATCAGTGCAGGTGAGGCAGGTCATTTGGGCCCGCACTGTCTCTTTCCTGCCTACCTGTGCACGTGTGTCTCTGTATGTCTCTCTGCCACTCTCTCTGGTTTTTGCACTCACTCATCTATCTCTTTCATTCTTTCTTGTCTCCTATTTTCTGTCTCTTCGACTCTCACACTTGTTTTCTCTCTTTTCGTCTTTGTCTATGTCCTTTTCCCACTGTCTCTCTCTCTTTATTTATCTACATATGTAGGTACATGTGGCACCCCACCCCAGTACTTTTGCCTGGAAAATCCCATGGACGGAGGAGCCTGGTAGGCTCCAGTCCATGGGGTCGCTAAGAGTCGGACACGACTGAGCAACTTCACTTTCATTTTTCACTTTCATGCATTGGAGAAGGAAATGGCAACCCACTCCAGTGTTCTTGCCTGGAGAATCCTGGGGACGGGGGAGCCTGGTGGGCTGCCGTCTATGGGGTCGCGCAGAGTCGGACACGACTGACGCGACTTAGCAGCAGCAGGTACATGTACATCTGACATAAGAATATTTCTGTGTACCTCACAGAGAGCTGGCAACAAAGAAGGTGATTCAAATGCTTTTGAAGTGTTCTATAACTTTTACAGTGCTAATTTATATAAATGGCTGTTCTTATTTTATGAAATTTGTCATTGAAAAATAACCAGATTATAGTGGAAAACCACAGAACTCGGAGTCAGGAGCCTTAGGTTCTGGTCTGGCTCTGTCACTCACTTTCTGTGTGGTCCGAGACCAGGCTGGAAGCCTCCTGGAGTCTGTTTCTTCGGGTATGGCAAACAAGCGTTACACTAGGTGATCTGGAGGACCCTTTTCAAGCTCTTGTTTTTCTGTTTTTATCTCTAATCTTGTGGAGTGGGGAGAGGTGAGGTTTTCCTTAGTTTGGTCATATTATGATGCTTTGATGCCAATAGATTATATATGCCAAATTAATGTCATAGGTAAATCCCCTCTGACTCAGCAGTTCGGTTTCATGGGACAGTTACCTGAGAGGACTAGGCATATCCCATTGTTTATTTTTTCACAGTCGTCAAAATGACAGCTTTTAAAAGCATTTGCAGATTACATTCCTCTGGGGCAAACTTTCCTGATGTTTCTACTTCGTTGTAATTGTGGAAGGAGGACTTCTTTAGATGACTAATCTATTTGATGTATTGAATTCACCAAAAACAGAGGGGGTCTTTGTTCTAGTACTTCGGCAGATTGGCTCTCGCCATTTTATAACCTTTAGTGCTTTTATGCTGTTAAGTTGGAAGCTTTCTGTGTTCTTATTGCTGGGTTGGTGTTGTCTGGGACGTGTGTATCTGTACCAAAAGGGGACTGGGCTCCCATAATCGTGGCAGTGTTTATGTCTTCCCATCAGTGTATCTGCTCTCTTTTCTGAAGTAATCACTATAATTACACTTCAATGAGTTGTGTTCTATTGTGTCATCTGGCCTATCTGCTAAACATCACTGTGTTTTTCTTATCTGAGTGCTCTCAAATGGGGAAAGTGAGATGTGTTGGCAAGCCACCTTCAATCAAATTAATGTGGGTTCAATGTATTGTCAACAGAGATGGTGGTGGTCCCTATCTATTGCATTTCAATAAAGTGGTACATAAGCTGACTTTACGTTTAAAATAAAACATTTATTTGGCTGAGAGTTATGTATATATGCTAATCCTTAAGAACAGTAATGTTTATTTTCTTACTATTTTCATTTTAATGTCATTTCTTTGGAACATGCTATAGCTATATTTTTGTAAAAAAAAAAAGAAGTCTTCAGATTTATCATTGTAAAAGTTTGGACATACTAGGAGGAGTATCGGAGAAGGCAATGGCACCCCACTCCAGTACTCTTGCCTAGAAAATCCCATGGATGGAGGAGCCTGGTGGGCTACAGTCCATGGGGTCGCTGAGAGTCGGACACGACTGAGTGACTTCACTTTCACTTTTCACTTTCATGCATTGGAGAAGGAAATGGCAACCCACTCCAGTGTTCTTGCCTTGAGAATCCTAGGGACAGGTGAGCCTGGTGGGCTGCCGTCTATGGGGTCGCACAGAGTCGGACACAACTGAAGCGACTTAGCAGCAGCAGCAGCAGGAGGAGTATGACTGTTGATTTGAAAAGTAAAGTGTTGGTTATCAACCCCTAATTTCTTTTTGGCCTATTATCTCAGTGAATATTTTCAATGAAATGCACAAACTCCCAAACATTTATAATTTAGAGCCTCTAAGAGTTTAATAACATGGCTACAGTGATGTGTGATTCTAAAATACACATTACAACATTTAGTCTTCCCTGGTGGCTTAGAGGTTAAAATACACATTACAACATTTAAGTGAATTTAGTTTTAGTTAACAAAAAGGAGATACAGTAGAGTGAAGGCATTTCTTTTTTATAAAATAGAGAGCACTTTTATTTATTCATTCATTTATATTTATCTAGTTATTTGTTGTAGCATATGGGATCTAGTTCCCCAATCAGGGATTGAATCTAGGCCCCCTGCATTGGGATAGTGAAGTCTTAGCCACTGGGCCAGCAGGGAATTCCTGATATTTCTTTATGTAGTACCCTATATTGAGTTAGTCCATAATATTGTTGAAGATTTTTGAGCAGATTCATTCAACTTATATTGACCTGATTTGACAGAACAGTAAAAATTCAGTAATCAGAAAAAGAAACTTTTCCAAAAGTCATATATTACAAATTACATATTTATTTTAATTTTCTTATGAACAGAAGTGATGAAAATAATTTTCATCCTTAGTTTCTACTAGAAATTGCTTCGTGGCAGTGATCAATTTAAATATGCAAATACAGTCTGTGTTCTAGATTTACCAACGCTTTATTCTTACAGTTGGAAGACTATATCATCACCTCAGATGTATAAGGAACTTTTGTCTCTCACTTTACAGAAATTGGAGAATGACTGACTTGGACTCAAATTTCTATTGAGTCCGGGTCCCATCCATGTGTCTTTTAGGCATATCTGGTTCTAACTACGACTTCCTATTCCATACCAACAATGCCTTTATTTATGTTTTTATTTTAATCAGAGGCTATTTACTTTATACTGTGGTGGTTTTTGCCATACATTAACATGAATCAGCAATGTGTTTCCTATCCTAAACCCTCCCCCCACCTCCCTTCCCATCCCATCCCTCAGGGTCATCCCAGTGCACCAGCCCTGAGCACCCTGCCTCATGAATCAAACCTAGACTAGTGATCTATTCACATATGATAATATACATGTTTCAATGCTATTCTCTCAAATCATCCCACTCTCATCTTCTCCCACAGAGTCCAATAGTATGTTCTTTACATCAGTGTCTCTTTTGCTGTCTTGCATATAGGGTCATCATTACCATCTTTCTAAATTCCATATATATGTGTTAATATACTGTATTGGTGTTTTTCTTTCTAATTTACTTCGCTCTGTATAATAGTCTCCAGTTTCATCCACCTCATTAGAACTGATTCAAATGCATTCTTTTTAATAGCTGAGTAATATTCCATTGTGTACATATACCACAGCTTTCCTATCCATTCATCTGCTGATGGACATCTAGGTTGCTTCCATGTCCTGGCTATTATAAACAGTGCTATGATGAACATTGGGGTACACGTGTCTCTTTCAATTCTGGTTTCCTCAGTGTGTATGCCCAGCAGTGGGATTGCTGGGTCATGTGGCAGTTCTATTCCCAGTTTTTAAGGAATCTCCACACTGTTCTCCATAGTGGCTGTACTAGTTTGGATTCCCACCAACAGTGTAAGAGTGTTCCTTTTTCTCCGCACCTTCTCCAGCATTTATTGTTTGTAAACTTTTTGATAGCAGCCATTCTGACCTGCGTGAGATGGCACCTCACTGTGGTTTTGATTTGCATTTCTCTGATCATGAGTGATGTTGAGCATCCTCATAATGCCTTTAGTGTGAGCAAGCATAATCCTTTTTGTAAGGTTCTTACCATTTTGTAGACTCACCTGCAACTATAACCGTTGCACTTAAAAATGCTATGAGAAGGTATTACTGACATACCAAATGGATCTTTGGAAGGCAAAACCAATCTTAACTTTAATTATAAAATGCAGAAATGTCCCATTACATTTCTAAATGAAATATATTTGCATGAAGAAAAATACAGTGTAACTACAAATACTTCCCTTCGAAGTAATGGTCAGCTTTTCCCTAGAAGTGACTATGGAGTCACTCCAAAAGATTAGATTCACATTTTCTCTTAGTTTTCTTAAGAACAAGGGAAATGGAGAAAATTATCCTATAAAGATTTTAAAACAATTTCTCTCTCCAAAGCCAAGGTTATATAATTGAGTTTTGTATCTCAAGATCTTTTTATAGTGGATCACCAAAGATAAGGGCAGTAGCCTGGCTAGAAGATTAACTAACGATTAAACAATGACTGTGTTAATGATTATACTAATATAAACATTTAGTGTTGCTGACAATTTACATTCAATTTCAAAGTCTATTATACTGTATATGGTGACCAGTATTGTAGTAATAGATTGGTTTGTTGATTATTTACTTCTTTGTATAGTTAGGTATAGCTATTCTTTCTGAGTCTGAGTTATTGTCAGTTGTTAATTTGCTTTTAGAACCTTTACTCAAACTTCATTATTTCAAATAGGTTCATAGAGGGAGACTAGTTAAGAAATAGTTAATAGTCTTCTTCTAGGTATAACCAGCTTTACCTTGGGAGCCATTGCTTCTCAAGGAAGAACACATGCCATTTCCTAGGAAGGTAATGACTTGGACAACAAGCACTTGCTCCCACACTTGCTGGGATATGAGAAGGTAAGAATAAGGTAGGGGCTGCAACAGCTCAGTATCAAGAATCCCGAGGTCCCTCTGCTCACCATGGTTAAGCCTGGTATCAGCATCACTTGGGAGTGAGAATGTGTGAGAGATGTATGGATCCTCCCCAGGAAATATAAGACTGAATTCTCTTCTCCCTGTGCCATTTGCTGTGTTACTGCCAGCAATTCCACTTCACTTGGCCTATCCTGACACTCTGGGTGTATCTGTATAGTTTGCATATTTTCCTTGGCATGCTACTGCCTAGTGTACAAAACAGAGGATGTTTTTCCTATTCTGCTCAGATGTAGAGTATTCTTGGTTGAATGCTAGGATCCTTCCCACATGGGAAACCAGACTCATTTCCTACCATTCTTATACCGCATTCCTCATAATCTAGGCACACTTCTCTTCTTTCCCTGAACATACACCATATCCTTTCATACCAGCAAAGCCTTCACATGTGGTATTCCATCTATATGGAACACAATTCCACTTTTCCATCCTACATGATTCAGATTTATTTATTCATCTGATATACAATTAAGCAGGACCCACCTACCATGGGTCAAGAACTATGTTAGCTGTTGGTAATCTAAAGATGAATTATATTCAGTACTTGCCTCTCAGAACTTGCCTGTTGGGCTGCCGTCTATGGGATCGCACAGAGTCGGACACGACTGCCACGACTTAGCAGCAGCAGCAGCAGCAGATCTGCAGTCGGGCCTTCCTAGGTGGTTCAGTTATGAAGAATCCGCCTGCCAGTGCAGGAGACTAAGGAGACATGGGTTCAATCCCTGAGTTAGGAAGATCCTTTGGAAGAGGAAGTAGCAATCCATTCCAGTATTCTTTCCTGAAAAATCAATGGACAGAGGAGCCTGGTGATTGCAATGGGGTCACAAAGAATTGGACACGACTGAGCATGCAATGCGACACAGATATATAACCTACTCTATCAACTGTTCTTAGGCATTCCTTCATCTGAGTGTCCACGCTGTTCTGTAGGTGTCTTAGATAAGGCATACATGCACTCTCCTACTTTCCCATTTTTTCAGTTCCTAAAATTAGTTTCTTAGCATAACATTTGAGAGAGAAAGAAGACCTTTAGGGGTAATCTAAGCCAGCTCTCTTTGTAAATGAGGAGGCAAACGTTCAAGTGCTAAGTGAACACAACTAATTATTAGAGCTGAGACTAATTACCCAGATTTCTTCCTAAGTCTGGCAGTGCTGTCACTGTCCCACAGGGTTTATAAGTATTTCTGGAAGCTTTTGGGAAGCAGTCATTAACTCTGTTGGATCACTAGGGTGCCAGTCGTTAGCATCATCCTAGGCTAACAGTGTGTGAAACTATACCACAATGGCTGGAGAGTAAATGTACTTTGAAAAGATAACTCTCAAAGGGTGGTTTACATGCTGGTCATCAGGACTCAGCCATCCCCAAGTGACCTAGGCCAGAATAGTCTATAGTGACAGAGAAAGAATATTTCATTCACCTAAAATGATAACTGAACCAATCTATCAGATTAGGTTGGTGTATGATTATACTGTAACAGATTAATAATGCAGTTTTGACAGATAAGTGTTATTTATTACTGAAATGCATCATAATGTATAAACATGAATTCTGTCAGACATCTTTGGAGCCTGAATGGTCTAAAGAACATAGACTCTATAAATACAAGGGCCTCACACTTATTTGCTTCCCTGGTAGCTCAGAGGCTAAAGCGACTGCCTGCAATGTGGGAGACCTGGGTTCTATTCCTGGGTCGGAAAGATTCCCCTGGAAAAGGAAATGGCAACCCACTCCAGTATTCTTGCCTGGAGAATCCCATGGACGGAGGAGCCTGGTGGGCTACAGTCCACGGGGTCACAAAGAGTTGGACACGGCTGAGCGACTTCACTTTCACACTTATTTACTAGATTTTAATCTAGTAAAGGAGAAGGAAATGGCAACCCACTCCAGTGTTCTTGCCTGGAGAATCCCAGGGACGGGGGAGCCTGGTGGGCTGCCATCTATGGGGTCGCACAGAGTTGGACACGACTGAAGCGACTTAGCAGCAGCAGCAGTAATCATTACCAACAAGAGTCATGTAGTTCTAAGACTATTTGTATCCACTGAAACCAATTTATTTTTTTGGATACCACCCTTAATATTTGCTGCCGTTGCCATCCTATTTTCCTTTTCCTCATCAGATTTCCAACTTGTTGGGAGGACTATCTTGAAAATGATGATTATGTTCCAGTATGTGGATTTTTCATTTTCTAGGAAGGTGTAAGGCAGCCAGGGTTGTCTAACGGAAATCTCCCTACAGAGGTGGAAGTGTCTAGGTTCTAATCCTGGCTATGCCGCTCCTGAGATGCAAGAACTCTGAGCCTCAGCCCCCTCTGCTGTAAGATGAAGGGACTGAACTAATGGCCTACAGAGAACTTTCAAGCTGTATGATTCATGGATAAGAAATTGGAGGTTTGAGGCTATTGATTCTTCCATTGTTTTATGAGATTCTCCTCTAGGCATCCCTGACTCTGAAATCAGTCAAATACAAAAGTCAGAATGATGACATTACTGTAGATATTCTCTGTAGATAGCTTTAAACTGCACAATCCTAACTTTTCAAAATGAAGTTTGAGGGAAATCCACTGCCAGAGAGCACTTAATTAACATGCACTGTGTCAGCAACTACAGCAGCCTGCCGCCACCATTATTAACATATACTGCAGTCTGTGAACGTCATTGGCAAGGGCTCCAAGTTTCGGGAAGCCCTCTGGGTAAAGCCCTGCTTAGCAGGTTTAATGTGAAGAGTTGGTGTCATCCTAATCAGCTGCCTCTGACAGAGTAAACATGGTTCCGTCTGTGCTGTCCCTCCCTGACTGACTGTGGGTTTCTGGCCCACTGAGCACTTGATGCCAAACAGTCTGTTAAGGGACAAGGAAGAGACTCTTTGGGGATCCTTGGTATTTATCACTATTTAGGAGACTTGAGGTTCACAGGACTGATCGGTGCCAATTTTATTCTAAAGATTTAGCATTTGCTCCAGTACATGTTGAGGAATTTTCTCTTGGCCCTTTGTCTTTAGCATAAGATGACACTCCCTTTCTGCTTTAGTATATTTGTTAACCTTATCTTTTGTATAATTAAATATAGTTCAAAGACCTAGCATAAGAATCAAAACAGCTGGGTGTTGTTTTTTTTTTTTTCAAAGTCAGCACGTCTTGATTTACTAAATAAACTCCAGGATAGAAGGAAGGGAGATGTTCTTCACTTAAGAAACTCCCATTTCCAGAGAAATGAATTAAATTACTTTTTAAGTAAAGACCTTAACAATTATAAAAGTAGTCAGTTGTTACAATTATATTTCCTAGCAGAAAAAAAAAATGTATAAATAAAAACAATTGACATCTAAATCTAGAAATATATGTGTACACACACACATAAGTACACATATACACTCAGACATGTATATATATGTGTATGTGTGTATACATATATATATGGGAAGTATGGTGGCAGGAGGTGGCAGGAGGTAGAAGGTGTGCTTGAGAAAGAAAGTGATATATAATTAGTGGAGATTTTCATGAAATTGATCAGAAATAGACTTGGCACCCCACTCCAGTACTCTTGCCTGGCAAATCCCATGGATGGAGGAGCTTGGTAGGCTGCAGTCCATGGGGTCTCTAGGAGTTGGACACGACTGAGCAACTTCACTTTCACTTTTCCCTTTCATGCATTGGAGAAGGAAATGGCAACCCACTCCAATGTTTTTATCTGGAGAATCCCAGGGACGGGGGAGCCTGGTGGGCTGCCAGGGGTTGCGTAGAGTCGGACATGACTGAAATGACGCAGCAGCAGCAGACTGTATCTTCTAATTCTTGCATTCTTGTGACATAGCCATGAAAGTGTTCTGTAGTTCAGTCTTGTGAAATTTTCCAGTTCAGTATTTTCTATATCTATTGATTAAGCATATTAATTTTTACATAATTGAAAAGTTTACTATCTTATAATGATGTGCTGATTGTACAACAGGTGGAAATTTTCTCCAAAAGCTTCTCTTTTTTTAAATTTTATTTTATTTTTTAACTTTACAATATTGGTTTTGCCATATATCAGAATGAATCCGCCACAGGTATACATGTGTTCCCCATCCTGAACCCTCCTTCATCCTCCCTCCCCATACCATCCCACTGGGTCGTCCCAGTGCACCAGCCCCAAGCATCCAGTATTGTGCATCGAACCTGGACTGGTGACTTGTTTCATATATGATATTATACATGTTTCAATGCCATTCTCCCAAATCATCCCACCCTCTCCCTCTCCCACAGAGTCCAAAAGACTGTTCTATACAACAATGTCTCTTTTGCTGTCTCATATACAGGGTTATTGTTAGCATCTTTCTAAATTCCATATATATGCGTTAGTATGCTGTATTGGTGTTTTTCTTTCTGGCTTACTTCACTCTGTATAATAGGCTCCAGTTTCATCCACCTCATTAGAACTGATTCAAATATATTCTTTTTAATGGCTGAGTAATACTCCATTGTGTATATGTACCACTGCTTTCTTATTCATTCATCCACTGATGGACATCTAGGTTGCTTCCATGTCCTGGCTATTATAAACAGTGCTGCGATGAACACTGGGGTACATGTGTCTCTTTCAATTCTGGTTTCCTCAGTGTGTATGCCCAGCAGTGGGATTGCTGGATCATAAGGCAGTTCTATTTCCAGTTTTTTAAGGAATCTCCACACTGTTTTCCATAGTGGCTCTACTAGTTTGCATTCCCACCAACAGTGTAAGAGGATTCCCTTTTCTCCACACCCTCTCCAGCATGTATTGCTTGTAGACTTTTGGATCACAGCCATTCTGACTGGCGTGAAATGGTACCTCATAGTGGTTTTGATTTGCATTTCTCTGATAATGAGTGATGTTGAGCATCTTTTCATGTGTTTGTTAGCCATCTGTATGTCTTCTTTGGAGAAATGGCTAGTTCTTTGGCTCATTTTTTAATTGGGTCATTTATTTTTCTGGAATTGAGCTGTAGGAGTTGCTTGTATATTTTTGAGATTAGTTGTTTGTCAGTTGCTTCATTTGCTATTATTTTCTCCCATTCTGAAGGCTGTCTTTTCACCTTGCTTATAGTTTCCTCTGTTGTGCAGAAGCTTTTAAGTTTAATTAGGTCCCATTTGTTTATTTTTGCTTTTATTTCCAATATTCTGGGAGGTGGGTCATAGAGGATCCTGCTGTGATTTTGCCTATGTTCTCCTCTAGGAGTTTTATAGTTTCTGGTCTTACGTTTAGATCTTTAATCCATTTTTAGTTTATTTTTGTGTATGGTGTTAGAAAGTGTTCAGAAGTTGTTTTGTGGAATTTACTCGGTGTTTAAATGTTCTTTTGATGAATTTGTGGGGGAGAAAGTGGTCTCCCCGTCCTATTCCTCCGCCATCTTAGCTCCTCCCCCCAGCTTCTTATTTTAAAAGTGAATGTAGTTTCAGGTGAACAGTGAAGGGGTTTATCCATATATATGTTTGTTGATCAGCTATGCTGCTGCTGCTAAGTCACTTCAGTCGTGTCTGACTCTGTGCGACCCCATAGACGACAGCCCACCAGGCTCCCCCGTCCCTGGGATTCTCCAGGCAAGAACACTGGAGTGGGTTGCCATTTCCTTCTCCAATGCATGAAAGGGAAAAGTGAAAGTGAAGTCTCTCAGTCATATCTGACTCTTAGTGACCCCATGGACTGCAGCCTACCAGGCTCCTCCGTCCATGGATTTTTCAGGCAAGAGTACTGGAGTGGGGTGCCATTGCCTTCTCCTACCCCAATACAAAATAAAAAGTTGGAAAAAAAAAAAAAAAGGTAGGTTTTCCAGTCACACACACACACACACACACACACACACACAAATGAATGTAAAGGTATGAGATTTAGAACAGACAATTTTTACTGGTGGAAAAGTAACTGATTTTCTACTTAAAACTAATGTCTTTTGCATTTTTTGTGCTGCTGCTGCTGTTCATGGTATAACTGTTTCCTATTAGTTTTCAATGTATCTGTGCTCACTCCCCACTGAAGAAAGTAATGGAACTTTCAGGACTGTCTTGAAAATTAATTGATACACTGAAACATACTTCATTAAGGGAAAGGTATCTGAGGAGCCATATCCATGATCTGAGTGGATCATTGGCTTCACAGCACTACAGGAAATATTAATTGTGACAACTGAGTCTGAATCTTTTTCTTTGTAAATATCTAAGGGAGTATGAATATGTTTGCCATGTGTAACCTATACCACCTATACTGACTTATTGCCTTTAAAGTAATCTGCACAACAGAGCCTGTAATTATTGATTGCAACATATGTATCAGGGAAGTAGTCTTGCTGAAAATTTAAAAATTTTCCCTGGGACCTGTCAAGGATAACATTGAAATGATTAAATAAAAGTGGTTTTTTTAAGCATGAAAAATTTTAAGTGTAGAAAAAAGTTTTGAAAGCTAAGCCAGTTATAAGAAATGATGCAAAATCATATTTTCAGGATATAAAGCAATTTCTAGTTAGTCCCTATGATTTTTTTTCAGGTTAAGAGCATTGAAAAATAAAATAAATGCATTGTATCTTTAACCTTGAATGTGATTATTATTTCTTTTTGTGACATAAATTCTGTTTGGCTATTTTGAGTAACAAGCAAAAAACATTAATTTTAAACAAGGATCCATAAAAATTCTATAGTTACTGGGATCTGTAAAAAATCAGTTTTGCTTACTGGAGGGGTATAATGCTGTTTAATATACTTTTCTCTTTGCCATTAAATTAGATTTTTTTTTAGGGGAGAAAAACTCATAAAAGAAACAGCCTTGGAGATGTAATATGCTCTAGCACATTTAAATAATTAGACTTCTGTCTCATTGAAATGTATGTGCTCTAGGTTTGATAGTGATAAAAGCATGAATATTAGTATGATTAGGAAATTACAGCATGTCACAGCATAATTGATTGATTGATAACTGAATGAAAACTAACCATAAAGCACGTGAAAATAAATGTGTGTTCTGCAGTTACTCAAGCAGAATTTTCGCATCTACCCAGTTGCAAGATTAGTAACTAAAATGCTCATCTTACAAACAAAATAGAATTGATATTTTTTTCCTTTTGCTTGTGTCTGTGTATGCTTTAATTATAATACTGGCAGTGGAAAGAGTTAGAGGATTCTAAGTGCTTAGTGTTCAATTCGATATTTAATTGTTCCTCAAGACCTGTGAAACGGACACCACATTCCTAATTGACTCTATGAGCAATTAGTATTTTGGAATTTACCTTTCAGAGGCTCAAGTTTTAAATGCAAAGCCCCACTAACACAAGAGTTAATACACTCTTGTCTCTGGAGAACTGAATTTTCCATTTAAATTACCACTAATTTTTAAAAAGCGTTTTGTTGTGTTTTTCTGCTTGTGTTTTTACTTTCTTATTCTCTGTCTTGATCTTTCAAAGATTCCTGCTCACACAAGTCCTCAGCAACACTCACTAGCATAGAAGGTTTGGAGAAACGAGGCCACTGCAGGATTCCCTGTTCAAAGCTGAACCAATATTCACCATTGACATACCCATTCATCTGTGCAGGGTCATTGGAAATCCTCTCTCTCTAGTTTTTCCTTCCCTTCAGGGAGCAATGCTTAAAAGAGCAAACCCCTGGTGTGAAGAGATAGGAGAATTCTCAGCACGCCAATGGTGCCAGGAATCGAATTAAAGTTGTCCATTTGCAGATGACTGTCTGTTGGAGCTCTCAGCACACAGAGGCACTGTGCTTCCTGTTGATGCTTTGTTTACTTGAAATTCTGTCAGTGCCACTTCAATTTAATTTTTTTAATGGCAAAAGTCATATCATGCCAAAAATATGCCAGGAGGGCGAAAACACTATGATATGTGTTGCTCTGTAGAGTTATATAGCATTTTATTGGATTCCCAAGGTTTGCTCAAGGAAAAATAAAAATTTTAAAGCTTGGCAAGAAAAGATTGTTTTGGCCACACACACACACACACAAAATTTAAATAATTACTGAATTCGGTTCTTTTTTAAGGAGTTCAAAACTTGTCTTGTATTCTACAATTATTGACATTCCCAGATCTATTTTGGCATAAATCCCATTTTGATATGACTGAGCCTACAATTTTGTCTGTTTTCACATGCATTATCTCTTCTAAGTGGGAGGCACTAAGAAGACAGGAGTTGCCATTAAATCTTTAGATGCCAGAAGTCAGCACTGGAGATTGTTTTCTCCAGTTTGATTTCTTTTGTTATCATAAGAGACGTTACTGTGGTTTAATTTATTGGACAAAGTTAAAAAAATGTCAGAATTAGATTTGTTGAGGTAAGATTTTAAACCCCAGGAAGAATATAACCTGTCGAGAAGATGAAAGTTGAGAATACACGGTCTCTTTCCAAGTCCCAGAAAACCAAAAAGCTTGTTGCAAATAATTGTTGGATTTAAATTTGCAGTTGCTACAAGTTGACTATGTTTCTTCTTTCACTTTAATTTCTCTCTGTTTTATTTTGCAAATAGTGAAAAGTGCCTGGCATAAAGTAGCCCCTCAATAATAGTTATTATTAGAATGAGTAAAGGATGTTTAGTATTTCATTTTATAATTAAGAATTCTTTATTTTGCTTTATTTTTCATAGCACCTAAATTAAAAAATAATAATAATCTGTTCCATGGTTTACTTGGCAGATTCTATTTAATGTTTATTTTCTCCTAGAAGCAAGTTGTACCTGTTTTCCTAGGATTGCATTTGGAACAATGTGGGAATTACATTTACCCTAAACATGTATACCTACTTAAGTGTCTCCTGGATGCAAGTTAGGCAGTAGCTTGTTTATTCCAGTGGCTTCATTATAATATCACGCAAAGCAGGCATATGTAGTTGGAAAAGCAGTGTTGCAGCAAACAGTTTAATCTAAGTAAGTGACCTTACACAAAAGAGAAAATGTACAATAACAGCGAAGCTTGTAAAAAAGCAAGCTGTACTCTAAAGCAACCTAGAACTGATTCTAAGATATCGACCACTGTGAAGACAATGTTGTCATTATGAGAGCAGGCTACTGTTTTCATAAGTACCTACTACTCCTTTTAGATCTACTGAAAAACACCTGTAGTATGACTCTTCTCAAAAACATCAGTCACCCCCCTACACACACAAAAGGCCTCTCCTCCTCCCACCCAGTGCATTGATTTATTATTTTAAACTGTGCTAAGTTGCAATCCCCACCGACGCAAATCCTGATGGAATAGGCCATTCCTTCTCTTTCGTGATCTAAATGTTTCTTAGAAATGTCATATCTGGTTATCCTCAATATAAAAATCACCCATGAAAGTTACCACGGTGAAACCTTACATCTTAAATACCAGTCTGTGCCCCCTAGCCATTAGTTATCAAATATCATTTAGACTAGTCATGACATAAACTCTGTTAATAGTTTTTACAAATAGATTGCAAATGATATGAATTTAGCTAGGAGAAACTTAAAATCATATTTATAATGCTTGTTTCTTAAATTTGGTTACTCATACAAAGTGTTTAAACGTTTGGATTAAGTATTTTGTGGTGATCTTTTTGCATGAATCATATTCAGTAGCGCCCATAATATATTCTAATGGAGTCTTGTTTTATCTGTTAGGTTTCATGAAGGCTGCATTAATGAATATCATAATTATCTCTTGTATTGGATATTAGCCACACACACATCATAGGTATTAATAAGAAATATCTGTTATCCTGATTTTATAAAAGAGTAACAAATACTATTTAGGTAAATAGTGTCTTCTCTGTGTTTCATAAGAATCTAGTAATGCAAGTTGTATCAGTAACTTGACATTTTCTTTCTTTTTTTTTTAAGTGGGTATGTTCTCTGTACAAGTATAGTGAAAGGTGGTAGGTACATAAGATGAATAAGACAGTCTGAGCCTAGGGAAATAAAATAACATAAACAATTTTGGCATAAGAGATTAAGTGCCATAATTAACTGAATGATTCTTTAAATTCTAGAAATTTTTTGTAGATGATTTAAATACTTTCTGGTTAAGTTCCCAAAATATCTTCCTGCATGATTATGTGTAACTGGTAATCAGACATCATTCTAATCCATGAATGCTATTGCAGTATAGCATTCATACTCACTTATCAAAAATAATTTTGTTGGGGATGTGCGCTATAACATCTGTGTTATAAGTTCATAGGATTTTGATACACACACACACGATAACTTCTGAAAACAGAAAAAAAGATAACTTCAAGGACGTCATGGTTAATGAGAAAGCCAGAAAGACACAGTGCAGTTGGCCTAGGATGGGAAGGATGCCGTGGAGCAGGGAAAGGCATTACAGGCAAAGAGCAGCAGCATGTACAAGGATACGAGGTATGACGGAGACTGAGATGCTTCCTCAGAGTTGGTAGTATGTATCAATATAAGATATTCTCAATAACACAGGATCTAGAAATACACAGAAAATTTCAAAGCAAATATTAATATATTCAAAGGAAGATGAAAAATGACTTTAATGGCATCATTGCTACATGATTATAGATAATGGTCATTTCGTATTTATTTTTCTGTGTTTGCCATATTTTAAACGGAGAAGGCAATGGCAACCCACTCCAGTACTCTTGCCTGGAAAATGCCATGGATGGAGGGGCCTGGTAGGCTGCAGTCCATGGGGTCACTAAGAGTCGGATACGACTAAGTGACTTCACTTTCACTTTTCCCTTTCATGCATTGGAGAAGGAAATGGCAACCCACTCCAGTGTTCTTGCCTGGAGAATCCCAGGGACAGGGAGCCTGGTGGGCTGCCGTCTATGGGGTCGCACAGAGTCGGATACAACTGAAGCGACTTAGCAGCAGCAGCATATTTTAAAGTAATAAGTTTCTGTTTCAAAATCAGGGAAACAAGCTTTTTTTAATGTAAGCCCCAAATATATACATGCTGTGCTGTTCTATGCTTAGTTACTCGGTCATATTAAACTCTTTGCTACCCATACATACATATAAAATAAGAACACATCAAATCTACAAGACACCCCTAAAAAGGGACGAGGCTGACCTCAAACAACAGCATGGGAATGAAGAAGGAATAGATGTTAGTGTTTTGGAAATGAATTCTGAAAACTTTGTCATTGATTGAACGTAGGACAAGAGAAGAGCTAGAGTACCTGGAGAGTGAGCAGTGAATTTTCTTTGCGTGTGTTGAAAAACTAACTCTAGCTGTCAGGAAAAATTATTTTTTGATAAAAGTAATACAGTAAGTTACTGGCAGGCCCAGAAAATGAAAATCCCCTAATCATAAATGAGTAGAAGGGTTAGAGGATGTATCATGTTATGCTTCTGAAATCTACTTACCTGTAATTTCCTTTCAGTATTTCTCTTTAGTTCTGGCCCCTGGGACACCAAAGAACCCCTTCTGGCAGTGACAGTTCCTGGACAGTAACATCATGAACTAGTTATTGCTTTTCTGCTATTATCTCATTTAATTCTCAAACTTCAATGAAATTATTATTACCACCACATTCACAAGTGGGAATATTGAGACTTAGGAAGGCTAAGTAGTTTGCCTAGTGACCTAAGACTAGAAACTAGAAATGTAAGGATTCAAATCTGTAACAATTCAAATATATGCCCAAATTCAAATCCACTGTGTTTAGGCTATCACAATACTGACATTACAACAGAGCTGATTATTAAAAATTAAAAGTCCTTATTATGGTAAATGATGGTCTTTCAAAGATAGTTCTTGGTAAGATGAGATATTATGAACAGTATGAAAAAAGATTTTGATACAGTATGTATAATAAAGGCCAGATTCCTATTTTGTTTTCTGAACATGTATTATTTCAAGTGCAAGTATTATCAGTTCAGTTCAGTCGCTCAGTCGTGTCCGACTCTTTGTGACCCCATGAACCACAGCAGTGCTGCTAAGTCACATCAGTCGTGTCCGACTCCATGTGACCCCATAGACAGCAGCCCACCAGGCTCCTCCATCCCTGGGGTTCTCCAGGCAAGAACACTGGAGTGGGTTGCCATTTCATTCTCCAATGCATGAAAGTGAAAAGTGAAAGTCAAGTCACTCAGTCATGTCCGACTCTTAGTGACCCCATGGACTGCAGCCCACCAGGCTCCTCCATCCATGGGATTTTCCAGGCAAGAGTACCGGAGTGGGTCGCCAGTGCATGAACCGCAGCATGCCAGGCATTATCAGATCAGATCAGATCAGTCGCTCAGTCGTGTCCGACTCTTTGCGACCCCATGAATCGCAGCACGCCAGGCCTCCCTGTCCATCACCAACTCCCGGAGGTCACTCAGACTCACATCTATCGAGTCAGTGAGGCCATCCAGCCATCTCATCCTCTGTCGTCCCCTTCTCTAGCCTATAGCAAATTCTACATTATTTTCTTCCAAGAGAACTTGTACTGTTTTCTTCATTCAGTAAGATACATAGGAATTGGTAGATTCTCTGGAGAAGGAAATGGCAACCCACTCCAGTACTCTTGCCTGGAAAATCCCATGGACGGAGGAGCGTAGTAGGCTACAGTTCATGGGGTCACAAAGAGTCGGACACGACTAAGCGATGTCACTTCACTTCACCTAAAGTTACTTGTTTTCTTTTAAATGGGTAGAAGTTAATGAGAGGTCCCAGAAGTACGCAGAGGGCTAAAATCATACTTCTTGATTATATACTTCCTCTCGGAGGTGAGTACCATGACAATGGATGTGGACAAGCCCTAGTTTGGAGACTAAGATGGACTTGTTCAAGAGCTCTGAGTGATGAACCTAGAAGGGTGATTTTTATGTATGGGAAAATATCTTGCTCAATGTTAGCCTAGAAGGCAGTATCAAAGCCAGTGTGTGAAAAATATAGATTTTAGTAAAAAGACATGGAGTAACAAACTGTTACAACAAGAATATTATTACACATAAGTTCTGGCTCCAATTCTGTCAATTATTAGCTATGTAGTAGTAACTTTTATTTTATACATTATGTCAATTGGCATTTATAGTAATTGTGTGAGGTTGACTAGTGAGGCCACTCAAGTTCTGAGACTGGTCTTCAGACTAAGATTATTGTGATAATGACTAGTAAATTATAATTTGCTAGTACTAAAAAAACTTTTTTTGGCTCCTTATATAGTATTTCCTATTGAAAAGGGTAAAATAAAACATAAATAATATTTCTTTAATTTGTGAGAGCACTGAATTATTAATACAAGTCACTGCAACTGTCTGTTGACCCAGGCAAGAAGGGTGCTGTGTTTTAGAAAGTCCAGTCTTGCCCTCTTTCAATACTCTGCTTTATCCCATCACGAGAAATCTAAGGGGCCATGTGGATGTGCCCACTTGGAACCTGTGCCCTTCTTTGAGACCATGTCCCCGGCACCTGAAATTCCCTGACTCTACTTCCTGAGCCCATGTGGGGCTCTTATCCAGGTCTGTCTTTGGTGTGTATACCTCTAGACCCAAGAGGAGGATAGGAGGCAGCTGGGTAGAGGGGGGATGGCAGGGAATGGGTGGAACATCATCTATAGCATCTATATTAAGCCTCTTAATGATAAAGAACAAGAGGGAAAGAGCCATCGGTCAGCCTCTCATTCTGAAAGAGATCAAATGATCCAGAGGACAGAAAATTCTAAATTTTAACTTAGCCTTCCTTCTTCAGTTCAGTTCAGTCACTCAGTCGTGTCCGACTCTTTGCGACCCCATGAATCGCAGCACGCCAGGCATCCCTGTCCATCACCAACTCCCGGAGTTCACTCAGACTCATGTCCATCGAGTCAGTGATGCCATCCAGCCATCTCATCCTCTGTCGTCCCCTTCTCCTCCTGCCCCCAATCCCTCCCAGCATCAGAGTCTTCTCCAATGAGTCAGCTCTTTGCATGAGGTGGCCAAAGTACTGGAGTTTCAGCTTTAGCATCATTCCTTCCAAAGAAATCCCAGGGCTGATCTCCTTCAGAATGGACTGGTTGCATCTCCTTGGAGTCCAAGGGACTCTCAAGAGTCTTCTCCAACACCACAGTTCAAAAGCATCAATTCTTCGGCACTCAGCCTTCTTCACAGTCCAACTCTCACATCCATACATGACCGCTGGAAAAACCATAGCCTTGACTAGACGGACCTTTGTTGGCAAAGTAAGGTCTCCTTCTTAGTGTTTATAAAGATAAAATTTTCAAGGCAGAAACAAACAAAAAAACACAACATTTTAACATTTTTGTTTTATAATTTTCAAAGTAATTTATGACTTTATACCTTAAGTATTTAGACATGTGGTATGTGTTAGAGCCTGCATGAAATCTTTCTATACAGATACAGATATAGAGACATATATAGATATATATCTGTATTAGACATATAGCTATGAACAAGACAAGATCCCTGTCCTATTCTAACAGTATGGATACCTGATGTCAGAGATTAGTCTAGTAGATGATACAGATGAAATAGAAAAATAAAAGGCATTTGTATAACTACAGGCTGATATGGAAAATATTAGAGAGGAAGGGAAGGCAGTGTTGTGTGGTAAGTCTTCCTAGATGAAGTAGTATCATTTGGCTTACTGGCCAGAGTTTGCTGAACCCTTGGTCTAGGGTTTTCCACATATTCTTTAAAATCTCTTGTGTCATTTTTTTCTTTGCCCCATAAACTGCTGTTCATCTTTATGAAGATATTAACAGTGAGGATAATTCTTACATGCTTGCCACGTCAGTTTCTCACCATGCATGTCTTTCTCACCACTCATTTCCTCCATGACCCACTCACCATGGCTTCTGACCCCACCATTCTCTCACGGATCATCTCTAGCTCCCTAATTGCCTATGTTCTCTCCTATTGTACTTGACTTCTCTGATGCCTGTGCTATAATTATTCTATTCTTCCTTACTTGTCTTTTACAATAGCATAGTCTCTCCCTCTGTGATTCTCTTTCTCTTCTATAAATGCCTCCCCCACCAATTGCCTACTCCTTAAATGCCAATTCAACTCAAGAGTTCCATTCTCATCTCATTCTATAGTTCTGTTTCTGCTGTGCCTTCCATGGCCATAAGTTCAGTGATTCCCATTTGCTCATGATTCCTCCATACCCTTACAGATCTTTGACTTCTGTCAAAAGGTGGGAACTTCTAGTGGCCACCTCATTGGTTATATAAACTAAAAACCATGGAGCTCTCCAAGGAGAGCCAAAGTGCAACAATTTTGTGTCACATGATCCAGATTGCAGTTCTGGCTCAGGGGTGGCCTTGGGAAAGTTCCTTAGAGTCAGGCAACCTGTTTCATCATATATAAAAGGAAATTAATCCCTCACTAGGCGTCTGAAGGATTAAGTCTAATATCCACCACAATCTATTAACTAGTTGACACATACCTCACAAGAATTTCTATTTTTATAATGATATCCCTCCTCTTTTTCCTTCTTTAACTGGTCAGCTCATCCTTTCAACTCTACGTCTGAAATATTTCTCAGATTTTTTTCCCTTCTTTCTGTTCAAGTTCAGACTCTGCTTCTAGTCTTTTCCCCTCTCTCTTCTGGCCTATTTATTGTTATTATTGATATATTTCTAAAGAAGAGATAAGGGCAGCACTTTATGTGGGCAGTAACATAAAGTCTGAACATTTAAGTTCCTTTGCAAACTGAATTCAAGCTTTATCATTACCTCCATCCTACTCATGCACAGACATATCCACATCTCCTATCTTCTAACCATACCAAGCTACGCTGTTTCCTGAATATTCCAGGTACAGTAAGCTTCATCTGTGACTCTGATTGAGTCTTGTCTTGGGCAGGAAAACTTATCTCTCTCTATTCTGATAAAATTCTATTCAGCTTTCAAGATATGCCTCAAATCTTAACTTCTCAATATAGCCACCTTCCCCTGCCAGGTTCAGAAGTAAATCTTTTCTTTGGTAAATCACCACTAAATACAGATCGTAAGTTCCACTAGGGCAGAGACCTCTGTCTCCTAGCACTTAGGCCAGAAGCTCTCAAGTTGTAGTAGGTATTCAGATGTTATTATAGCATGAGTGCCATCATCTTATTTTAAACAAGTTAACCAATTAGTCCCATTTGTTTTTCTAGTGACAACAAAAATTGTCAAGATTCAGAGATTTAAGGAAGATTGTTTTCAGGATTCTAGTTTTGAGATTTAAAATACATTTTCTCTGTAAATTATTTTTTCATAATTGACTAATTACTTTAAAACAGAGAGAAAGGAAAGGAAAAGAGAGAAAATAACTCAGTGCCCCAAAAGGAGGTTGAGGGTGGGGGAAGGGAGGTGAAGTTTCTTGGAGTAAATATGAAAGAATTTAAGACATAAGTAAAAGAAATTGAATTTTCTCAGGTTTCATTTTTGTTTGCTTGCTTGGCTGTTTGTTACATGGAAGAATATTGATTTAAGTTTTATTAGCTCAGGGATGGAGAAGGCAATGGCAACCCACTCCAGTACTCTTGCCTGGAAAATCCCATGGACAGAGGAGCCTGGTAGGCTACAGTCCATGGGGTCGCTAAGAGTCGGACACAACTGAGCGACTTCACTTTCACTTTCCACTTTCATGCATTGGAGAAGGAAATGGCAACCCACTCCAGTGTTCTTGCCTGGAGAATCCCAGGGACAGGGGAGCCTGGTGGGCTGCCGTCTATGGGGTCACACAGAGTCCGACACAACTGAAGTGACTTAGCAGCAGCAGCAGCAGCAGCTCAGGAATATGCCAAAGATTCTAAGAATGATAACACTGTTACTAGGTCTTGTGAATCCTTGAAAAGTTTAAGGACTAATGAACCTTAGTTCTTTTAAAAATTATTTGCAAGCTTAAGTATATGACTTCTCTGCATGTTCAGACCAATGTCTCAATGGCATGGCCAATAAGTGAAGTTTGAAACCTACCTTCTCCTGAAAATCTTGATAATACAAATCTCCCCATTACCACTACCATTTTATTATGCCTTATAATCATAACTTGTATTTATGTGGTTATATTTATATTTTTATTCTCTGCACTAAAATTTCTTCTATGCACACTCCCTAGATTATTTTTCTCAAATTAAAAATAAAACCAAGGCAAATTCTGCCAACCTTCTATAACTCAGGGTTAAAGCTAGGTAAAATATCTATTAACTAAGTACTCAATCCCTAATTGAAATTCATAATTAAAACTATATCTTCATCATTATGGAAAGTTGTTTTGAAAGCTTACCAAAAGAATTGCTCATATTTATCATTAATATTATTACCATCATATTATTTGACATCTTAGGGTCTCTTCACTTTTGTAATAAATTCAAATGTACAAAACATCCACTCTCTTTTCTAAAACATTCATAAATTCTATGATTCAGAAATTAAGTTATTCAAGGTTACAATAAGGCATTCCAAAGGCACTGAAAGGGACCCTCTCTTAATTTTTTGGTTTTTCATTTTTTATCTGTAAGTCATTTAAGCATGTAAATATAGGTTTCTAGTAGTTTCATGCACTGGCTTTGTCTTTTGTGGTTCTGAATACGAATTCAGTCAAGACAAAGAAACTGGAAGATATTTTGATCTGAAGGCTATAAGAATTCATAAGGGAATGAGTTGGTTTCTTCTCTGCTTTGTAATGCAAAGAAGTGCATTCCACAAAATCAGATGAAACAAACCATTAATTTGACAGTCTCAGTTCTCATAGCTATTGATTCAGAAAGCTAAAAACAGATATGGAAGCTTATTGGCTCCAATTAAGAGTCGTGAAGCTTGAGGTAAGAAGAAATGAGAGGGTATTGGGAGAAGAGGAATCATTCACTTACAGAATCCTTCTTAACGTTTTCTCATGAATGGGTATGAACTCTTGGTCTCCTGGGTTTCAGTTTGTTTGTTTTTTGTACTTTTTCATTTATTGACTCTCTTTATGAAATAGTCTCAGAATGTTTGTTTAGCAAACAAAAGATATTTATCTTATCGTGTGAGACATTTTCATGACAACACGCTCAAGAGCTTCCTCATAAGTCTCAAGAAATATTTTCAATTCCTTCTATACAATTTTATTTACATGGAAATACCTCTGGATATACTGTATCGATAGACAAATATAGATTCTATAGGTACACACTTATTTTAGCACTTGCATCATCTTGCATGGAAGAACTCCTCTCTTTAGAGGTATGTAGCAGGCTTTTTTTTTTTTTTTTGGCCCTTATCATTAAGAAGATGAACTAACTCTCATGACCACCTTTAGTGCATATAAATAATGTATGTGTGTATATATAGTACTGTTTTTTAATGTTAAGATCTTAGTAAAGAGTGCTATGAAAAAGAAGACTCAAAGAGGAAAATGTTATTCACATTTTTAAGAACAATCCAGGCAGCAATAGTGAAGTGGGTTGCAGTTTGCTTCTCCAGTCTAACAAAGCAGTATAGCATTATATGGAACTGCAATTATGAAAGGCCAACATTTCTTCAAATATTCCTTTCAGAATGTCATTTTTTTTCTCATGTTTTAATTTAGTGATAGAAATGCAATTTTTTTCCTTTTAATGATGATAATACATTTATATCTTGAGTAACTTTTCATGTATAATCAAGTGACAGGAAGGCTTTTTTCTGAGGTGTGGGGATGCTGATGAGGAAAATCTTGATAGATAACATCAATTATCAGTTATAATCAATTATCAGTTATCAGTTCCTTATCATTTGTTAGTTGAAAAACCTTCTGACCAGCTTTGCACTAGACGGAAATTTGCTGTACATTGGATATAATCTAACTCCAATAGAAGACGATTGCATTTCCAAGCAGAAAAAAAAATAAGATTATTGCAATAAATCTAACATCACAGCAACAATTCATGGAGCTTAATTATGACACTACTAAATGTGAAAATCTATTCAGCGCTAGGAACACTTTTCACATTACATTCACGCTAAAGATTGGCTGTTAAGAGCTCATTACTGGTATTTTTCTAAAGAGTGGTTTATTAAACACAGTTACCTAATAAGCATCTTTGGTGGTGCAAATTGCTGAAAACAGTAATGAGTCTGATTAGACTTCATTTCAATCACGACAGCTTGTCTAGCAAAAAATTTATATATGTATATATAACTTTTTTTTTTTTTCCTGCTGCTTCAGAATCTGGCTACAAGACACTCCAGAGTTTAAAAAATAAAAAGCCACCTCTGTATTTCCTTTCCACAGTTCACTAATGAAGACAGAATTGTCCAAGTCATCATCCAATTTACACACTGGGAAACTAGATGGACAAAGTAGAGTCACAATCATGTTTGCTTAAAAACAGCAAAGGCTGCCTTAACTAATATGTCTAAATAAGGTCACCTTTAGTTTCTCTCTGCTTTTTTTTTTTTTCCTTAGGAATATAAAACTATAAATGAGATGGAGACTTAAACATGATTCTTTCCTATTTGGATTGTGGAGGTTATTCTCCAGATTAATAGGCTCACCTTTCAATTATGTTTTATCCATGGATCTGCTACTTAAAATCATAACAATACAGAAAGCTGTTGGATTGTGCATGCTAATTATCTCACTGATTTTTTTTTTAAATATATTTGGAAAAAATAAAAGAAGCCCAGTTTTATGAATGTGCACTAAAACATCAGAAAGTGTAAAGGAATGTTCATTAGATACTAAACTTGATTTTTATATTTTTAAAAAGTATGTTATTTAGCCACATTTAACAGCTAACCTCCTATTAAATCATGCCTGAATATACTGCTCAAATTGAAAGAAAAAAATTGTTAATGTAAAAAGCCTTTTAAGTGATTAAGCTGTCATTGCTGTCATTCGGGCATTCTAGTAACATTTTAATGCTTCTGAGGGCTATGGCTGGGTTTGCAATCCACTATTTTATATTTTCTGAATAGATCATTTTTCAAGTATAATATCATTTGACACTGGACTGGATAAAATAATTTCTGAAGTAAAATATGAAAACAATGGCTGGATGCAGAAGCATTTTAAAAAAGGAAGGCACAATAAAATATGCTAACCTGAAAAACTTCTCAAGTTAGCTAAGTGATCATGTAATGGCCATAAGACTGAAAGTCATATATAAAGGAAATGATAGTACTCTTGTAGGTGTTTGGATACTTTCAAAAAGATTTACTTAAAAGGAGACCAGTTCCAGGTATTTACTTAAAAGGAGTTCCAGTTAAAGGTTCAATGAGGAGGAATGCACTTTTAAATCTATGATTCATTAATTCTGTGAATTTTCTGTTCTGTTTAAGGAGGGAAAAAAAAACACTTTGGTACAGAAAACACAAGAACAATTCTAAATTTACAATTGGAGTACTTTCCTAAGTCAGTTATTATATATTTTAATTTTTGCATTTCAAGAATTTCTTAAACATTTCATCTAAAAAGATTCTAATGAAATGTTTTTCTTTTTGAATAAAATTGGGAACATATGTCAATATACAATATTGTCATTAGGTTTTCTTCTTGAAAAAACTTTACATATGTAAACCTAGACCTCCTTGAAAATGCGTAAGAAAGCAGTGTTCATACTGTATTTCGAGGTCATAAATAAGACTTTTGATTTTTATTAACTATGGAAATTTTTTGAAATGTATGACATGATTCAAACCAAAAATAAATATATAGCTAAAAAAAACTTTTAAGTGGTACTTATATTGGATTAAAATGTTATGTGTACATGCTAGTTAAATAACAGAATGTGCTTTGGACTTAGATTATAAATAATGAAACATCATCTTAGGATAAAAGCATTTTTAAAAATTTTTTCTCTCCCCTGTCATCTTCCCCATTTTCTTTATATCCTTCCCACAACTATAGACAGAATACTTGAGCACACATATACAAGTGCCTAGATTTGATTTTCCTCTATAACCTACCTGTATCACCTGCAGGGTTTTAGTTTCCTGTTTAGACACTTAGGGTAAATAGGATGTACACTATTTGAAGAGGTAGCAGGAAGATTTGACTTATTTACTCTTTTAACACAAGCAACTAAAACTAACAAATTTTGGATTACATTTCTTTCAAATTATCTGCTAATTTATAAATATGGCTGGGAAAATAACTTCCTTTTCCTTAAATTATTAGCAAATACTGGAGCTTATGCAAAACTGAGGCCAATAAAATAGTTCATTATCATCAGTAAGAAGTTTAAAATTATAGAAAAGTGTTCACCATATAGAAGTAACATCATTTACAGCTTTGAATTCTATTGACTGGTTGAGAGCAACCTTACATTTCACTGCTGTATTAAAGTAAGCTGTGTTTATTCATAACAGGATAGAGTTGGATTGGGATTAAGTAGAATTGATGAGCAAAAGGGGATTCCCTGTTGGTTCAGTGGTTAAGAATCTGCCTGCAATGCAGGAGACCAGGGTTCAGTCCCTGGGTGGGGAAGATCCCTTGGACAAGGAAATGGCAACCCACTCCAATATTCTTGCCTAGAGAATTCCATGGACAAAAGGAGCCTGCTGGGGTACATCCATGGGGTCTCAAGAGTAGGACACAACTGAGTGACTCTTACTTACTTGCTGCTGCCGCTGCTAAGTCGCATCAGTCGTGTCCGACTCTGCGCGATCCCATAGACGGCAGCCCCACAGACTCCTCCATCCCTGGGATTCTCCAGGCAAGAACACTGGAGTGGGTTGCCATTTCCTTCTTCAAAGCATGAAAGCCAAAAGTGAAAGTGAAATCGCTCAGTCGTGTCCAACTGTAGCGACCCCATGGACTGCAGCCTATCAGGCTTCCCCATCCATGGGATTTTCCAGGCAAAAGTACTGGAGTCGGGTGCCATTGCCTTCTCCGACTTACTTACTTACTTATAAGCAAAAAAGAGAGCTCTGTATTTCATGTGACAAATGCCAGTGGATCAATCATTTATTCAATTTAGTCAAAACCTAAACTTTTTTCTTTTTTTTTTTAATCACAATGACCTTGTGTATACCAACAGTAGATGAAACTATGCAGTTGAATATTGCCATGGAGAATGCACTTAAGATGGAATCTGAAGAAACGATTTCTTTTTTTGTAGTACCTTCTATCGGGGAAGGCCATGGCACCCCACCCCAGTACTTTTGCCTGGAAAATCCCATGGACGGAGGAGCCTGGTGGGTTCCGGTCCGTGGGGTCGCAAAGAGTCGGACACGACTGAGCGACTTCACTTTGACTTTTCAGTTTCATGCATTGGAGAAGGAGATGGCAACCCACTCCAGTGTTCTTGCCTGGACAATCCCAGGGACAGGGGAGCCTGGTGAGCTTCCATCTATGGGGTCGCACAGAGTCGGACACGACTGAAGCGACTTAGCAGCAGCAGCAGCAGTACCTTCTATTGTTAGCTTTCCCCAAGGATTACTTTGTTGGACACCCCCTCTAGGAAAGGAAATGCCACTTTCTTTAAGGATGCTATAACCCTTTCTTCTGTGTCTGTTTCATTATGCAGCATTCTTTGTTTTTACAAAGAGAAGAGCCAATAGTGCTAATGACTGGACCGTCATTCACACTGCACTTTAACAGTGTTCTGTTTATCTGGAAATGAGAGCATCAGAATTATAGATGGTGATGGTACTCAGATTTTTTGCGCCAAACCATAGAATTGGGCCAGGTAGGGAGAATGGAGAAGAGAGGAAACTACTGTTGTTACTAAGAGCTCTTCATTTTTAATCCTTGACCATGTTGGTTGTATTCCGTAGCAGTATATCTGCATATGTTGTCTTATATGGACAAAACAACACTAAACCTACCAAAACTCATTTCATGTGTTGCTTTCCATTGCCTGCAGATTAAAGTTCTTTTCTCCAGGCTGGACTAAATTATACACAGGTCCCAGGAGTGAAGGACACTGAATTAATGTACTGTGTCACCCAGCCCTGACTATAGAATATTTTTATCAAAGTCCAAGGCACTATTTTGCTATTGCATTAAAAATTAATGTACGGATTGTCAAAAAGAGAAAAATGCCTAAGTAATCTAAACAAATTTTGTCTGGGCTTTGCACACTGTAGAGTCACCTTAAGTGATGAGTTTTTAAGGAGAATGGTTGGAGTTGTATACCTAAATGTAAAGTATTTTTACTCCTTTGTCTAATTACATGAGAGAGACTCCTTTGCCAAATTAAGTAAGTAGTCTTAATAATTTATTTTGTTTTATGTAAACTGTCTTTTTTAGAGCAAGGTTTCAGAGGAACACAAAAAGAGGTTAAATGCAAATTCCATCTTACGCAAGGTCATGGGGCTTGGGAGATTCTCAACTTGTTTACTGACCTCTGTCAGTATGGTATATTGGGCAAAAATGAATGTAGTTCAGCTTAAATATAACTAAATTGAGCTTTGGACTTATATATACTTGAAATAGAATAGGCACATGCAAATAACTATTTACAAATAGCACTACGTACACATAACGATTAGCATAACATTTTAGCAGTGTGAACAAGGACATTAACCAGCCATGTCATAATTCAAGATCAGTACCATGCCTGGTTTGTGTTAATTAAAAGTGCAAATTTATTTTATATGGCACAAGAGTATCTGGAGAATCAACTGAAATTACCTCAGACTTTTAGGATGATGGTAATGTTATCTCAGCAGAGTCCTTTTTTAAAATAAATATTCAGAACACATAGAAAATGCACAGTACTTGCGGCATTTGGCTTTCTCTTTCTGGATCAGTCATACAGGCTGGATACTGTGAATCTAGCATGGGGCTTTCAGGTTGTATTAACCCCATTTATCCCTGCACGCTACAGCTCACCTGTTATTTACACACTTAAGAGGGTTGATACTGCGGAACAAGGGGAGTGCTCTGTTGTGACACAGAGCATACATATTCATTAGCCCTGGCAGTCCCTCTGGACATACGTGGTGTGTCCTGATGGTCTTAGTATGACAAAAAGAACTGGAGCGGGGGAGGGTAGATGGCCTAATAGATTGAAAACGTATATGGAAAAAGGGGAGAGACAGAATGAGTAATGAAAGGCCATAAAGTAACAACTTTAAAGGTTAACTACAAAGCACTATTTAAAGTGATTAAAATTGTCTAAAATCATTCACAGAGGTAGAATAAACAAGATTACATCTGATTCAACATGGGAATATCAGTCCTCTTACCCACTAACCCTTAAACTATTTCCCTTGCAATAGTTGATAGCACCTGACACTAAGTACTAAGATTCAGAGGATGAATCATTTGTATATTTTAAATTGTGTGTATAGTTGTGCATTATTTTGCATTAATTATGGTAGGATATGCACAAAATTTTGGACACTGCTTTTTACTTGGTTTAGATAACTATTCAAAAACTTGTACACATATGCTTTTGTAAAATTACCCCCTGCAAAGAGGAAAACCCACAAATCTAAACTATAATTTTAAAATATATGGATTTTATGTGAGTGTGATTGTATGTTCACTTGAATACTTTTGAGTATGGGGAATTTTATGAGCCTCACAGGAGAAGAATAATTACTTATTTAAATTGTCCTAACCCTCGTCCATGCTCCCAGGATCCCTCACCTGAAGCTAAGTACTAGCCTCCTAATTTCTCTCTCAGTTTCTGCCCTTGCTTTCTTGTGGGCCTTATTTAAAATAGAATTGTTGAAGGATAGGGAAGGCTGGCACGCTGTAGTCCATGGGGGTCGTTAAGAGTCAGACACAACTCAGGCTGAACAACCAACAATTCTTCTATTTATGGTTTGCTTCAGGTATTAGGTGGAGAAGGCAATGGCACCCCACTCCAGTACTCTTGCCTGGAAAATCCCATGAACAGAGGAGCCTGGTAGGCTGCAGTCCATGGGGTCGCGAAGAGTCGGACATGACTGAGCGACTTCACTTTCACTTTTCTCTTTCATGGATTGAAGGAAATGGCAACCCACTCCAGTGTTCTTGCCTGGAGAATCCCAGGAATGGCAGAGCCTGGTGGGCTGCTGTTCTATGGGGTCGCACAGAGTTGGACACAACTGAAGCGACTTAGCAGTAGCAGTCAGGAATTAGGCTGTCTGTCTTGCTAATGTATTGAACACAAGACTGATGGCCTAAAAATGATATTTCTCTCATCAATGTAACTTGCTTTGCATAAGTGCTTATGCATTCATCCTCATAAATGTTGTCATTCTCTTATATATGTGTCTTGAATGTTAAAAATGATGACCTATGAGACCCATGTGTACCAAGTTTCAACCTCATTATGAAATATTGGCAAATAAACATTTTTATACTTGGTCACATTTTGATGAGTGAATATTTTGTTGCCATGAATAAAATTTAATGCATTTTAGGGAAACTGATTCAGATCATAAGCTACCCACAAATTTAATTGAAGGACAGGGTCTCTGCCATTCTAGTCCAAGTCATGATGCCTGTAATATTGAATACTTGCTTTTAAAGCCCCAAATGATGACATACAGAATAAGATCAGTTGCTTATCCAGGTATCATCTACCTAACAAATTCCTATAAGAATTAAGTAGTATAAGTTTGGAGTAACTTAAAAGTCTCAAAAGTTGTGCTAGAAGTTATAATTGACTATTACTATTAAATGAAGTACAGGTTTGTGGAATCAGAACCTATGGCATATTCGGGGGAGCATATTAGAAATGGTGGAGACTGATGTGGAAAACAACTAGAAAAAGTAACAAATCAAAGCACACAGGGGGGTGAACACAGAAATGGCAGCAGTCTGGAGACCAGTGTTTTTAAGGAATCATTTCTCATTTTACACTGTTGTACTAGTGAGACTGAATCAGCAAGGAAAATATCAAATATTTTCCCTGTGCTTTGAGTGGGAGGGCAGGAATGCAGCTAATAAAAAGAATTTGGAAAAATTTTAATCTAAAGGCACTACTTTCTAAGTTTTAAAGAAAATGTACTTAAGTGGAAGAACTGAAGCTTGAAGCCTCAGGGTGAAGTCATAATTTTAACTGCTTATGTGATCAGCAGACACTGTAGAAATATCTGATGTTGTAATAGGAAGTTGGAGTGTCATGACAAAGTAGAAAGGGCATGCTTTGTCTAAAGGGACCTCAGATTTGGCCAATGGTTGCCAGGCAAGAATGAGATCTAGTCTTATAAGATCAATCAGCTTGTCTTGAAAAAGTGGGATATATGGAAATACAGTTTCTTTTATTATAAAGTTGACTGATTTTTAAAACTCTGGACTAGCCAAACAAAACATAGTTACAGGTTACATGCTGCCTTCTTGCTGTCAGGTAGCAATTTCTCTATGTTGGATGGTAAAGTATTTAAACTATATTTACTAAGGACCATTTAGCCATAAATGCCTTTGTGAGTTTTAAAAAGGATTGTTTTATGCAAATAAGGTAGAGTAGGGGGAGGGAGTAATTTGCTGCAAACTGTATTATAATTTGGAGAAGGCAATGGCACCCCACTCCAGTACTCTTGCCTGGAAAATCCCATGGACCGAGGAGCCTGGTAAGCTGCAGTCCATGAGGTCGCTAAGAGTCAGACACGACTTAGCGACTTCACTTTCACTTTTCACTTTCATGCATTGGAGAAGGAAATGGCAACCCACTCCAGCATTCTTGCCTGGAGAATCCCAGAGATAGAGGAGCCTGGTAGGAGGCCGTCTATGGGGTCGCACAGAGTCGGACACGACTGAAGTGACTTAGCAGCAGTATTATAATTTGGAGTCTTGAGGTATGGAAATGTGATTTAAAGAGAAAAATCTTTGACAGTATTGCCATATAATTAGAATGTCTTATTTTCAGACTGTGGGTTGTGAGATCATCCTTAACTGGTTTTAAACCTCTGTTGTTTCTTACTTGTGGTCTCTACAGTGAGTCACAAACACCATTAAGAATAAATACTATACAATAGTTTGAATTTTTGACATCTTTTTGATTAAGAAGATCATGTTCTGTGTTTTGCTGAGTACAAAAGAATTTCTGTACCTTTCTAACAACCAACATACCCAGTGGAAAATTTCCTTCTCAGTAGCTGTCCAGAAGTTGAAGAAAAAGTGATTTATAAATTCTAGGAGTCATTTTAGTTTTTCTTCTGTCCAGTCAGTTTTGGTTTGTTTTCTGTTTAATTCATCTCTGGCTTTTTCAAAATAAATGCATAACAAGAAACACTTGTGTAGCAGGTCACAGTTGGAAACAATTTTCACAAATACTGCCTGCTTTAGGTAACCTTAGTAACAGTCCAGTAAGGTATACGTGTGTGTGTGCTCAGTCATTTCAGTCGTGTCTGACTCTGTGCAGCCCTGTGGACTGCAGCCTGCCAAGGTCCTCTATCCATGGGACTCCCCAGGCAAGAATACTGGAGTGGGTTGCTGGTGCCCTTCTGCAGGGCACCTTGCTGACCCAGGGATAGAACCTGCTTTTCTCCTGCGGCTCCTGCATTGGCAGATGGGTTCTTTACCACTAGTACCACCTGGGAAGCCCCCTGATAAGGTATATGATACCATTATTGTCTATATTTAATGGCTGAAAAAAGTGAGTATAATATACTTACATGAGTTCACGAAGATTAGAACAAATAAGTGAAGGCATGGATCAGGGCCAGTGGTCTGATTTTCAAACTCAGGATATTCACTCTTCAGACAAAATTCTAGGACCTTTATGTTTTCTCCAGTCCATTCTATCCCAACAATCCAGTAGTGCCTCCAAATAAAATACGGTGTTAGATGGTATTCAGCCTCACAGTACTCCATGACAAGTGCAGTACTGAACTATAGCGGAGGCTGTCTGGATTGGGGGCTAGGTCATTAGAAAGATCCCCTAATCTCTAAAATCCAAGTTTAAGAGACATTAGAATGTGAAATTATGAAGAATGCAGAAAGCTGGAAAAGTTTGTTGTCTGGTAAATGGATCCCCATGATTTAATTTCTTAGCATTGAACCACAAGGCTTTATACACATAGTGGACCCTCAATTTGTTGACTAATTAAGATGATACAGTTCCTATATCATAATCAGTTTATAAAGGACTTTCCATTTTGGTGTTCTCAAGATGGAACCTATTTAAGTCAATTAAGGATAATGTATATTTCTGTGTTTGTACCCTTTACTTTTCACTTGATACTACTTTTAAATATGACATCACATTTTCAGTCTAAGAGTTACTAGGAAATGGACTAAGGAAGATTTCAGATCAAATAGATTAGGACAGGTCATACTAGATACTGCTGTGTTGGCCTCTTGGCTTATGAGGGTGGGTACACAAAAGGAGAATGCTCTTAGTCTGCAGGACATTTCAGTTGGTCATCACTCCCGTACATACTGCATGGAGCCAGTTTTCAGTACCAGGAAGTTTATAGTCCCCCTCTCAAACTACTTTTATTTTTTTTTTTTTCAATTGGAGAATAATTGCATGACACAATATTGTGATGGTTTCTGCCCGACATCTACATGAATCAGCCATAGGCATACATATGCCCCTTCCTCTCGAACCTCTCTCCCACCTCCATCCCCACTCCACCGCTCTAGGGTGTTACAGAGTACCAGCTTTGGGTTCCCTGCATCGTACAGCAAATTTCCACTGGCTGTCTCTTTTACATCTGGTAATATATGTTTCAATGCTACTCTCTCAAATCATCCCACCCTCTCCTTCCCCCACTGTGACCAAAAGTCTGTCCTTTATGTCTCAGATGCCTCATTATTTAGTGAATGTATTTGCTACTGTCTGCTTGAAATTGTCAATGTTCTGTGTTAGTTCTGCCATTTCCTACGCAGCAGATGATGAATCTGTTGCATTATTAGGCTAAGGAGCCTAATTATTATTAGGCTAATAATTACTTTATTGTATTTACACCAGTAGTGTTTGTTTTCTAGAGAGAATCTTGGTAAGTATAGTGTCCAGTTTTTTGGTTTTTTAAAATGATAATGAAAGGTTCAGAAGTACAGTAGCCCAAAGGAGTGTAGTAGGTGTAAGGATGTCATGCAGGCCCGTGTGAGCACTGTGCAGCTTTCAGAGCAAGCCTGCCATGCCTGCAGGTGTTTGCCTCAGGTGCCTGCCCTGAGGAAGTCTGAGAAAACCTGCAAATGAAGGCAGAGTCCCTAACGGCCAGAATTACCCTTTGGGAACCTTGGAGAAGAGAGCAGCTTTTACAGACCTTGTGAACTTTGAATACCAGACGTATGTTAGGAGTGGGGGTGGGGCAGACTTAGATTAATATTTCCAGGAATGTGTGCTAAAAATGCTTTCTAGAAGGCCTGGTTTTTTATCCCCAATTTCCTCCTATTCTGCAACTTATTTTTATGTCCTTCATTTTTCTGTGTAACAGTTTCTTTATCATTTTGAAGCTGTGACAAAACTTTTAAGGATGCCACAGTTGTTTTGTTTCAAACTAATTAAAGAGTAAAGTAGAAGAAATAAAGCAATGAGGCAGCAACTGTTTAGTAATTAAATCTAAGTTATAAAATGGTCAGTAATGATAAGAATGGAAAATGTTATCCAAATTGACCAGTTTTATGGGAAATACAGACTTGTTCAATTATATACACATAAATTCATCCTATTACAATAAAATAACAAAATGCTTGGGCTTTTTACTATAGTATCTGTCATCCTTGTGAACACTTATATTAATGTGTCTTAAAAGCAATTTTCTATTAAATTACATATTTTAAAAACAAACACATTGCGTTGTGAAATTTGCCAGCTGTTTTCTTAAGAATTTTATAATACTTTCAAAAATAAAAATTGATGTTTTGGAACAATTCTTCAATTATCTTGAACTGTTTTTCTTACTTTCCACTGTTTTCTGAATTTTTATTGTTCCTATTAAGCTATTTCTAGACAGCAGTAGGAGTTATTGTGTTGGAGTCCTGTTACTAATAACATTAAAATAGTATTGTTTCTGAGGTTTTTCTCTTCATGTTCCAAAAAGAACCATTTAAAAGCTTTTTTTAAAACCCATCTTATTATTTGGGTGCCAAGTTAAATGACACGCATGTGCTACTTCTTACAGATAACAGCAGTGTAATCAAAGGGAGTGTGATAGTTTGTTTAAAGAACATTTGGCTCTACATTTTTCTTCCATTGCACATCAGAACTATCACCACAAATAAATAGAACAATAATGACAACGAAAAGAAGTTTCATTTTCATGACTCTTCGCGACTCCATGGACTGCAGCCTACCAGACTCCTCCGTCCATGGGATTTTCCAGGCAAGAGTCCTGGATTGGATTGCCATTGCCTTCTCCAAGTTCTATTTCTAATTAGTATTAAAATTCAAGAAACTGAGGAAAAAGTTCTTTGTGCTCCCATAGATCAGGACAGTCTCCTGAACACTGGCTTCTTGAGCTCCTACTAATATCAAGAACTAGTTTATGGTTTAGCTATTAATTTGTACTTTCAAATGCTATTAATGATTTTAAAGTACAATAAATACTCACGTTTCAGGGGATGTGAATAATTCTGTTCTCTTAAGGTTATTTAATGGAAGCTCAATCTTAACTTTTGCAGCCTTGCTTATTAGGTTGTTATTTAGTATGAATCAATAAATAAACTTTCAATTATCTTGGTAAGCACATCCAACAATAGCATGAGAATCAAAAGGCAATGGTGTATCTAGTAATTGTTCCAAATAAATAATTTTGATAGGATTTTTGCTTAATTTCAGATGAAATAGAAATCTTAAGAAATTTAATGATTTTAGATAGAGTGAAACTATGCAGTTAAACTATGCATTTTACTACCCAGTGAAAATGGCCAACCTGTTTTATTTAAATTTTATATTCCTGTCTTTCACAGTGACTATAACTTACCAAAAAACTTGTGCATATATTTTACAAATGATTAATTTACAAGGAAAATTTTAAGCCCTATGGAGGTGAAAGTTGCCCTTTTTGTTTATTTTTTAAAATAATTATTCTAAAGCTAAAGCGGTCTCATTTTTTAAAAAATAGACACTTTTTTACAGAAAAAATCAGGTTTTTTATGTATGTTTGTTGAATGCCAATAAAGGCTTAACTCAGCTAACTGAAAGGAAGCCAGACCTTTTATGAGTGTGTGTGTATGTGTTGTGTTGTGTTTGTGAAAAAAATTCCATTGCCTGTGACTCCTAAATTATTTTCGAGGCGTTATTTTCAAGATACTAATTCATGTTTCATCTGTATCAATCTAATCAAATTCCTACTCATAACATATGTGTTTTCTTGTTTTCTCAACTCTGTATTTTGATAATCTTTTAAGGAAAAAAAAATCCTAATAGAAAGTCCCTGGAAATAATTTACAGGACTAATGAATTTGTAGGTCTTTTAGACAGTTCTACATTACAGTCACATTAATATTCTCTCGTTTTTATAAGGCTTGAAAGTAAATCCCGTGACACTAGAAGAATTTAGATACTGATTACTTGCGATTGGTTCCTGGTGATTTGCTCTTAATAATTTCCAGTTGAATTTAATGAAAGTATGATTCCTGAAATGCTGCTTCATTAAAATTGCATCTTTTCCCCTTTAAGTGTGGTCTCGGTCATTTCACCCATTTTGCGGTGTGTTTTCCTCCCTCTTAAAAAGTAATGATTGAGAAAGCAGAAACAATTAAGAATATCACTTTAGTTCTTCCTAGAAGACTCCCCTGCACCGCCCCCCCAACACATACACAACCCAGAGTTCCTCTTAAGTGAAATGATGCAAGCTACACTTTATCAGGACTTTATAATATATTCTTTCCAATTGATGAGATTATTTTTTAAAATACAGCTTTAAAAGAGAAACATAATGATTTGGGGGGAGATGAAGAAAAGTAAAGACTGTGTTGTGTATACAAGAGAAGTAAGGTATTTAGATTTTTTTACTAAAAAATTCATTATATATTCATATATATGAAGCTTGATTAAGTTATACAGTGCAGCATTCAGATTTAATTTAACTGAGATGGTGATTTGCAAATGAATATCTACATGGATCCTTTTTTAAAATCCAAATGCAAATGAGTACAATTGCAGTAAAATATATTTGCAAATGAATCCTGTTACTTTATTCATTTATTGTGTAATTACTGCAATCCTTCCCACCTTGTTTTCAGTATTTCTTAATCATTAAGTCGGAAGCATGACAGCAGTGCCAGCCCTGGCATGATTCTCTTTGACTAAAACCTTGTAAATTAACACAATTAGCACAGCATCATCCTGCTAATTAACTTCCAGTGTCTGGTGCAGTGGTTTTGCAAACAAGGAAGAGGGAGTCAGAAGGGAATCAACATGCCATTCTGTTACCAAACTCTGTGCTGTGTTCAGTTTAGCTCAGTAAGTCAAAGCTGGCCATGTCAGAAGCCAGAGTCAGGTAATGAAGAGCTAAAGGGGTTGGAGGAGGAAAGCATAAGGGAGTAGGAGCTGTCAACATAGACTGCGGTAATTCAGAAGGGAGCTGATGCCACAGATGCTTCATTTAGACCAGACCTCCTTCTTATCAAGGAATCGCTGCCAGAGGGCACAAGAGAGTTTGCAAAATTCACTTAGGGTAATACAAAGGAGATTAAGGAAGCCTGCTTAATATAGCTGTATCAGAATAGGAAGTGTTCCAATCAAGAAGAGATTAGGAGGAGTCAGCACTGGGAAATAGAACAGGGTTCCAGTGCTCTTCTGTAACTAAGTATATGAGAGTCCTCAAGGGCACATTACAAATCCCTTTGGGTGCTGGTTCCCTAATGTGGGAAGTAAGGTAATGTCTAAGGTCTCTCTGTAAATGATTCTCTAACTCTGCTTCATATTTTCTCTCTCTTTTTAAATATATTTATCCACTGATTTGGCCGCGTTGGGTCTTAGTTGCTGCTCTCAGGATCTTTCATTGCCATGCACAGATTCTCTAGTTGTGGCCTGCAGGCTCAGTAGTTGTGGTGCTCAGGCTTAGTTGCCCCACAGAGTATGGGATCTTAGTTCCCCAACTAAGGATCAGACCTGCATTCCCTGCGTTGCAAGGTGGATTCTTCACCACTGGGACAACCAGGGAAGCCCTTGCTTTGTATTTTCTCTTAAATGAGAAAATAGTCCTGGATAGTTGGCTACATAGTCACCTTGCTTCACTTAGTAGCAGATGATAGAGTTACATACACGTAGCATCTCATTTTCTAGTTGTACTGTTCGAGTATATGCCACTACACATAAATGTAAAGAGTCAGAATCCAGATTCTCTCTGTTCTCATCTTCCCTTTTACTTGCTTCTTTCCTATCTCCCCCTTACTCTCTTCTCCCCCTTACTCTCTTCTTTCCTATCTCCCCCTTACTCTTCATATATATATTCATTCATTCAGTATATATACATATATATATTCATATATATGAATGAATATATATATTATATATTCTCCCCTCTTAGTACCTTGGAAGCTGTAAGGCAGAGGGAAAGATGATAACAGACGGAAGGAGAACACTAGCTAGAAGACTGACAGACAAGTGATGCTTGTTTTTTTGTTTTTTTTTTTTCAGAGTTTCAACAACAGAACTGAGAGGCAGAAAGGAGCCAGTTGTAATTCATACCGAGTTGTAGGCTTTGTGTGATGAAAGCGATGGAGCGCTGCCTGGGAGATTGCTTTGCTGCACTCCACGAAGCAGATTTGAAACTGTCGTGGACCACTTTAGATGAGAGTTGGATTATGGAATGACCTGCTATGTCTGTGTCATATTGTTCTGCACAGGGAGCATTATACTGTGCTAACTAGGTGTTCAGTACCAAATAAGAGAGGTATCCTAGATGTGATCTGTCAGCTGTGTCTCATTTTTATATTGGTTAAAATATAAAACAGAAACTGTGGTGTGAAGAGGCAGGATAGCTAGATATGGCACATGTTAATACTATCACGAGCTAGATGTTTAAAATGTATGCATATTATATTGTGAGAACCAGTGATTGAATTCTAATTTGACAGGGATGTGTGTGTACATATATATGTGTTTCTGTGTGTGTGTAGCAAGTAACTCTATGGGCTTAGCAGAAATAAATTTGCTTATTACTCAAGAATGAAAAAACTGTAGGTCTTCTACAGAGTTTTCATTTAAATTCCGTTTACTTTTTGTCCGGGGCTGAAATTCAGTCCCTTTTCCAGATGTATGCATGGTAGAGACCATCATAGGTGTTATAAACTGTGGAAATCCTTTATAACGTCTCTATCGTTGTTAGAAAATACTGGGTAACAAAAGGAGTTGGGTGGAAAAGCTTTAATAGTTCTGATGAGTATCTAAACAAATTAACCTTCTCCCCCCACATCTTCAGGCTTGAAGATGCAGTGGACGCCGGAGCACGCCCAGTGGCCCGAACAGCACTTTGACATCACTTCCACCACTCGGTCCCCTGCCCACAAAGTTGAAGCTTACAGAGGTCATTTGCAGCGCACCTACCAGTACGCCTGGGCAAACGACGATATATCTGCTCTGACGGCATCCAACCTACTAAAAAAATATGCAGAGAAGTACTCTGGCATTTTGGAAGGCCCCGTGGACCGACCCGTACTCAGCAACTACTCAGATGCACCATCAGGACTAGTGAATGGTCGGAAGAATGAAAGTGAACCCTGGCAGCCTTCCTTGAATTCAGACGCTGTGTATCCCATGAACTGTGTTCCGGATGTTATCACTGCCAGCAAAGCTGGAGTCAGTTCAGCCCTCCCTCCAGCAGATGTCTCTGCAAGTATAGGGAGCTCTCCTGGGGTGGCCAGCAACCTGACAGAACCTAGTTATTCGAATAGTACCTGTGGAAGCCACACTGTACCTAGTCTTCATACAGGGCTCCCGTCTCAGGAATATGCCCCAGGATACAATGGCTCGTACTTGCATTCTACTTACAGTAGCCAGCCAGCACCTGCACTTCCCTCACCTCATCCTTCTCCTCTGCATAGCTCTGGGCTCCTACAGCCGCCACCACCACCTCCTCCGCCACCAGCCCTGGTCCCAGGCTACAATGGGACCTCTAACCTTTCCAGTTACAGCTACCCCTCTGCTAGCTATCCTCCTCAGACTGCTGTGGGGTCGGGGTATAGCCCTGGGGGTGCGCCCCCTCCTCCTTCCGCATATCTGCCTTCAGGAATTCCTGCTCCCACACCCCTGCCCCCCACCACTGTTCCTGGCTACACCTACCAGGGTCATGGTTTGACACCGATCGCACCCTCGGCTCTGACAAACAGTTCGGCAAGTTCTCTCAAGAGGAAAGCTTTCTATATGGCAGGGCAAGGAGACATGGACTCCAGTTATGGAAATTACAGCTATGGCCAACAGAGATCTACACAGAGTCCTATGTACAGAATGTCCGACAGCAGCATTTCAAACTCAAATCGGGGGAATGGCTTTGACAGAAGTGCTGAAACATCATCCTTAGCATTTAAGCCAACGAAGCAGCTAATATCCTCTGAGCAGCAAAGGAAATTCAGCAGCCAGTCCAGTAGGGCTCTGACCCCTCCTTCCTACAGTACTGCTAAAAATTCATTGGGATCAAGATCCAGTGAATCCTTTGGGAAGTACACGTCCCCAGTGATGAGCGAGCACGGGGAGGAGCACAGGCAGCTCCTCTCTCACCCCATGCAAGGCCCTGGACTCCGTGCAGCTACCTCAGCCAACCACTCCGTGGACGAGCAACTGAAGAATACAGACACACACCTCATTGACCTGGTAACCAATGAGATTATCACCCAAGGACCGCCAGTGGACTGGAATGACATCGCAGGTCTCGACCTGGTAAAGGCTGTCATTAAAGAGGAGGTTTTATGGCCTGTGTTGAGGTCAGACGCGTTCAGTGGACTGACGGCCTTACCTCGGAGCATCCTTTTATTTGGACCTCGGGGAACAGGCAAAACATTATTGGGCAGATGCATAGCTAGTCAGCTGGGGGCCACGTTTTTCAAAATCGCCGGTTCTGGACTTATTGCCAAGTGGTTAGGAGAAGCAGAAAAAATTATCCACGCCTCTTTCCTCGTGGCCAGATGTCGTCAGCCCTCAGTGATTTTTGTCAGTGACATTGACATGCTTCTCTCCTCTCAAGTGAGTGAGGAACACAGTCCAGTCAGTCGGATGAGAACCGAATTTCTGATGCAGCTGGACACTGTGCTAACGTCGGCTGAGGACCAAATCATAGTGATCTGTGCCACCAGTAAACCAGAAGAGATAGACGAATCTCTTCGGAGGTACTTCATGAAACGACTTTTAATCCCACTTCCTGACAGCACAGCGAGGCACCAGATAATAGTGCAACTGCTCTCACAGCACAATTACTGTCTCAATGACAAGGAGTTTGCACTGCTCGTCCAGCGCACAGAAGGCTTTTCTGGGCTAGACGTGGCTCATCTGTGTCAGGAAGCCGTGGTGGGCCCCCTCCATGCCATGCCAGCCACAGACCTTTCAGCCATTATGCCCAGCCAGTTGAGGCCGGTTACGTATCAAGACTTTGAAAATGCTTTCTGCAAAATTCAGCCTAGCATATCTCAAAAAGAGCTTGATATGTATGTTGAATGGAACAAAATGTTTGGTTGCAGTCAGTGATAACTTCTTTTAAAAAAAAATGTGATGAATGTTGGCGCGCACACACACACATAAAGCCTGCTACATAGGGTATAGAGTCCCTTTCCAGTAGTGTTTAAATCGCAAAGGGTACTGGGGAAGAAGACGATTAAGTTGCATCTTTCGAGTCAGGGTAGGTATGGAGGAAGAAGGCATCCAATGAGACCTTCGGATGTGAAAGCCCCAGATGACAGAAAGCATCTGCCGATGCTCAGTTCGGTTCAAGCTAGACAACACTCACCAAGGAGCAAGGTGCAAGTGTGTTGATTTCAGAAGGACGTGAACCTCGTGTGTTGATTCCATTCTGCTGTTCTCGAGATTTAGTTGCTGTCAAGTGCCTGGAGTGGTGCTTTATTTTTTGTTTGCCTCACAATTACATTGGTGGCATGTGCTAATATAAAGAGCTTTAACTTCAAACATGATTGGACTAAAGAGATGAACGGTTGTGTTTCGACAGAAAACCAGATTTTTGCCATTTTAAGAGCAACAGTATTCCTCAATCCTGTCTGTTCTGCAGTATTAAGCTAAGAACAGGTAAAACAGGGTAACGGTAATCTGGACCTTAATTTCGGCAGTTCATTTCTTTTAATGTTCTTGTCTGCAAAAACTCAGGAAAGTGATTGTGTTTTGTACAGTACCTCAAAGGAATGTGTTGGAAGCACTATGTACTGCTGAGAGTAATGGGATAGGCTTCAATGTTACTTTATATTAAAATGTATGTTTACCTCAACAATTGGAAAATAGCAAGGAAAATTACTTTGAATGTATCCGGAAAAATACTGATGCGTGATACAACTGAATATTTACAATTTAAAGTAAAAATGGAAGGATTTTTTTTAAAAGGTTCTTTCACTGATTATGGGGAATTAACCAGAGCAGAATAATTCTTTATATCAATACCTGCAAGAGTTCTTCGTACATTGCTCCTTGATAACGAAGTGAAAATATTCTTAAAAGGTACACTGGTTAATGGAAAGCTATTTACTCAGTTTGTGTTAGTGTCTGGAGCAGTCAGCCACACGACCTGTTTAGGACCCTGAGAGTCACAGTACCTAAAAACTAGGACTGTCTTTTTCCTGCAGAGGTGGTAATGGTGGTGGTGGTGGTAGTTTGCAAGTTCTCCCTGAAAACTGCTGGAAATGGTGTCATTCTCTTCACTAATCTAGCTTATAGGCTTGCCATGCTGTTTGACAGAATGCGGAAGATAACAGCCAAATCAAACAAGCAAACAAACAAACACATACAGAAAACAACCAACCAACTTATATATATCCACAAAGAATATGTCTGCATCCCCTTTCCTCCTTTTGGACTCCTCTCTTGTCAGTGCAATTTTGCTTCTCATTTTGAAATCTTCTGGGCTGTAGTGCTCCCACATTCATTTCTACCTCAGTTTTGTTACATTTCTCCTGGAAAGTCAAGTAGAAAATTGGAAGTAGACACACGTACACACACGCGCACACATACACATGCACACACACACCAACAGATACAGCTTGCCAAATGTGTTACTTTGTTTCACCTTTTCCTATAAATCTAGTTTCCAAAAAATATGAGTCTTCATGCTCACTTCCACCTGGGCCCACCCCCACTCCAACAGCATATGTAGCATTTTTCTTAGTTTCCCACTCCTTTCCTGCTCCCCAAGTTGTTCTTTGTATCCTTTAATGCTTTATGTGCAACTTTACATTGCTAGCTGACTGATGTTCGGCAATGCCTCTGAACCCACAGAGTAGGCCATAGCCTCCCAAAGCCACTGCCCATGCATAAGCAGTACAGCCTGGCTTTTTGAATGTATTTTTCCTGTTTTTATTTTTTATTTTATTTTATTTTTTTTAGTTGAGAGATGCAGTAACAAAACTGTTGCAAAGCACTGGCATTTTATGTATTCAAAAAGTGATGTACATTTTTACAGACTTTAAATAAATGTAATGAGAAGCCCTAAGAAAGGTCTTTCTGTTATTGTTTTGTTTTCCTTCCATATTTCTTTTTTTTTATTTTTACTGATTTCATCTACAATGTCAAATTCTCTGAAATGCTTAACATAGAGAAAGCTAATGAAGGACATCATGATATTTCTGAGATTTTGTGATGCTTGATCATTACTCCCCTTTTTTCTTATTTTTCTTGCTAAAAACTGAGCAGATGAACAAGAATTAAATTTACTATGATTTTCTATCAATTAAACCTGTTCTTACATATAAATATTCCATATTAAAAAGTAGTGCCTTTCATTAAGGATACAAAAAGTAATATTTAAGTATTTCCTCTGCTTTTCACAAGTGAATAAACACTACAATCGTGTTCTGGCGCTACCCTGCACACATCCCTTATTGTAAGGAAATTCTAATATCCCCATTAACTTGTAGGTTCATATTGATCTCACTGACAAGTTTACTTTTGCACAGTGCTGACCTATTTTCACTCTTTTGGACGTCACATTTCATTTCTGCCAACATGCTGTGTTCACTTGAAAGCAACTGGCAAGTTTTGACAAACCCAGTCTTATTTAGACAACTTTGGAAAATCCAGTATGACCCACATTTCTGTGGCTAGTAAGAGTTAATGCCAAATATATGACTGCACTATTGTGTTTTACACTCATTTATAAAACTGAAAATAAAGTCATGCATATTGGCTTTTAGCTTTAAATGACTTAAAAATTGCCTTTGAGCTATGAGTGGTCAAAAATCCATGTATTGAGGCAGAAGCTGAAGTTGTGTGTGAATTTCATTTAGCCTAATGAATACTAGGATTTGATCTCTTAGGAAATTGGGCATGCTGAAGAAATGAAGATCTGTTGAGGGAGATAAGGCTGACCTTTGAGGAAGTAGTGCTCTCCTGTGAGTCTTTGATTCTTCGTGGCAGCATTTTGAGCTCGTCTATGGACTAGCCTAATAATGAGCTCTGTTCTGACCATCCTTTCTTGAGCTTGGGGTGGGGGTGGGATGCCACATCCTGAGAATTGAATGTGTACAATCAGTGATGGTACAACTGAGTAAGGGGGCTTCATAGTCTTGGCCTCTTTGACTGCTAAGAATTTGGAGAAGGCTACTAATGAAGGTAAGGTAATGAGCCAGTCCAAATCGCTTGCCGTCTGGCCAGGGGATTTGAGCCAGTCTACTTAACAGCCCCTAATTTCTTTCTTCACAACCTCAGTAACATGTCCAACAGGGACAAAAAGGAAGTGAAGGAAACTACTTCAGTAGAAGGATCAATAGAAATTCAAGAGGTAGTTCATAATGACCTTATGTGTGACACAAATGGAAACACTCTACACTTCTGGCATGCTTCTCACCAAAATATTTAGAACATTAGTGACAATATAGAAAACTTTGCTGACTGAGCTGATCAATGGAATGTGAAGGCAGTATACTTTAAGGCTATTTACTTTCACACAGAATGTTTATCTATTAGTCAGTTTGTATTCTACTCAAATGCAGATAGACGGGTATAATGTTTTCTTGTGCATTTGAAACCTATCAAGGAGAAAATAAACCATTCCACTCAAATACATAGGCCAAACACCATCTGGGCCGGTGATAAAAACTATCCAGAGGCTATGCTATGTAAAATACCAAGGTCAATTTACATCGGTTGCATAGTACTTGGCTATGCAGTTTTCAGAAGAATACATCCAAAAAGTCCAAATTAATTCCCACAATAGTTTGTTGTAAATTTAAATATATTTGTGGGTTGGAATATATGTTTTTGAAGCATATAGAATTTATTTCTCTGAAAATGTGTCCAACTCCAAACAGAAAGTTACTTTTATAATCTCATTCTCATGGTGTTTTTTGTTTGGTTTTTTTTTTCAACAAGAATTGGGTATCATGATCATTGAAACTATTTTGCAAAGTGAAAGGGACACAGTTTGTTGAACTATTGAGGCCACTAAAGTTCTAATATATATACATATATATATATATATAAAATTCGTGTGTATGTTTGTGTGTGTGTACGTGTGCTGTTTTCACCACCACCGATTTGAACTTTAAAACTATTTAACATTACTTGGAAACAACTGGTTACTTCCTCTCTTCATATATGCAGAGATATACATGACCACTTTACAATTCAACGCATTTCAATGCTTTTTCTTTTGAAAAGTAAAGCCTTCGGTGGTTGAATCACCTGCTGATTTTCATATGAAGCACATTAGCAAACATGGAGCTATTAGTGTTTCAGAATTCAAAACCAGCTGTACTTGTGACTAACTCACACATGAACTGAAGCTCACAGTCTGCTAAGACCTCTGGTTGACATTCGATTTTGAACCTGCCAGATGCATTTGTGTGAACCAGGGATACTGCATCTTTAATGAACAAGTCTCTTCTCTTTCCCCTGTTTTTAAATACAACACAAGCTGTGTAGCACTAGGTACTGCAATTGTCAAAGACAATTAGACTGAAAGCAGGAAAATTTCACCTCCCTGTCTCACTGATATGTAGAATGTCGGCAGCATGGGTCAGCCTTGCCACAGAGTTGTGTGAGAATATATGAATCAGTCCTATAGAATGTTAAATATTTATAAAATGGTTCTGTAGTACACCAAGCTAGGGAGCACATTGATTCTTTGTGTTGTCCTATGATAAAAAAAAAGCTAAAGTTTATTTTCAGGCTTAAAACATTCTCACTCCTCTCCCCCACCTTTTTTTCTCCCTCCCTCCCTCTCTCTGTCTCTCTCTGTGTGTGAGTGTGGGTGTGTTTCCTTGTGGATTATATACAGTTGCTAGAGAATATTCATTTCTATTTTTTTCTTTTTTCATCTGACGTATATTCAAACATTGTTCTTTATAACCATTTCTACCTCATTGCTACATATTGTACATGTAGTATTTATTTGTTGTCTTTTTTTGAATGTCATGCATTTCGTAAGAAAAAGACTTGTCCTTGAACTTGAACAGTCTACCTCAGAAAGACTGTCTTTACACTGAACAGTATTAGCAACCTGAACGATAAGACGCATTAGCGAAGTGTGGCAGGGTAGATAATGCACGAGTACTTGGGATATTGATGGACTTTTAATTGTACTCATAACACAAGACTGCTTAAAAGAACTTAAAAGAAATTATGCACTGTGTAGGTCTTCATCAACGTCCCATCTGGGGCATAATATACAGAATACAGCTTTATTTTTATGTTCCCATCTCTGAGAAATGTGTTACATTCTCAAGTATTTTACACTGGCAATCTGGCTACTTAAACTAAAACATTTTTATATTCTTTTGACTGACAGCTTTAGCTCTTAAATTTAAGAGAAATAATGGTACTTAATTATTTTTAACTGCAGTCTTCAGTGATTTTAAATGCCTTCATTTTAATTCTGTGACTCCTGATATAAATTAATAAAAAAAACAATGCAGTTGCAAGACCTGCATAACACTTAAAAAAAAAAAAAAATGGTACACGGCACTTCCCAAAGGAAATAACAACATGGAGTCTTGGGTGCTTGCAGGTTCCATAACTGAAAGCATTTTGTTTCTATTTTCCCTTTATAACATGTATTTGTTTATTGAAGTAATTGTACAACTAATGGCACATCAAATTACTTTGTATGAAGTGTTTTATATTTTACTATTTATTTTAGCATTTGTTCTTTTTCTCTACCAGCTCTATATTACAGTAGCAAAAGAACACATACTTAAAAAAAATGCTGAAAGGGGTCCACCACACACCCAATCGCGAATGGACTTTTAAAGTTGCTTGTCAGCAAATTGTGGATATTTTACAAAAGCAAATGAACTGTGACAATCCACAACTCCCACAGATGTGAATTCAGAAATACATCTGAAAACTCCCGGTATGCCTGACAATCTATTCTTTAAGTTTCATTAACGAAGTGTCACCCAGTCCTTTCACTTACAATTCCTTGCAGGAATGTATTGTCTAGAGGCTGTCTAGTAGTGATTAAGAGAGGGTTTTTGTTTTGTTTTGTTTGTTTACTGTATTAGGTGAGGAATGCCATATTTCTTGTCAGCCAACAGTACTTGTCTGAGACAGAAATAAAAAAAGAAAAAGAAACCTAACTAATTAAAATTTCTGTGCACTTTGCTTCCCTGACCATATTGATTTTATTTGCTTAAATTGAAACAAGACGCTGGATTTGACCAGATTTTGACCCCTTGAGAGAAGAAAAGCCCTATATAGGACATGTTTCTTTGGGTTATTCTAGTACTGTTTGCTTATTTGTTCTGCAAATTCCAAATCATTTTTTGTGTGCATTATTTTGCATCTGCTGAAACTAAATGTGTTATTATTGCACTCATTAAAAATGAAACAATCCATTTCTCTTGGAAAAAAAATGACAAGCTTTAGATGATGAAAGCTTAAATTATCCATCACTTGCAAAATGAATTCATATAATTTGTGAACATTATTAATGTAAATGAGACATTTCTGCTTAGATTTTTTTTGATGGGATCATTATATGGTTGATCATATGTGTGTAGGAAGCTGCTGTACAATTAACTTGGAGATCTGAAAATGCTTTTTGTCCTCATTGTTACAGTTTCAATTGTAATCCATTGCATCTCATTTTCTTGGGTGTTGGCACTGTAATATATTAAAAAAAAAAAAAAAAATCAGTGCTCAGTATTGTAACTAACTGTCCCTACTGAATATTCCTTTTCATAAATACTTGCTACCACAGGGAAGTTAAGTTTTCATATAGAATAACTAGTTTCAGTAGTAACCATTGAAGAATTGAAAATGTGGTTCAAGGCAGATATTTTTATGAAAAGTTTTCTCTATTGTAAAATTTGTTGTATATGGCTATGCTACTATCATGGAATAAGAAAAGAACAAGCATACCTCAAATAAAAAAAATTCTGAGTTAAAAAAGATGGCATTTGATTTTTATCACGAACCTGAGTACCTTATTTTTCTCCTATCCTTAACAGTGGTGTCGGAAATGGGAAGTAAAATCTCTGTTGTCGATTGTAAAGTCAAAATAATAAAAATACAGGTCCCTAGGATATTGGTTGAAAACTTGGCACTGTTGATTGGGTCCAGTTTTAGACTCAGTGCTAAAGTGTGAGCTCTGGCACTTGATTTGCAGGATCCCCCAAGGAAAAGGTGGAGAACTCAGCAAAGCTGCCATTGATTTCGAGGCTGAGATACACTCAACTCATAAGTAAACTGAATCCTCTGGCATGTGACTGCTGTTAAGATTTTCCCCTCATGTGAAGATGCCATTGTCCTCCATGTGAAGAAGCGCTGCATTGTTAAATGAGGTGGCAGAATAATTGAAGGTCAGCCTCAAAATGGAGAGGCCTCCATAAATATTTTCTTAGTTTAGAAACTGAATCTATTGATAGCTAACCACAAACCTATTGAGTTACGAAGTAGTAGCAATTATTAAAATAGCCTCTTTTAGAGAGCAAACTCACTTCTATGGAAGAAAAATAGCTGCGTATTTCTAGATACCATTTCTATAATTACTTACTAAAACATAAGACAGGCTATACTCCTGAGGTTAAAGTTCCTTTTGATCTTCTTTCAATAAAATTCTTTAAAGATGTGATACATTTATTAAATGCAAAAAAGGGACACGATGAAGAAGGAAAGAAGGTGACGAACAGGTATTGAAATCCTAAGGATGAATTCTTCCTAGGATAAAATGCGAATGTACTAACATTCCCAAAGCTATAAAGTTTTAGTAGATATATGGAAATTGCATAGAACTGTTACCCTTAGGCCCTCCGAATTTTTTTCAGTCAGCTTAAGATTTACACAAGGCAATTCTTCATTTTTGATAAACTTCTGAAAGCTCCTGCAGTAGCTGCTTAAGGTTCATTAAAATGTAATTAATTAATGATTTGCTGCTGAATAGCTGCTGACTGCGGTTTTCTTTTCACTTGTCCGACAGCATGAGTCACAGTTGCCAAGCCGACAAGGAAACTATTTGCAGACTATAGCACCTATTGATGAGTGTTTCAATCTGCCGTCATTTACACAGGAAAAATGCTGGTAGGGAGGTAGACTGTGTTTTCAAGGATGAATGTGAACGACACCTAAAATTCAAAAGTGTCTCAGACTGTCATGATAGTAATCTACATGTTACACTTTTTTGTATTTAAATATCTTTAACTTGAAATACCAGTGATAAATTGCTGCCTACAGAAAAGGCAATTTTACTTTGATTTATACAAAAACCTAAAAGTATATATCCAGGAAATGAAGATTTCTCTTTTTATGTGTGAAAGTATGGGTGTGTGTGTGTGCGCGAGTATATGTATAGGTGTTCTTTCTTGGAGTTGCCTTGTTAAGGAAATCTCCATTTTCCTTATTCATTTTGAGGGACTTGTAAGATTTCCTTTTCTTAAACCCCAAACTGAAGGTGAAATGACTAGCATCCTCAGTGTTTGGAATTCCTGGCCCCTCAGGCCAGGAAAACAGCCTGTATATTTAACTCTAAGGAATTCACATAAAATACTGACATGTTTTTATTGTGGATATAGTGCGACTATTCCGAACATATAAAATTAACTGCTTTCAAATATTTACAAGAAAAGGAAATAGGGTTTAATCTTTTCTCCATTTGCTGTCTCCACTGGGGTTTTTCTCTAGCAAAGCTCTATAAAATTTACTTCTTTTCAGTGTTGTACTTTAAAAATCAAAACCTAAACATATTGTTTATATAAGCAGATGTCCTGATTTCATCTCTGTCTACCACTTTTTAGAGACATGGAATCTGACAACTAGGAATTCAGTTTACATTGCATCTGAAAAGTGGTGCACAGGCACTTTGTACTTTAAATCAGAAATAGGACAAATTCAATAGTCCTTTTAAAGATACCTACAAAAGACCAAAAGTGTAATCTTTAGTTCTAAGAGAACTGTTTTAGATGCCAAGTGTGAAAGAACTGAATCACAAAATTAGTAGGTGATATGAAGATGTATCAAAGGTAAGAGCACAAAGAGATCTTGATTTTGGATTATGAATTCTTTGGAAATCTAGAAAGTAGCAAAGGAATAATTTTGGATTATGTAACATGTTGACTTATAATACGCTAAACCCGCTATAGGCATGTTTAAAAAATGTAGGGTGGTTTCTATTTTTGCTCTTTATATTCTTAACTGTCTGCTTTGTCTTATTTATTAATATACGAACAGAGTAAGTGCTTCCTCTGTTCACAGTGACTGTTATTAGCTTCTACACAAAGCTAAATATTCCATATCATTTGGACATGCTGAAAATAGAACATGTATTAATCAAAATCCCATTTTATCGAATACTCTCAAAAACAAGTAGCATAAAAATCTTGTAAGTTTTGTCCTACTATAGTAAAATGGTTTTATAACACAGTTTTTAATTGATCTCTATATCATATTATTTCCAAGTTAATGCTATTAAATTGTAATATCTGGAAATTATCCAAGAATTAAATTATCAGCTCATTCTATTTTCACCAACACATTTAGAAGACTTTTTCTGGTCTACTTTCCTATCTTCTTGTGACTATTCCTGACCTCACCCACTTGAACATAACACGCTTTATGTCTCCTTTTAAACCACCGCTAAGTTGCTAAAGAACTGTCTAGGAACTCTACAGAATATAGAACAAATGGTTGTGTGCCAGTGACTGAAGATAATGTAAACTAACTACGTACTCACTCTTCCAGCCCCATCTAGATACCACTAACTTACTTTTTTGTTCTTTTTGACCTAAAGCGGTGCTTCTCAATCGTTAACATGCAACATAACAATTACCTAGAAAAGCTTGTTAAGTTTCTTGGACCCAACACCCTGAGATTCTGATTTGGTAGAGAAACTAGGAGGACATTTACTTACATTTCTATCAAACTTACAGATGGGTCCGAAAATGCTGCCTTGAGAACTACTGGCCTAGGGGTAGAAAAATTTTGTCCTAACAGATCTCCAATTCTGTGGGAAACTCAAGAAAACATCTGGGGCTGAATCATCTTGGTCTTCTCTTAGTGAGCTAAAAGTGATTTAGCTACCACCTAGAAATTATGAGCAAGGAGTACTGTAAATATCATTTTAATAACTTTAAAATCATCATTCAGTTCGGTCACTCAGTTGTGTCCATCTCTGGGACCCCATGAATGCCAGGATTCCTTGTCTTTTTGCCTTTTCATACTGTTCATGGGTTTCCCTAAACAGTTACTTAAACAGAAAGATTTGGATTCCAATCAACTTTGGTACTGAATGCTGGACAACTCAATTTGAAACAAGGATCTTTAAAAAATGTTGATGACAAAAAAATAAGGAAAAGTCACTGAGATGATAAAAAGATTGTGCATACACAGCTGAGATCATTCTTTTTACTCTCACCCTTTCTTGAAATTCAATCCATTTTTAGTGAAAATTTACAAGTTAAAAAAATTATGGGAAAAAAACAAATAACCATAATGATAATATATGCATTCATGTTATATTAAAATACCTTATTATATCATGATATCACCTATATTTAAATTACTGTAAAAATGCCATGAGAAAGTTTAAGACTTCATCTAAATACAAGTCATGTTGCTGCTGCTGCTGCTAAGTCACTTCAGTCGTGTATGACTCTGTGCGACCCCATAGACAGCAGTCCACCAGGCTTCCTGTCCCTGGGATTCTCCAGGCAAGAACACTGGAGTGGGTTGCCATTTCTTTCTCCAATGCATGAAAGTGAAAAGTGAAAGGGAAGTCGCTCAATTGTATCCGACTCTTAGCGACCCCATGGACTGCAGCCTACCAGGCTCCTCCATTCATGGGATTTTCCAGACAAGAGTACTGGAGTGGGGTGCCATTGCCTTCTCTGACAAGTCATGTTAGGTAACCAAATAGTCACTCAGTTCTATTTAATGCATTTCACCTATACAGTTCTGTAAATAGTAATAAAGATATATCATTAATAGTTATCATGAGTCTTAGGAAATCATTTATACCAATTCTTACTAGCTAACCTATTTTTACTATATATACAAGGACTCTGGAGCATGCAAGTTAAATGGTTGACTTAAAATTGAGCCTAGATACAGAAAAATGCTGCTTCCCTCTCGATTTTTCTGTGAATCTTAAACTACTTTTCAAAAATATAGAACCCGGATTATATTAATAAACTAATACCTTACCGTAGTAATTAAGTTTTAATTTAAGTAAATGACAGGTCAATGGCCAAAATAACAAAACTACCTTTCCCGTCCACTGAAATTGAAAGATTATCTAACCTCTTCCTGACAGTGACATTTACATTACCACCTAGTGCTAGTTTTTTTGACCAAAGTTAAACAGTTTCAATTACCTGTTCTCTGTGTGGTTCGTGAAGTTGGAGGATCCATACATTAACATTTGTTTTATTTTTAAGAAAACACAATTCTCTTTCTAAATAGGGTTGAGTAATCAGACAAGGGATAAAATTCACACAATTCAGTAGGAATACTTAAATATATGGGATGAGTTAATGCTACACTGTCTAAAATTCCAGTTGACCCAATATGTATGTCATGGATACCAATTTGAGGATATGGATTCATCACAAACCTTGCCACTACACTTTTTATTTATTTTTTCTTCCTGGCATTCTTTAAGATTTTGGATTTTAAAGAAGGTTGAAGAAGGTGGGAGAGGCAGAGAAGAGAAATGTCAGAAAGAACAGAAATGAAGTAAGTGGACTTAAGTAAATGATGTTCCATTTTTATTTATCATGAAATTTGTACATTATTTTTATTTCCCCTAAAACCAAACTCATAAAAATATGCTGAATGACTTCAGATTAACAATGCAAATGATACTGCTTATTGAGATAGTAAACAACACCGGGGAGATAAAAAAGGGATAGTAAGTATAATTAAATATCCTTTTCAAATGCTTTGGTTAAGTGCAATTGTGATGGGGAATCTTCCAAGCTATTCTCTCTAATCTATAGAATATGGAAAAGTTGTTATATGTCAGTGACAGGTTTTTGGAATGGCAAATCTAATTTAAAAAATGTCTTCAGTTGGACATCCAAAATGTAAGGTTATTATTGTTTATAGACATCTGGTCTCAATGAATGAAAGGCTAATTATTTTTAGGAAAAAATGAATCTAATAAAAAAAATTAAAAAGTGGTTGAGAAAGAAAAAGAAGTAGGTAATACTGTTTCCACTGGGCTTCCCAGGTGATACACTGATAAAGAATCTGCCTGCAATGCAGGAGACACAAGCAGACACAGGTCCGATCCCCAGGTTGGGAAGTTCCCCTGGAGGAGGGCATGGCAACCCACTCCAGTTTACTTGCCGGTAGAATTCCGTGAACAGAGGAGCCTGGTGGGCTACATGCCACGGGGTCACAAAGAGTTGGACACGACTGAAGCAACTGAGCATGCACACACTGTTTCCATGACAGCGTCTTGTGATGCTAAGATTAAAAAATTATTTGTCTACTGAAATGATACACTTCATATTTGAAAATACGAATTATACTGAGATACATTAGTAGGTGTTTAAGAATGTCTCTACTATAAATAACACAAATGTATAATGAACTTGAGTTCATATTATTTAAAAAATGTATGCCTTTCACAATCCAAAGTATTCTTATTTTTATTAAGGAAAGTTAATGAGGCAAAATCTGAGTCCTATAACATCACAGATATATATATATAAAGGTGAATGTACTATAGCAATGGTAATAAGAACAAGTGCCATTTTGAGATCTTTACTATAGGCTTGGTACAGTGATAAGTGCTTTATCTCATATCTCATATTTTTCAATAGCCCTGTAAAGTAAATGTTCATTTTTCAGAGAAGAAAACTAAATCTTAGCAAATTTAGTAGTCTATCCAAAGTGAGCAAGAATGTTAACTCAGTTCTATTGACTCAAAAGACCGTGTTCTTCATCATTACATTATACTGTCTAAAGTCTCCATTAACCTAATGTATATATGTTACAGTGACTGAACAAAGAGATGACTGTTAGCCATTGTACAGAATTAAGGATGATGTCCTTTAAAAAAGAGTGCCAGCATTTTTTGAATTTCATTTAAAATTTGTTTTATTTTATATTGGGATATATTGATTAACGACGTTGTTAGTTTCTACAAAAAAGTGATTCAGTTATACATATATACATTACCTATTCGTTTTCAAATTCTTTTCCCATTTAGGTTATTATAGAGAATTGAGCAGAGTTCCCTATGCTATACAGTAGGTCCTTGTTGGTTATCTGTTTTAAATAAGCAGGGCCTACTTCTCAATCTGAAGCTACCAATCTATCCCTCACCCCTCAACTATAAGATCTCTCTCTCTGAGCCTGTTTTTTGTTTTGTAAGTAAGTTCATTTATATCATTTTTTTAAAATTCCACATATAAGCAATTGTCTCTCTCTGTCTGACTTACTTCACTTAGTATGATAATCTCGAGTTCCATCCATGTTGCTTGGATTTCACTTTTGATCTATCAAAGTGATACAGTCAAATTTTTATATTCATTTTAGAGATACCAGTTTACATTTATTGGGTATATCATGCAGGAAAATATCAACTTTACTTGCAATTTTCCTCACTCTACTATCTATGAGTTAGTGCATTATTATCCCCAGCGTCTAAAAGAAAGCAAATTTATAAAAAGAATATTACAAACACAAATGAGCCTTTTATAACTGCTTAGAAGAAATTTATTTATAAATTTCCCCTTTATCTTCAACTATCATCATGCCCTTCTACATTATGAAGTACTGTTAAAAGTATACCTGGTATTATGATATGCTTTATTTCTATGTGCAAGAAATGTATCTGAGAAATGTCATCTCAAGTAGAGATATTCTCCAATTTCCAACCACAAAAGCATTTCTATATTAACAGGTAAACACAGGATACTATGTTTAGAAATGTGCATCACTGCGTTTGATTCTCTGATAGGTGCAGCTATGTTGAGAGGTCACTTGTTTCTGGTTGTTGTCATTTTGGCAGTGGTAGTTGGGGGAGCATGGTAAGCAGAGTCAAAGAATATGTGCAACTCCTCTTTTAAACGTATATAAAAGCAACACAGCCAAACCTCATGTCCCAAAAGAGAGAAAAAGAGGAAAATCCAAATGAAAAATTTGGAGTCAACTGATTTAATCAAGTGCTCAGTGATGTAAACAATGCCACCTGAAATAGCTTCTTTCATTTCTACTCCAAATGCTAGAATCAGGTATGAAGGACATCAGCTGCATATTACTTCTAGGAAATAAATAGTTAAGATTTTTTTCAAATTTTTCTACTTTTTCCATAATTTACTTAATTTTTTCCCATCAAATATTTTAAGTAAAAATAATCAAAAAATAAAAATACAATTTGGAAAACAGAGTTATGAAGGTAGTGAAAGAAAAACTCTTTCACTGATTTTAAATACTGCTGTAACACTACATGTTAAAATTTAAAGAAAAAGATTATACTAAAAGTCACATCAGATTGAAATCACGATAGGTTCCTCTCTAAATTATAAGTTCATATCTAACACTAACCTTTATCACTCTCTATAATGTGCTGTTTTATATTACTTTGCCATACACTGATAGTTTTTGTAAACGAAGACCTACTTCACCTACTTTTAAAGACAAATGTTTGCTTTGTGTCTACAAATGTGTGCTCACTGTAGTCCCTCAGACATTCATTAGTGTTTAGAATTTGCACTTAAGGAGGACAATAGCATTGTAAATGAAAATGACCAGTAGCCAAAGGGAACATATAATTGTTTGTAATTAAACAAAAGTGTTGCTGAGTTAATCAAGTTCACGTCTTAATATTCTTTAAAGCATTGCTATCTTGTCAAAATGAAGACTTCAATATTCTGTCTCTGTATTTTTTTTTAATTGGTAATGAAAACTAAGCAAATTACACCACTGAGATTTGTTTTTTTAACCCATTTAAGTACAATAAATAAGCTAAGTATGTTTTGATCAAAGTTTTCACTGGAATCTCCTTTTTAATTCTTTCACCAGTTTCATAATTAACAGTTTGTGCAGGCGCTAGCCTATTTATAACGTTTGCTCTGCACTGGCCAGTGCTGTTGATCTCATCTTTTTGAATTAGAACATAGATTGAAACATTACATCCTTCCCATGGTAACTGCATCTTTATTTGAAACACTATAGATTTGACAGAATTCTTCCAGGAGTGAGTTTTTATTGTAACTTCGATTTGAATTTTTAATTGTATTAAAGGTG